>JAJKFI010000107.1:1632186-1729025 GCA_029204185.1 Lerista edwardsae | reverse complement strand
AGAAAGAAAGAAAGAAAGAAAGAAAGAAAGAAAGAAAGAAAGAAAGAAAGAAAGAAAGAAAGAAAGAAAAGGAGCAGGAAGTGATGTCACTGAGCAGGAAGTGATGCCATTAAGCAATGAGTGTCGACCCATGCTTACAAATCGAACCACTAGGCAATGCAATTCGCATTCCCATGATCATTAAGGGCGAAAGACATTACCGGGTATATTCAGGATAATTCATTGCCTTAAAGATGATGGCAGAAACGAAGGATTTGGGCCTTTAGAATCAGATCTCTGTCATCGACCCTCATAAGAACATAAGAACATAAGAAGAGCCCTGCTGGATCAGGCCAAAGGCCCATCTAGTCCAGCTTCCTGTATCTCACAGTGGCCCACCAGGTGCCCCAGGGTGGCATGAGACAACAAGATCCTGTTGCATCCTGTGGCCACTCCCTTGCACCCGGTACCAGTAGCCCACCACCTTTGTAAGGAGGTTGCACAATCCATCATTGCCTATAGCCCACGATGGACCTTTCCTCCAGAAATCTGTCCAATCCCCTCTTAAAGGCATCAAGACCAGATGCCATCACCACCTCCTGTGGCAAGGAGTTCCACAGATTAACTACCCGCTGGGTAAAAAAGTACTTCCTTTTATCTGTTTTCACTCTCCCAACCCTCAGTTTTAGCGGATGCCCCCTGGTTCTGGTGTTCTGAGAGAGGGAAAAGAACATCCCTCTATCGACTTTATCCCTTCCATGCATAATTTTGTATGTCTCAATCATGTCCCCCCTCAGGCGCCTTTTTTCTAGACTGAAGAGCCCCAAATGCTGCAGTCGTGCAACCCTCCACGACTGGTCTCTCCTACACAAGGACAAGCCTTGGCCAAGAGTGGAACCTCCCTGAGCTTCACTCCCTCTCCAACGCCAACAGTCACCTGCCCAGTGAGGAGGAGCGAGGCAGGGCCTCCTAGAGTGGAAATGGCTTCGGCATCAAGGTGTGGAGCCCACCTGCAAGGCTCACAGAGTGGCCACGTCTTTGCCCTGGCTCAAGATTTCTGGGTGAGCAGCTTCATTCTATACAATCCTTTTCATAAGCACAACTTTGCCCATTAAAATAAAAAAAAGCCTTAAGGGGGGGAAAAAAAGACCATCTCTAGGTCCATTTCAATCTGGCTTCCAGATAGGCTCAGGTCACCTTGGTGGGTCACCTGCCCAGGGAACTGTTCTGGACCTCTCAGTGGCTTCTGACACTATTGTCCAGGTTGGGGCTCAGGCACACTGTTCTGCAATGACTCCATCCCTCCCTCATAGAAGGTTCCAGAAGGTTGTGCGGGGGAACGGGGACGACTGCTGCTCAGCACTGTGGCGTTTGGTTCATGGTATCCTTCAGGGTTCAGTTTTGTCCCCCGTGTTATGCCTGGAGTCGCTGAATGAGGGCGAGCAAGTTGAAATTAAATCTGGACCACAGAGGTGCTCTAGGGAAGGAGACTGGCACCCTGGTACTCGGGGGATCCTCTCACTCTTGCTGGAGCAGGACTCCCACCGAAGGAGCAGGTTCCCCACTGGGGGTGTGCCTGGATCCGGCGTGACCCTGGGCAGCCTGGTGTCGCCTGTAGCCAGGAGGGCCGTTAACCAGCTTGGCTGGTTTGCTGACAGCCTCAATTCCTGGACCGGGCAGGCCTCACTCTGCTTCCTCATGCGCCGGTCACAGATACATGGGACTGCTTCAGCTCGCTCCAGTTGAGGGGGCCTCTGGAAGGACCACTTGGAAACGTCGGATGGCACCGCTGCTCAGCGCTTTCCAGGAAGGCCATATCCTGCCCCTGTAGGTCCCTGCGCACGGATGCCTGGAGGTTTTCAGGCAGAATTCAAAGTGCTGGTGATGCGGCCATATAAAGTCAGGTGTCCCTGCTGGGGGTGCTGCTGCTACCACCAGGGGTTGGGGTGGGCAGGGCTGGCCACGGGGCTTCTTTGGTGATGACCCCCAGGGTCTCAGGGACACCCAGGACTTCAGGACTGCCCCTTCCCCACCTGCCTTCTGGAAGGATCCCAAGCGTAGCTGTGCAGTCCTGCTTTTAAGCAACGTTACACTGTCCTTGGTTTCACTGTTCTGCTTGTTTGCTTTGACTTTTAAAATTGTCGTTTTATTGTGATTTTAACAGATATGCAAGTTGCCCTGAGGATCCATGTGGGTGAAAAGGCGTGGAATAAGTACTTAAAAACAAACAAATGCATACAATCAAAGCAATAGGTGCTCCATTTAAAAAATAGTGTAAAAAAAATATAGTGTAAGATACCACATCAATGTACATCCCCTTGGCCAAGAGTGGAAGAGTTTCACTCTTGGAAGAAAGTGTAGTCACACAAAATGGGGGCGATTTTCATTAGTCCCCCCTTCCCTCCCACAATCTTGAAAATCTGCTTCTAAGAACTGAGCAACCCTCAGGAAAATGGTGGTGCAGCTGTCTGTGGATGAGGTGGAGGGAGGGGGCTGGCCACTGGAGACGGGAGGGGGAGCAGGCAAAACTGCCTTTCCTCCGGCATGACGACACCTTCTTGGCTGAGCGGAAGACAGGGAGGTTCCTTTCCCTCTTTCACAACACCAGAACCAGGGGACATCCACACAGAGCCCAATCAGAAGCAAATCCCATTATAATCACTTACTCCCAGGTAAGTGTGGATAGGACTGCAGCCCAAAACTGAGTGTCCGGAGAGTTAGAAGAGACAAAAAGGAATATGTCTTTACCCAGCATGGAACTCCTTGCCACAGCATGTCGTGATGGTGTCTGGCCTGGATGCCTATAAAAGGAGATGGAACAGATTTCTAGAGGAAATGTCCATCATAGGTTATAAGCCATGATGGGTATCTGCAACCACCTGGTTTTAGAAATAGGCTACCTCAGAATCCCAGGTGCAAGGGAGTGGCCACAGAATCTTTTTGTCTTGTGTGCTCCCTGAGGCACCTGGTGGGCCACTGTGAGAGACAAGAAGCTGGACTAGATGGGCCTTGGCCTGATCCAGTGGGACTCTTCCTATGTTCCTAAGAGTAACTGTCTGAAAAGGAGCATCTGGTTCTGGTGGCTGTCCAAGAGAAATGCTGTGGAGAATCCTGACTGGCCACCAGTGTGTTTCCCTCAGAATTTACCTCAGAATGCCAGGTGCAAGGGAGTGGCCACAGAATGCAGGCAGCCTGTTGTCTTGGGTTCTCCCTGAGGCATCTGGTGGGCCACTGTGAGATCCAGGAAGCTGGACTAGATGGGCCTTGGCCTGATCCAGTAGTGCTCTTATGTTCTTAACTGACAGGCTGGCTGGCTGGCTGGTTTGTTATATTTTTTATGATCCACTGGGCTTGTTGTTTTTAAATTGTATTGTTTTGTTTTTAATTTTGTTTTATTGTATGGTTTTAATATTGTTTTTTAAATTGCTTTTTGATGTTAACTTTTATATTGTGTTTTTTTGTACTGTAGTGCCGCCTTGTGTGCCTCCGGGCTAAAAGGCGGGGTAGAAATCTAATAAATAAATAAATAAATAAACTGATGATGCAAACGAGGAACAAGAACAGCTGCAACAAACGTCAGTGAATTTCAGAATATAAACTGAATTTCAAGCTCCCTGGAAGATTGAGAATGAGGCAGATGATTGCTAAGAAAAATGGCCTAACTATGAGGCATGTGCTGCAATTGTGTAACCAACATACAACTGAAAAAAAAAGATTATTGCAAGCCGTCACTATTTAAAAACAAAACTAGTCATATTTGCTTTAATGTAGAAGTATCCTGTTCTCTTTCCTAAAAAAACGTTAGAAGTATTTCAGCTGAAATGTCTATCTTTTCCCCCCAAGAATTCTGTGTGTACTTTAAACGGGAGCGGAGCGTATGGGGATAAGGACGTTCACTGCCCGCCAAGCAGAGAGGATCAAAATACGCCAGGCGGGGTCAGAGGAGGGCTGACGACTGGCTGTGGGGCTTCGCTCCCTCCCCGGGGGCAGAGCCAGCAGCCCCCCCCCCCGCAGGCCTGGCCGTGTCATTCCTTGGCCACTTCCAGGCAGATTGAGAAAAGCTGGAGAGCAAACACAGGTGTTTTACAACGGGAGCTGCTGTCAGGGACAACCACAAACACCCGAGCTCCAGCCTGGCTCTGCCTCTTTCCCGCCCTCTCTTTTTAAAAAGAGAGCTTAGGAAGAAAATGTCAAATGTTTCACCTTTCAACACCTCAAAATAACTCGGGGCTTAAAGTATTGTCTGGAAATCTCAAGCAAATAATTCTTTGTTAAAACTTTCTTTTCAAGTGTAGCCAACTTCGAATTAGTCATGTAAAAATTTTTTAGGGCCATTACTTGGTCTGGAGCATCCACTTCTTGGAGAGTGCGCCAGCTCTGAGGCGCAGCGGAGGTCACCCCCCCGGGGCCCCACTCGGCCGAACTGCGGGAACCCCGCGAGGCTGTTGACTCGTTTTTCTCCGCAAACATCAGGCCCCTTTGGCCGCCCCCTTTGAAGCCTGGGGAGTGGCGAGAGCCATGGCAAGGAGGGTCCAGTCGGAGCGCAAAACCACGTTCCCCTGTCAAGGGACAAAACAACACTGCACAGACAAAACGGTGTGTTGTGGCAGGAGGCCCGTTTCAGCTGTGCCACAAAGCTCTGTCCTCAGTGGCCGAGGGGGTGTGGCTGCCTCTGGACGGAGCAGGGGATGCTCATGAAATGCAAGGCCCAGGGAATGCGATGTACTGAATCGTCTGTTTGCATTTTGCCTCCATTACCCCTCTGCCAACTGAGGACAAGACCTCACGCACCTGACGAAGTGGACTTGCGTCCGTGAAAGCTGAGGCTGCAATGCCTTTGGAAGTCGTTGCTGTTTTTGCTGCAACAGGAGAAGCTGCCGGTGCCTCCTCCGTGACTAGGGCGGAGCCTGAGGGGCAGTCATATGCCCCCCTTGGCATAGACCTGGGGCAGCCACCCCCCCAGGCACCAGCCTAGTTATGCCTCTGCATTCAAGGAGTTCATCATCGTAGTTTGAAACTGCAACATCACTTGAAACATAGTTTGAAGCTCTACAATTCAAAGGCTAGTAGGAGACCAGGTCTTTCAATTCCTGTAAGTCCTATTACACTAAGGCCACAATCCTAACCAAATTTCCAGCACCGGGGTAAGGGCAATGCAGCTCTGGGGTAAGGGAACAAACATTCCTTTGCCTTGAGGCGGCCTCTGTGACTGTTTCCCAAAGGCAGGAGGCAGCACGTGCTCCATTGGCACACCCATGTCAGTGCTGGAAAGTTGCATAGAATTGCAGTGTAAGTTTACAACGGTGAAGGGGAAGCAAGCTGTACCCCATCAAACAAATTTCATGCAACAGATTATTAAGCTTCTATAATCTTACAGAGCAGCGCTTCCCAAACGGGGCTCACTTTTTAGAATGACAATCTCTTGGGACCTGCCAGAAGTGATGTCATTAACCTGGAAGTGATGTTATGGCTGTAAGTGACATCATCAAGCAGGAAAATTTTTAACATCCCCCATGACAAAATCAAATCAAATTAATTAAGTAAATTTAAAAAGTGTATAAGTATAGATAAAAAAATTAAAATAAAGAAAAATACTCCTAACCCTCGCAAGCAGCTGCTGATCTGTTAAAAATAAATAAATTCCTCAAACATAGCAAAGGCTGCAATCCACACTGACCTGGGAGTAAGCCCCACTGACTATCATTGTTAAAATCGTATTACACATAGTAGCCTGTTAAAAGTACAGATCTGTCACATTTCCCCAAATGCAGTCACATACATCAAGTCTAATTCACTAAAAATAAACTACACTTTGAAATGAATGGGGAACTACCTGAAATTGGCTCACGACCCACCTAGGGGGTCCCTACCCACAGCTTGAGAAACATTGAGGAGTCAACTCAAGATGTGCTCACTTCATGTGAACAGCATAATGGACAGGAGGTGGTACAAATGACCGCCTGGAGCACTGGCAGGATCTTGTCCTGAGCAGGATCCCTTGTAACAGAAGGACACGGACAGAGATCACTTGTGGGCAGATTTGGCAGACGAGTGGCTTTATGCCTCAAAATAAGCTGCACATTCAAATGTTAGCCCAAGTGACAGAAGATGGTACTGTTTACCTGCAACAAACTCAGCAAAAAATAAATTTCCAGGGTGACTAGCAACATCCACAGTTCAGTATTCAGGGGTGTGTCAACTGTGGTGAGAGTAGATCTCAGGATAAATAAAAACGTCACCAGCTAGCATGTTGTGTGGGTTCTTTATTTGTGTAATAACCCAAATGCTCTCTACTCATCATTATTTGTGCAAAGGCTGCTATTTTAGGTGAAAAGAAAAGATGCTCTTCATGAGCTGAGAATGTTCCTGCAGGGTACCAGGGCCTCATTGGGACAAAGTGCCAAGGTAGGACACAGTGAGTTAAGCAACTGTGAGAGATCAGCAGCAGAGCGAGGAAGCCAGGCCCAAACATGCCCTTCACTTCCCTTGAGAAGGGATGGATCGGGCCTGAAGGAGTCACTCTAGAACAATCCCCGAGGGCGGGCCATTTGTCCAGGGGATGGGCCCGTGTCCAGGTTGGGGGCTTCTTGTGGTCGGGGATTCTATAGTATGGAATGCACTGGCTGCCGGTTCTGTTCCAGGCCCAATTCAAGGTGCTGGTTTTGACTTTTAAAGCCCTTTACGGCTCGGGTCCGGGGTATTTGAGGGACCGCCTCCTTCCATACAATCCAACCCATACTCTTAGATCATCTGGGGGGGCCCTTCTGACTGTGCCGCCACCAGGAGAAGTGAGAGGGGTGGCGGCCAGGAAGAGGGCCTTCTCGGTGGTGGCCCCCCAACTCTGGAACACCCTCCCCTTAGAATTGAGAACTGCTCCCTCTTTGTTTACATTTCGGCGGGGGCTGAAGACCTTTTTATTCCAAAAAGCTTTTAACTGTTGACAGGCTGGCTGGCTGGCTGGTTTGTGTATTTTTATAGTTGATTTTATGATCCACTGGGTGTGTTGTTTTTTAAATGGTATTTGTTTTAATTTTGTTGATTGTATTGTTTTTAACATTGTTTTTAATTGCGTTTTAATGTTAATTTTATATTGTATCTCTTTTAAATTGTAATGCCGCCTTGAGTGCCTCCAGGCAAAAAGGCGGGGTAAAAATCAAATAAATAATAATAAAATAATAATATGGGTGCGTGGGTGGGGAGGAGCACATGGTGACTTGCCTTCCTGATGTGAAGGTTGTGGAGATCACCTCTCATCTAGATAGGCTGGTAGAGAGTGCTGGGGAGGAGGCCGCGGTTGTGGTGCATGTTGGCACCAAGCACATGGGGAAATGAAGCTGGGCAATTCTGGAGGCCAAATTTAGGCTGCTAGGCAGAAAGCTAAGCCAAGGCCTCAAAGACGGCATTCTCAGAAGTGCCTCTACATTCTAGAAGTCTCTAGAATCTTGCCATGAATTTCATTGGCAAATTTACTGTCCATCTTGGGAATCTCTCTACTCTGATGTACATCTTGCGCTCTAGCCAGGACCATCAATCCAAGCCACACTTCATAACCTTGGAACCGTCTGTTCTTCGGTTGTCAAGTTGATTTGCTCTAGATTGGGCCTTCAGACAGTAGCCCAACAGCACTGCGTCTACACAATGCGACACCCTCCATGTTGCTGTGCTCACCCATTCCTTCAACTTTTAGAGCATTCAGAGCTTCAAACATAATAAAATGCTGATGTATTAAATGGGTGAGCCTTTTTGCTATAAACATGCTATTTTCTAAATGCCGGTTTAGCATTATAGATGCCTGTCTGACCCTTAACAGACCTATTATGACTAATAGTGTCAGCAGGGGCAGCATATGATAACTTGTTGCCAAAATGAATTATTTAAGAAGACACCCTACTTTTATTTTCGTTCAATCCATCAATCATGTCAAGTTTGCATTCTTTGCTTTAGAAGGCCAGCAAGAAAACCTGCACCTCACCGAAGCAATTCCAGAATGAGATTCCAATGTGCCGAAAATGTTTTTTCTGGACTCACATCTGCAGACTGGAATGACGCCTGCAAGGAGATGTTTGAAGGTCCTGCTGGCTGGAAGCCGGGATGACTTCAGCGGCTTCTGCTGCTACCAGAACGTTAGCTCGGCCAGGCAGGTTTTTTAAGCAACCAACGGGAGGAAACAAGGCGGGCGGATGGCATCTTCTCTGGAACATAAACAGAGCCCAGCAAGAGCGTGAATCCATTTTTCTGAAGAAGAACTGAAAAAACAAAGCTCAGAGCGCGGCAAGAGACCTTCCCCGGCAAGGTCAGAGCTAATAAAACATTTGGAAGACGACATGACACAATTTAGGTTTAAAGGTTCACTTAACTTTGTTTTAATGTTTTGAATCTGACAGGCTCACATGTCAAAAGATGTTTAAATTGTTTTGTGGCTTGACAATTGATCTGCCAGCGTAATTTTTAAGGAGCTTTCCTTTTTTGTTTCAGTTAAAATTAAAATCCATGCTGCCTAATCCTTGAAGTCAATCTGTAATTAAGGGGATTTGAAGGGAGACCACGCACTGCATTAATGATAAAATTTAATATCTGTTTTTAATACTCTAACTACAGAACAAAAACCAGGCAACACACAAAAACACAATCATTTTGGCATTCTGTATAAATTTACACTACGACTGACTTTCGAATCCATCAGATACTTGATGCTCACTGTTATAAGATTTCAGGACTCAATAACTACGCATCTTACAACTTGGGCTGAGATCCTAAGCATGCTCAGCCCATTTTCGCGTCTTCAGAGTTTCTGACCCTGCAATCCCATGTGTGTTTACTCAGAAGCAATCCCACTGAGTTTATTATTATTATTTATTTATTAATTTATTTATTTATTTATTTATTTATTTATTTGATTTTTACCCCGCCTTTTTGCCCGGAGGCACTCAAGGCGGCATTACAACATAAAAAAAGATACAATATAAAATTAACATTAAAAAGCTATTAAAAACAATGTTAAAAAACAATACAATTAAGAAAATTAAAACAGATACAATTTAAAAACAACACGCCCAGTGGATCATAAAATCAACTATAAAAATACACAAACCAGCCAGCCTGTCAACAGTTAAACGCTTTTTGGAATAAAAAGGTCTTCAGCCCCCGCCGAAATGTAAACAAAGAGGGAGCAGTTCTCAATTCTAAGGGGAGGGTGTTCCAGAGTTGGGGGGCCACCACCGAAAAGGCCCTCTTCCTGGCCGCCACCCCTCTCACTTCTCCTGGTGGCGGCACAGTCAGAAGGGCCCCCCCCAGATGATCTAAGAGTACGGGTAGGATTGTATGGAAGGAGGCGGTTTAGTAAGCCTTACTCCTGAACAGTGCAAGTCCACTGGAAGTGGAAACGTCCCTGGGGAAGCCTGAGGCTGCAACCCTGAGCACACGTTTCTGGGAGTAAGCCCAACGGAACACGACGGGACTTACTACTGAGCAGGCGCGCATAAGGCTGCGCTGTGAGTCTCTGATCGGGTGGCTGGAGCAAAGGGGGACAGGGCTGGTGCCACTTTGACAACAGCCGTTTAGAGGACAGTATTTTAGGAGGTATTCTAACAAGAACGCACATGCTGCTATTGTACGTACGTACTGACTTATTTTTACAACGTGCGTGCTGCTCGTCGGTGAGTTTTATGCTAAGAGCACCTTCTGTTTATTCAAGGGAGGAATTTTTGTCAATTTCCTTTTTCCTCTGGGCCCCCCCCCCGAATCTGCTCCCAAGGGCCGCCCATCAACTCTGGCTTTGTGAATTGTTCCTGACTTTGCACTTATCTCTTTCTACACTACACAGGGTTTCACTGCTTAAATGCATAAGGCTGCAGCCCAATCCCACCCCCTGGAATACTGAAGCACTTGAACTCAAGTTGTCGTCCCCCCCCCCGATGATTGTACTATAAAGGCCACATTAACCCCCCTCCCCATTGCAAATCTGGGATGATCATTGCGGGAAGAGACTATTCATAGCCTGGAGAAGCAGAGTCCTGTTAATTCTGCTGCCATTCTGGACCATCTTTAGTTTATCTGCAATGTTAACATTCTTGATGCTTTTTCTATTAGCCACATTTGCATTATTCTCTAATGGCAGATAAAGTCTGGAAATCACAATATCGCTAAGTGAATATTCAAATCAGCCGAGATTGAACTCTGCGCTGGGAATGCCGGGCACTGTATTTATAGCTATCAGAGAGGAGAAGGACTTCTCTGGGCTTATTGCTTCCTCCTGAATAATTCATTTTTGTATAAGTATAATGAAATACTCAAATCAAAGTACACGCCGGGAGTGAGCAATCAGGTTCTGCAAGGACGACACATCCTAATATCGTCTCGGCTGAGATCTCCAAGTATTTGCACTGCTTTCATATCCTCCACACAGAGGGCCGCGCTTGGTCTGGCCGGCCTGCGAGGGGCGCCCTTCGCACCTGTGCCCAGACCCTAAGGGGAGAGAGACCAGCAGGTGCGGAGCGCTTCTGACGGCAACAACAAGGCCGACTCTGCAAGGAAGCGGAGGTCTGCGCAGCTGCTGTACCGTCAAGTCTCTGGGGCCTCATTGCGTTTCAGGCCCATAGCGCTAGAAATGACTGGCAGCGCAAACTTATGGGCGTCAACTCAGAAGTCCTGCTGAATACAAGAAGGCCTACTCCTGCGTAAGTGTGCGGAGGACTGCAGTCTAGCTCCCGCTGAAACCAATACGACTTACAGCACACTCCTATACACGTTTACTTGGAAGAAAACCCCACTCTGCTCAGTGGGGCTCACTCTCCTGTAAGTGCGTGGAGGGCGGCAGCTTCACGGTCCCCACTCAGTCACCTTGGACTGCAGCGCTGCTCGTTCCCTGGGGCAGAACCCTGCTTTTTGTCTTGATAAAACCTCCAGGGACTTTCACGTTCTCCTTCCGTTCCGAACTGGCACAGTGGTCAGGAAGGTGGGCAGTTCCTCTGAGAACCCCTCCCAGATCAAACTCACGTTTCCGAGAGGACGCAGAGAGGTGCCACCGTTTTCCGCCAAGGTGTTCTGAGGGCCGGAGAGGCTGTGGGAGGCCGAAAACGATCACTCACTCCGTGTTTTCTGCTGAGACCCGGAAGTGACGATTTTCAGGCTCCGGAAGGCCTCGAGGGTCACTCCGGCTCTAGGATGCCTCCGGGGGGGGGGGCACCTGCAGGTGGGGCGGCATCCCTGGCAGTGCACCCGTGGGCGCCACAGTGGGAAACACCACCTCTGTGGTCACGGGGGTGTCGGTCGTGAGTGAGGCATACAGATGCCCTTTGCAGTGTCTGGTCCCCTCTGGGGCAGCAGAAAGAAGGACGCAGCCAGAGAGGAATGGGAAGTTAGCCCCACGCTGGGAGGGGCCGGGCCATCTTCCCGCCCTGCTTCAGGCAGCCGTTCGGACAGTGGTGGAAATAAAATGCTCGTCCCAGGAAGTCGCAGGCAGCGGCTCCAAGCCACGGCTGGAACACGTGCGCCGGCTGTGGGAATGGCGGCCACCCCACCAGAACCCGCAACGCCCAGGCGTGTGGAACGGAGGCTCTGCCGACTGACCAACTGCCGCACTCAGCAGGCCCACAGAGCCACGGCCGCCTCGCAAACAGCCACTGCCGGCAACACTCTGCCGACAGGACTTCGCCTCCAGCTCTTTCCATACAGTTCAAGGCCACTGGAAACGAAGGCGGACAGACACTGGCCCCGGCCCCCTCCCTGCACGCCCCGCTGTCCTCTCGGACTCGGCCTCCCGCTCGCAGGCGCTTCCCAGCCTCTCCACACCTCGGAGGCAAGTGCAAGCCGCAGTCTGCCAGCTGCACAGCCAGGAGGGAAGAGGCGGGGGGGCTGCCGGGTGTGAAGGCCGGAGGGAGGCGGCAGAGGGAGCCCGGGAGGCCCGCCAGCACCGTGGCCGGGACGCCCGAACCGGCATTGGAACAACAACTCCAGCAAAACACCCCTGAGCAGGCAGTGGAGGGAAGCAGAGCTCCTGGGCAGGCTTCGAGAGCATCCGGCCAAGAAGACCCGGCATGAGGACCGTCGGGGTCCCTGCCAAAACGCAGCGGCAGAGTCTCTTTCTATTCCAGCAAAGGCGGCTTTGCAGCTGCGGCACTCCACGGAGGCAGGGCCGGCTGTAGGCCACGGGGACCGACTGCTCCGACTGGCCCATGCCTAAGGGCCCTCCCAGGCTAAAGCAAAAACAGAAAACAAAACTGGTGCTTTTCCGAATCAGTTCACAAAAGAAGTGGTTCTGTAACTAGAGGCAATCTAACGTTGGTTTACTCATAAGCTTACATTTACGCAAGTTTATATTAAAACGGTTTACAAACTGGAGAGAGGCCCTCCCCCGTGACGGGAGTGGCCAAGAAACGACGTCCGTGGCAGTCTTGCCGCAATTGCGCTGCCGCTGTGAACAAGGGGCTTTTGAACACACCCGGCCTAGCGTCGGCCCTCCGACACCGCCCCCCCCCAAGGCCCTCCCAGCTGCCCAGAAAGGCTCCTAGATCCAATCGCAACCCATTTTTGGTTTGTGATTGTGAATCCCGACTGGTCACAACTGGAGCTGGGACCCTTTCTGAGCAGCGGGGAAGCACACAGGGGGGGCTGCGAAGCCCCCCCCCCCCCCCCCCCGCCCGCCCCCCCCCCCCCCAGGTGCATGGAAGAGCCCCTCGTGGCAGCAGCAGTGTGACTGCTGAGGGGCCAGTGCTGCTGCCCCCTGCCCCTGCCCCCCCCAATACGTACAGGGTTCCCCACTCCTGAGCAGAGCTGGAGCACCAGGGCTTAGATCCACGTGGTTCACTAACTCACATACACTTTTTAAGCACACCTGGGGATGCCTCCCCTCCTAACACACACCTATAAAGCCTATCGTAAATGTTAAGTGTAGCTTGACGATTTTACAGACCTTGGTTCTGAACCTGTTGGAAGACATTTCCAATGGGGAGGGCTACCAGCGTCAAACTGGGACAGAGCGCCTCTCCCCTCAGCGACTGCATGGAAGAGGGAACGACGGCAAGGGCAGCTTCGGAGACCCTTCCACGTGGAGCTGCGTGGTACGGAGGCGCTCTGTCCCCGTTTGGATCTGGCGACCCCCCAACGGTGCCCTGTGACTCCCACGGCCGGCCCTGCGTGAAGGCCTGCTTGGACCTCCTTTCTGAGAACAGTCACCCATTTCTGTCCGCTGCAGACTTCGAGCTACGCAAAAGGGCTGGCCTTTTGCCCAAGGTGCCCTTGGCAGCAGGTACAACCCCCTTGCCCCACCTAAGTCTCCCGAGAGTCTCCGGCAGATTAGATCAGAAGTGGACGCCATTAACCAGAGCAGCGATTCAGAGAAGGAGGTCGTGCATCAGGGGTCACGGAAAAGACGGCTCTTCACAGCTCCCTACGGCCGCCTTTGGGGGTGGCGAGTGGAGGGCGCCATTTTGTGCAATTGTACCGTAGAGCGAACAGCAGTGTCCCATTAGGCACACAGGGTGAAATCCACCTGATTTTATAAATCCTTGGCCTTTTATTTTCAACTCTTTCCCCAATAATTCCCAATACTGCATTGCCATAGCTCTTGGAAGGCAATATTTTCAATGACTTTTCCACGCTGATCCCAAGACTCTTTCTAGGTAGTTGTAGGCAAGTTATAGCCCATTAGAACCTGTGCAACATTAGGATGGTTTTTGTCCTTCTATTCCAGAACTTGGCATGTGGCTGGAATATCTTCCGACGTGCGTGACCCTGACTCGTTCACCTGGCGTGGACAGTCTCGAACTTTTCCTTCCTCACTTACCTGGTGGCTCTGCTGCGCCCCGCTGACTCCCCACCATTTCTCCATTCCTAAAGGCCACCGCACCAGCCCCAGTCGGAGTGCACCGCGACAGGTGGGGAGAGGTCAACCGCTCACTTTTTCAGTCAGTGGAAGGAACTCCTGAAGTTGCTCTCCCCCTGCACAAGAAGCCGCCACTGGGACTGTGATGCACACTTTGGAGCATGACCTGTAGTTTGTCCAGAATTAATAATAATCTAATACTATTTGGAGGTGAAAACCAGGCACATCTCTCAAATTCGGCAGCTGCGGTGCCACAGCAGAGAAGGCCCAGTTTCATTAAGACCGCCACAACTTAGAGCAGTGATATTCAAGCTTTTTAGACCAGGACCCACTTTTTAGAACGGCACTTGTGTCAGGACCCACCGCAGGTGATGTTGTGGCAGGAAGTGACATCATCAAGCAGGAAGTGCTGTCATTGTAACATAATAAAACAACACTCCTGAAATGCAAATTGACGTACTTGGACTGCAGCAACTGCACAGCCATGAAACATCCCTGACAGGAAGCAAGATGAGGACAAAATATGATGTAAAGGCACTGAACTAAAGCCAATTTTTTTTTAAAACCCTCACTTGGAAATTCAAACTGTTAACATTCACAAAAGGAATATAAGGAGAGTAAGGTCTGCAGTTTCCAAGATGGCTGCTCCCAGTTTTCCGGGACCCACCTGACATTAGGTCTCGACCCACCAAGTGGGTCCCAACCCCCAGTTTGAATAAAACTGACTTAGAACATTGGTTCCCAACTTTACATGAAGGTTGGGGACATTAAATATCTGCAGGCGGGGTGGGGGGAGCGACGACACTGGAGTGATGGCACGTCAGCAACTGCACTGCTGAGAAGTACTTGGAGGCAGTGGTGTCATCTACTCCCCAGTAGACGGTTCGCTGGGCGGGAGTAGGGAGTGATTGACAGTCCGTCGATTCACTTCCGGTTTCTTCGCGCGCCCCACGCGGCTTTCCCTCGCCTCGGAGGGGGCGCCTGCTCGCCTTGGGGGATGGGTGGGGGCGCGCCCTCCGAGGCGAGGGAAAGCCGCGCGGGGCGCGCGAAGAAACCGGAAGTGAGTCGACGGACTGTCACTCAGTCCCTACTCCCGCCCAGCGAACCGTCTACTGGGGAGTAGATGACACCACTGCTTGGAGGGTATTGCCAGCCGTCCGGGGGGGGGGGTGACGGCACTGCAGCCCCCTCTGCAAGCCAAAACTGCTCCCTGCTGCGACTGCAACCCCCGACTGGCTTTGCAATGCAAACTGGAAGTGGTCGCAATTGCAGCAAGGAGCCAGTCTGAGGAGGCCTGCAGAGGGGGCTATGGCCCCCCCACACCCGGCACTACCCTTAGGCACCCAAAAAACCTTTTTTGCTGCAGTGGCAGAATTGCTGAGGTGCTGTGACCGGCACCACCGCTGCCGCCGCTCCCCTGAGGGCGGAAGGCGGCGGTTCCAGTGTCCCTGGGGGGCTGCGACTCCCAGGCCGGGGACCACTGCCCTAGAGCGCATCACTCCGCACTCCTGTACTATCAAAGAGCACTCAACATTGTATCTGTACTACAGCATAGTGTGTATTACGACATGGACTACATAACATATCGCTACTTATTTTTCAAATCCAATGTTGTTATGAGACAAGAGGTGGTTAATTGCGATTCTGTAACTGAGATCTGATAAAACAATGAAGTTGTTTCAAACCCCACTTCAAGGGAAAGAGGACATTTAACACCCGAACCCTGTAATCCACAGCCTAGAAATTAATTTATTTGATTTATATCCCACCTGTTGACTATCAGGTTGCCAAAAGAAACCAGTCTTATTTTTTTTCCTCCCAAGAAATTGACAGACTGGCAGCATTCCTTCCACATCTGAGCTTGCTACCTACTCTTAAGCCTTCATCCAATATTTCCTCCCTCCAGTCACTAACACCTTGTGAGATTAACTCAGCACTTACTGTATATCGTCGATTTTTCTTCTGGAAAGATCTTTCCCTGGAGCAAGTATCTCTTCCTGACCACAAGGACTGAGGTTGTTCTGCTCTCATTCCATTTATCTTCAATAGCAAGCTAAAGAATAACACTGTTGTTGACACCTGCTCCATCTCCACCGAAACAGATGCTCAGGCACACAAAAGTTGCTCACACAAATGAGTCAATAGTACTGTTTGTGTAAAGACAACAATGCACGCAAATGTCGGTGGAATCAAAATCTCACTGTGCAAAGTGGCAGGCTATTCTGCACACTTGCATGGCTTTTTCTGCTAAGCCAGAAACATCACTTCTGGAACAACACCTTTGCTTAAGACAAGGACAGACAGGTACAGCCGGGAGTAGACATTTCTCATGAGCAAAGGCGTGTCTTCTCATCCAGGCCTATGCACTGCAAGCTAGGTAATTTTTCCTCGGGAGAACAAAACAGCAGACCTGTGTCCAGAAGGGAACTTTGTCTGTGTGTTCATGTTTGCATTCTTGCACAAACTCTATACATATGGCTGTATATTCAACACAAAAAAATCTCGCATCATTGAGAAGCACGGGTGTGTTTTTAGTCCAATGTGGGCCAGAGCTGCCGCCCTGCTTGAATTTTCCATCTGCTCATTTCTGAGCCTCATAAATTCCCCCCCCCCAGCCCCACTGCAGCAGCCTTTTGAGGGAGAGCCAAAGGCCCAGCTTGGCAGTCAACGGTCTATGAATTCAGATGTCACAGCAAGCCCGGTGTGTAAACCCCTGTTCTGACCCGGAGCCTGACCGCAGCTTCCCCGTGGAATTCCACCCCTGCCGACTCAGACCAGTCCGACTGTGTCCCACACGGCCGACAAGGCAGTAAAGCCCGGGGGGGGGGGGGCTGAAAGCAGGAACCAGCTCAGCCAGGAGTGCGCACCTGATGCCCTCTGCGGCGACGTCTCCTTCACACGTCAAAGGAGCCAATGAAGACAGCGACGTTCTGTCCCTGAACATTTACATGCGTGAAGATGAAACCACGCAAGAAGTGGAAACACAGACACAAGTCACAACTGAAACACCAGAGAGAGAGACTGGCCTTCTTCCCACAAGGGGGAAGTGAAACTACATGGATGGTTTTCAGCGTTCTTTTAGGGCACACCCCTCACCCGCTTTCCAGCACGGACCTGGCGGTGCCCATGGGGCATGTGCTGCGTCCGGCTGCTGAGGGGCAGTCACGGGGTCTCCTCAAGGTAAGGGAGCGCCTGTTGCCTTGTCTTGGAGCTGCACCGCCCTCGCTCCAGGGCTGGTAAGTGGGAGAGGGTGAGGCCCTTCATCCGGGACAGGGGTTCTCACACCTTTAAGACAGGGACCCACTTTTTAGAATGGCACTCGTGTCAGGACCCACCAGAAGCTATGTAATTAATCTAGAAGTGACGTCATGGCAGGAAGTGACATCATCAAGCAGGAAGTGCCGTCATTCTAACATAATCAAATGATACTCTTGAAATGCAATTGGGCACTACTGGACTGCAGCAATTGAACAACCATGAAACATCCCTGACCGAAAGCAGGATTAGGACAACATATTATGCAAAAGCACAGAACTGAAAACGTTTTTTTTTTTTAAAACTCTCTTGAAAATTCAAACTGTAGCCACTCACATAGGGAATACGGCAAGAGGGAGGTCTGCAGCTTCCAAGATGGCGGCTCCCAGCTCTCCACAACCCACCTGACATCATGCCGCGACCCGTCAAGTTGGGTCCTGACCCACAGTTTGAACAACACTGATCTGGGATGAATTTTGGCCTCTGAGGGGAGAAATTAGTGAAGCCCAGAGGCGCCATGACACCCTCTCTCGGACGGACGTCCCGCGCCTCTCCCACAGCCTCCTGCGCTGTGTCCTCCCTTTTACCCCTTCTGACAAGACTGTGTTTTCCACCTGGAACTGGAGTAATAATGCACCCTTCTGCAAACGGCAGTACCAGCTCTGTGGTCACTACCAGGATAGGTCAACAATCTTATTAATACAGCACACACTACCCAAAGCCTATCAAATAGACGTTCTTTAAAAAAATACTCGTTTTGTACAGTTACCATTCGGCAAACAGTGACCATTTCCCAAACGCTGTGAAACCAGAATGCTGCCAAAAGAGCCTGTGTGAATTTAATGCCCGTTACCACAACGCGGCTGGGCTGTTTTCATCTTGTTGTGCTCATAGGCACACATCACAAAATAATACCATAACAGAAGGGTGCTGTATCTGTGTTTAAAGAAGGGGTTGTTGGCAAACAGCGCAGCTCACTTCTGCCGAAATGTACACAACTGATATATGCAGCCCAGAAAGCAGGCACCCCGGGCTTACAACCTTCATTTGCCTGCAAGGAGGAGTGGAGATTTACCTTCAGAGCACGTTCCTGATTATTTTCAGCAGTCAGATGTCTCGTGTTGTTTGCAGAAGTCTGGTTCTGCTCTTTCATATGATGAAGCTCCTGCTCCAGCCGTTTGCACTGCAACGAGGGAAGAATCCCATTAAGGGAAGGAGCTGGGGCAGAGCGGCTTTTCCCTCCCAGCAAGCCCAATGAATTAATGCAAATAAAACCACCACATAGCGTTTAACTCTGGTGCAATATATTGCAGTGTCGCACACCGTCTCCCCCTTGGCATGGGCAGCCGTGCAAATGAAACGATCAAGGAGCAGCGCACAGTATTTGAATTATAGAGAGAAATCTGAGCATTAAATAGTTAAGTATAAATAAATCAAATCAAAGGGCACTTGCTCCTTAAAGTATCTGCTCAGAAGATACAAAGAGGGCACACACGGCTGTGCAAAACGAGACGACCAGAAAGCCCTCGAAACCGACCTGCCTCCATTCAGGCTGACTTTAGGGGCAGCCACTAGAGCTTGGCACTGAGAAAACCTCACTGTTCATGCTGCGGCCCAGCGGGAGCATCTTCCAGAGAACCATGTGGCCAAGATGGAGGCCTCCTTGCTGCCTGCATTCGAATGGCTGCCTCACCAAGCTTCAAGGAGGCCATGAATGCAATCCGCGGCTGTCCCGGCTTAAGGGCAGAACTGATTGTTGGCAGAGAAAAAAAGAACTAATAAAAACCGAAGAATCCGAAGAGCCACAAGGTGTCCGGCAGAAACGACAAAGGGTCGGGTGGCACCTTGAAGGGGTCTGGACTCCAAGGAGAGAAGGGCTTTTCTGAGAGTGTGAAGGTAGAGTAGACGGGGAGACACCGTGAAGCACTTTGCACACCAGAGACGCCACAGAAATGGTAAAACAGCACAATCTGGCACTCTCGCTGCTAATAATACTAATGATTTTAACTTATGGGTAGGCGGTTTTGTTTTTGCAGATTTCTTGATTTGAAACGCAGTAAGCTGTGTTATGAGTTTTTATTCTAAGTTCTCATTCCAGGTTCTTATTTTTTATTAATTTTCAATGCTTTTAAAGTATACTAAGTAGATGATATAGTGTCTGCAGATGCAGCCACAGGATTATTTCTAATTGGAAAAGTAGTCTATTTTAATTTCTGGAAAATATATTGAACACCAGAATGTGGTGTTTTCTGTTTTTGTTCAGATACATTCACATAGAAAAGGCTGTGTTTTCTGTTTTCATGCATTTTTAACAAACAACAACTAGAAGCCTTATGGGGGAAACTTAAATTTCTTAACTAACTTACTTAATGGGGGAAACTTATGGAACAGCAGGAAACAAATCTTAAAATTAGAGATTTAAATGAGATGAAGCTGCTGGAAAAACCTGAACAGGGCTAACATTCTATTATTCATTCTAAATATGAACAAGGGCTGTGACTAACAGCACAATCCTATGCATGTCTACTCAGAAGTTAAGCATCACTGAGCTGCAAGGAGCTTACTTCCAGGTAACCGCGTATAGGGTTGTAGCCTAATGCAATCAACACTAGCATTACAATGACCAACACAAAATGCAACTAAATAAACACCACTACTCCCAAAATTCTAGATATTTATTGTTGCTGATGTCTATGGATTGCTACAAAAACCTGGTTAAACAATGGAAAATTGGTATTTTCAAACACACACACCCCACTGTGACTTCCAGATCAAATAAGTTCAGATGACTTTTGCTCCTTAGAGAAATATAACATCCTGCTGGAGCCATCCTTCAACTAATTTAGGTGCCTTGAAACGTTAGGTGCCAAAGACTGGATAGTTTTTGGAGGGAAAGACCATTGCTGGCTACAGGCCATGATGGGTGGTGCAACCTTCTTATTTTAGAAGCAGACTACCTCAGAATGCTAGATGCGGGGGAGTGGCCACAGGATGCAGGTCTCTAGTTGTCTTGCGTGCTCCCTGAGGCATCTGGTGGGCCACTGTCAGATACTGGAAGCTGGACCAGATGGGCCCCCTATGGCCTGATCCCAGGGGGCTCTTACGTTCATCTCACTGAGCTCTTTAGCGAAGACTTGGCTCTTCTGCCACAGAAAATACCCTCAAACTCTGTCTCTTGAGCGTAATTATACCAGAGACAGCAAAAAATGTATACAGCTCTGCTATACTTTACTATAGTATACTATATATACTATATACTAAAGTATATAATATACTATATACTTTACTCATGAATTCTAGAGGGACATAAATCTAGATCTAGATTTAAAATCTGATCATTTTTTAAGTATTCACTTTTACCACAACTAACAATTTGAAGTTGCAGAGGCTAAAGAGACCAGGCAGACGATGCTCGCAAGCCACGGCAGGTGACCCAGGATGTCCTTCTGCATATCTAACGTTTTATTCTCATGGCAACATCTAGAGGTGCGGACTGGCTGGGGTCCAGCGCACAGCTGCCCACACACAAGTCTAGCTAAAATAAATGTATCGTAAACATGCTGCACTGGGAATAGGCTTTTTCTTTTTCTGTTACTTACTGTTTAGCTAACTGGACTGATACCACAATGAGTCAGAAAATTTGTTTATGCAAATATTTACAAAATCAATGATTTTGTCACGATAGATTTCACTGCGACCCAATGCATATTTACACAGGAGTAAGCCCTACTGAGTTCAGTCAGGCTTACACACAGGTGGGTCTAGGATTGCAGGCTTTGTTGTCTGATCATGCCTATTAATGGATATTCTGAAAAGGTCTTGAGAGGAGCTCAAAAGTTCCCTCCTTCACACTTTCTTCCAGCTCAGAGAGTAGCTGATCCTTGGCATGAGAAGGCCCTTCAGGTCTCAGATGTCAGACTTCCCCCAGCAGTGGCCCTGTGGGATGTTACAATGAGCTGCCCCAAAGTTGGCACCGGTTGTTCCCCACTTCTTGGGTCAATAACCGTTATTCAATAAGCATCAAATAACTTTAAACACCACCATGTTTTTATTCCTCTTTTCTTAAGGATCACTTAAACTATCTTGACTTTCAAGGGAAGATTCATAACTTAAAAAAAAATGTCGATGGAGTTGTGATTGAGATGCAAACCATGGCAGGCAAAATCTGACACACACACCCCCGCATCTTGGTTCTGCTCGTTTTTGCAGCCCCCCCCGCATGCTATTAGTTTCCTCCCAAACCTCCCCATTCCCAGGCCAGGCACTTAAGTGCAGGTCTAGTTTCATCCTCAGCAGTAGCCATACTGGGGGCCGAAAGCACTACTTAGGGTGCAATCCTGACCGCCTTTCCAGCACTGACACAGCCGTGCCAACAGGGCAGGGGCTGCATCCTGCAGTGGAGCAACAGCCACGGAGGCCTCCTCAAGGGAAGGAAACGTTTGTTCCCTTACCCCGGAGCTGCACTGCCCTTAACCTGGGGCTGGAACGTTGGTTAGGATTGCGCCCATAGCCTGTGTGAACACTGTGAACTCAACGGCAGGGAGGCCAGCAGGCAGGCCAGGCATGCTCCAGGGTGCTCAGGACAGGTGCGGCTCAGCATGGTGTGGTGTTGGAAGCATCCAGGGACCAGCAAGTCAATGATGTCATCGGCACGCGTTGGGCTGGGACGTGACATCAAGGCACTTCACGCTGGCTGTCAGAAGGCATAAAAACGTTAAAAGGACCCTTTTGGGTCAGGCCAGAAGCCCCTCTAAGCCAGGCTCCTGCACCTCACCGTGGCCCACTCAGGGAGCACACACGACAACAAGACGCCTGCATCCTGTGGCCACTCCCTTGCACCTGGCATTCTGGGACATGCGGAGGCTGCCGACCGCTAAAACCAGGAGGCTGGATTTGCCCATCATGGCTCGTAGCCCGTGCTGGACTTTTATTCCACAAGGCTGTCCAATCCCCCTTTAAAGGCATCTGGGCCACGAGCCGTCCCCACCTCCTGCGGCCAGGTGCGGCTTCTGGAGAGGATTCTGGGGTGCTGCCCATCAGCGATCGCAAGGTCGGTTCCCACTCCCGCTTCCCTGTGGACTGGTCCTTGGACCGATGCGGACACGGAAGACAGTGAAGCTGTGGCAAGCAGAGTGCAACAAGCATTGCACATTTCATAGCCATTCAACCAGCGCAAGTATAAATGGGGCTCCTTCTGAACTCTGTTGTTTGCGTTCAGTGTGGGAGGCAAGTATTAAGAGTGGTAAGGAGATCTGGCCGCTGCCGTGTCGAAGGAGCACCGCGGGGCCCAAAGCAAAGGGCAACGGCCCTGAGCGGGAGCGGGCCACTCTTCCGAAATGGAGCCCTGTGGCCCCAAAGGAGAGCTACGGAGGCCGGGCTGCTTGGTTTGGGGAAGAGCCTTTTGACGGGGAACGTGAGCAGTCGCAGGGTGCCAGCTGGGAGGGCTCTCGCTATGGAAACGTCGAACTCCGGGCCAGACAATGGAATCGGTCGGCGGGAGGCTGGGGGCAGACGAGGGAGAGATGCCTTCAGCCCAGGCACGATTAATGGCGCAACGCCATGCGTGCCTACTCAGAAGTAAGCAAGCGCCACGGGACGTCCTCCTGGTCCAGCAGCACAATCCCAGGGGGGTCTGCTCGTTAGCTGGCCCCACTGTGTTCGGTGGCGCACACTGCCAGGAAAGTGGGGCTGGGATTGCAGCGCACAGAAAGGCATCCACTAGCATAAGATGCTGTGAGGGCTGTCAACGTTCACAGGCTTTAAGAAAAGGGTGCACCCGATCCATGGAAGGCACTTGCAATACGCCCAGGCTGGACTGAATAGCAGGTAATTCTTTTCCGCCCCAAGCAGCACCAGAATCAGAGCCCTTCCACAAATCGATGGGCAGGACCGTTAGAACAGGCAAGAGAGACTATTTCTTTACCCAGCATGTAATTAATCTGTGGAACTCCTTGCCACAAAAAGAAACGGCACTTGCCTAGATGCCTCCCCTAAAAGAGGACTGGACAGACTTAGGAAGAGTCCATCGCAGGGTGCAGGAGACGACAACGTGCGCAGCCTCCTGGTCTTGGAAGTGGGCTGCTTCAGAGCGCCAGCGGCAAGGGTGGCCGCCGGATGCAGTTCCTGAGTCCTGCCTTGCCTGGAGGCACCTGGTGGGCCACTGAGGGAGACGGGAAGCCTTGGCCCGATCCAGCACAGGGGCTCTGCTGATGTCTTTGAGACAAGGCAAAACGGATTCGTTTATTTAGCTAATAAATAATGAATTACTTTATGAATTACTTTGTATAGCAAAGTGGTACGTAAGTGTTAACCATCCCGTTAAGTATTAACCGTCGTGTTCAGTGATGCTCAGACCTGTCATCTTACGGGGGTTCGGTGGCCAGAGCAGGTCTGACCCTGAGCAGGCCCTGCACCGTGCGGTGCAGGCGGCTCCGTCCACTTGCCCTCACAGCCACTCCGGGCAGAAACAGCGAGGGGGGGGGTGCCTACCCCGTGCCGTGTGGCGCCTTCAGCGCTCACCACGCCTCCCCCTCTGGCTCCGCTACTGACGGACGCCCAGAGCTCATCACCTCCTTCCTCCCGCGGGCTGTGCAGGCTGCTCGGCCCGAAAGACCTGGACCACTTGGAAGCTTCAGCGGCCCCGACAGCCTCCCCCCCCCCCAAGGGACAACCGTCTTGCACCTGGGAAGGACTTGCAGGCACCAAGCGACAGGCATGCAATGGCAGGAAGTCCCCCTGAGCGCAACGGGACGCACCTTTCTGTTCATCAGGCCGTTGGTGCAAAGGGATACGGGATTACGCCTAGTAGCAAATGAGGAGGGCGAACTGGTCCCCTTTATTCGGCGTGACGATGGCAGTGCTTTCAGCAACAGTCTTTTAGTCACGCGGTGTCATTTTTCCAAGATCTCCTACCCTTCTATCAAAACTGAAGCTCAGCAGACATGTCTGAATACAATCGTACTCTCCAGACAAAAACAGTTCCACAGATTTCAACCTTGTTTTATTATTCTGTTCTCCTTTTCTTTATTTTCTTTTGAAAGATCTGCACATGAGGAGAGCTGTCGACCCAAAGATTCCTACAGGAAAGCAAGCCATTTTCAAAGTGATTTAAAAAAACCCAAGTCTCCCCCTTGTCCCAAATTCATCACGATTGCTGGAGGCAAATATCTCACCACTTGGATGCTGCACAACCCCTTCCTCTGCAGACAAAAATAATATCAAGCTCTTCCAGTCAAAACACAAACCAACCTTTGGTGTCAATGTGAGTTATGTACTTTGAACAGCAGATGTTTGGAAAGTACTTATATTTATCTAAATTGATTTTATCCATTTCTTTTCAATTTAAAAGAATTAGTGTTTTTTTTCCTCCGGTAAATGACAATCCGCATGGATTACTTTAATTATGCCAACTTTTGAATTGAAGTTTCTCCCTTTGACATGTGAAATCTTTGCTGTAGAGTTCTGGCAAACAGTCAACAAAGAGTGCAACTGATTGTTTTTTTAATGCCCGGCCGTTTTAAACCTCCTGGATTTACAAGGGGGGGGAGAGATCTTTGGTTAGGGTCAGGCCCCAGGAACATCTGCATTTTAAGAATTTTATTTGATTAGAAAGAGAAACATTTTGGCTTGCGAAAAAAAAGTTGCAGAGCAGTTTCGACATCCTGCCACTCACGAATCCCAAAAATACGGATGACGCCCAACTAGTTCTTGCTGCCAGAATCCAATCAGAGCTTGGCGCTGCTGGGGTGGATCCGCAGAATTGGCTCCCTCCTCATGAACACTCACTTCGGAACAGGATGAAGGACTGCACAGGCCAGACGTCAAGAAGGTGAGGCAAGGCAGAGATGCTTGAGGCGACTCTTGCTCGAGAGGTTCAAACCCCACGACACAGGATTCCACTTGCTGGCAGCCTCATGGAGCTGGTTATGGACATAAGAGGAGCCCCGCTGGATCAGGCCCATCCAGTCCAGCTTCCTGCATCTCACGGTGGCCCACCAGGTGCCTCAGGCAGCACACAAGACAACGGGCTGCCTGCATTCTGTGGCCACTGCCTTGCACCTGGCATTCTGAGGTAAATTTCTGAGGTACATATGAGGTAAATAAAAGAGAATTTGCTATCCTGTCTGTGGGGAGGGAGCTATAACAACTTGCAACCCCATCTGGGCCTTAAGCACATCAGAAGAGCCCCACTGGATCAGGCCAAGGCCCATCTAGTCCAGCTTCCTGTATCTCACAGTGGCCCACCAGGTGCCTCAGGGAGCACACAAGCCAACAGGCTGCCTGCTTTCTGAGGCCACTCCCCTGCAATCTGATGACCCTCAGGTGAGGCCCCAGTACTTCATGAACATGAAGGCAACTAGTCAAATTTAAGTGCCACCACTGGGGAAAAATAACAAGATGAGACCATTTGCTTTATGAGTTGGTGAACGTAGTACCAGTCCACTCCCACAAGCCACTGTGGGCCAGTTCACACAAGCATGTTTGTAACGATCGCTCATAACCAGATGAAGCAATGCAACCAGCCAAGCATACGAAACGTCCGCTGCTCGGTGTTTGTGTCAGCACTGGATACGAATCGTAGTGGCCCACTTGACACATGCGAGTGATCATTTCATGCTGCAGTCAAAGGGCAACGAGCCTGCATGCGGCAAGTGGCCTAAACAGGTGGATCTCTTCTCATTTGTTACACTGGTAGGTTGTGGAATTCAAGGTAGCCTGTGGGGGCTCCCAGGGCCCAGCCCGCTTCCACCTGCCGTTCAATGGTCCTTTGAAGCTGAAGATGGTGGGGGGGGGGCACCTGAAGGACCCCCCCCCCCATGAATGCATCTGTGCCCCGAGATCTGTGCTGGGAGGCCTCTCGCACCTGCCTCTGCTGTCGGAAGCGAGGTTGGAGGAGGCACACGGGGAGCACTGCCCTAGAGGCAGGGGGGGGCACTAGGTTTTGAGAGCCCCTCACCTTGCCGGGTAAGCCGCTCCTCTCCCTCACGATCACAGCCATTCTGGGCGGCGGAAGCAACAAGGAGGAGATGCCTCCGCGTTGTGGTCTCAGCATATCTCAAGTCCCAAGCCTACGCAGCCCCCTCTGCACGTCAATTCTGCGCCTAGATCACGGCTGTTGCACCCGCATTTTTCCCACTGGAAAGTCGGCACTTGACGTGTCAAGCGTTTGCCCAACAGCTGGAATGAGGGACCCGTTTAAGGAGCTTCCCACTCTCCCAGCGAACCTCTGTCCGCAAGAGCCCGTCTGAGGTGCTTCACGTTAATCCCAACAGGGGCTCAAGGTGGGAGCGATGCTGCAGCCCGATTCCAAGAGGCCAGAAGGACTCCCCGAGAACAGTCCGTGTTCACCACCAGCCCTTGCCTGGTGACGGGAAGCGACCCTGAGCTCCGGCCTCGGTCCGCCCCCTCCTCACTAGCAGACCCTGAGCGGCACCTCCACGAAGACCAATCATGCGGTGACGTTACACGCAATATAAAAATATGTGCATTTGGTACACTGGCGCTCCCTGCGGAGAAACGGTTTCAGCCCGTATTTTCCTTTATTTCCCACCCACCCACCCCCCGTTTTCTGCAGTGGTTCCGGAACTTCCCTCTGCTTTCTCTGCTATTTTCATTTCACCTGTCACAGCAGAACAGAATTCTAATTACTTCTTAATCTGGATCAGACACTTGCATGCGATTCCATATTAAACTTAAAAAAATACTCATCCAATTTTTTTAAAAATGCATCTCATATATAAAATAAGAGGCCTCTGTTTTACACGGCATTCCTACTATTCATTCATTTTTCTAATTTCATGCATCTCATTCAGATAAATTATTTATAAACAGAGCATGTAAGTCGATAAATAGTACTCCGGAGCGGAGTTTAGTGTGCCCGTGCACACTTGACAAGCCTGAGGCAGCGCGCCTTTGCTGAGTTGTTCAAACAACAGGAGACCTGAGCAGTGCAAAGGCCTTTGGCAGGTTGTCCATCTCGCAACAACCAACACCCACAGCCATCTCCACTCGCGCAGCACACACTCGCTGTCGGCACCCCACATTCCCACCTGCCATCCATGGGTCCAGCGGCTCAGGAGGACCCACGGCTGCGATGCTGGCAGTGCCACTGATATGAGTTCTACGCCCTCTTCTGTCTCCTCCTTGCTAGCAAGGCGGGGACACCGTTTCAACTCCCCCAGATTGTCTGGACTGTGGGGGTGGGGGCCATGCTGGGAGGAGGGCAACTGCTCCCCACACAGGGCCACACACAAGCCCATCAGGTGCCATGCATCAGCGCCCCAACCTCCCCCCCCCCCGGCTGGAGCAGTGTTTGCCTCAATGCCGGTAACGGACTGCACGAGAAGCGTGGCCAGCGAAGAGCAGGGCTGCCGTGTTTATCTGCAAAGGCAAAATCCTGACGTTGATGCTGGACAGAGGCGCAGCCTAGTCTGACCAGTACAAGTTACTGTCCGAGCTGTTTTAGACTCCATATGACTGGAGCAGGACAACGACGGCAACTCTGGGGCTGGACTCCTCTCCTCACCTGTGGTCGAAGGTGCGCCACTGCTCAGGACTCTGCTCTTCATCACAGCCTCAACACTGTCTCAAGGGGACCCCCTGTACACAGCATTGTATGTCTCAAGAGGACCCTTGAGACATACAAAATTATGCACAGAAGGGACAGAGTCGATAGAGGGATGTTCTTTTCCCTCTCTCAAAACACCAGAACCAGGGGGCATCCGCTAAAACTGAGGTTTGGGAGAGTTAAAACAGATAAAAGGAAGCACTTTTTTACCCAGTGGGTATTTAGTCTGTGGAACTCCTTGCCACAGGAGGTGGTGATGGCATCTGGTCTAGATGCCTTTAAGAGGGGACTGGACAGATTTCTGGAAGAAAGGTCCATCATGGGCTATAGGCAATGATGGCTTGTGCAACCTCCTTACAAAGGTGGTGGGCTACTGGTACCAGGTGCAAGGGAGTGGCAACAGGATGCAAGTATCTTCTTGTCTCATGCCTCCCTGGGGCACCTGGTGGGCCGCTGTGAGATACAGGAAGCTGGACTAGATGGGCCTTTGGCCTGATCCAGCAATGGGGCTCTTCTTACGTTCTTATGTACACCACCAGGAAAGGCAACTGTCGGAAGAATGAGAGCCTGAGAAGGGACCTGCCTGGGGCTTGTCCAGGGGAATCTGGGAATTCTCCCCCCCCCCACAGTCGGAGTCAGCTTCCTGCCTCAGGCTCTAAACAGCCAGCAGTGAAATGAGCATCACTGCGCAATGGGGTCCTCGCAGTTCCTGCAAGCAAACCCTCAACATGCTGGGACTGCTCTCCACATGTGCACAGCGCGATCGATGCAGGGCTGGGCATTGCGAGCAAAATCACCGTTCCTCAAGTGTTCCAAATGCACATTCCTGGCTCTTCCGAAGCTCAGGGAAAGTTTTGAGATACTCAGCATCTTTTGCAGATGTGAAGCTAAAGGTCTGGGCAGACCTTCCACCACCTTTATGGCCAGGACTTCTGAAAACAAGACAGTTTCCTCTCATCAGCAACCCTCTCCTCCCTTCACAGTCTCGCCCTTGAGAAATATCCCAAACAACTTGCAAAATATTGAAACAAAGTGATACATACTAAGCAGAATTCTTTGCATGAGAGTGATCAGCACAATTTATTCTCGGTGCAGAATTCGGGACCGTGTGCGTACCTTTGACCAATTCGGAACAAAGAGTAGGCATTCTGCGCTTTTGTCTACAGTAATTTCAGAGCAAATATTTATAGCTTAATCTGGTTCTTGCCAAGTGATTCCTTAACAGTGAAACAGAAGAACCTCTGATGGATGCCGAAGGGCCTGCTGTGAACTCGGGCAGCCTTTTTTTTGCATAGCTGTAACTCTTGCTTGCTTGAATGCAGCTGATGGACAGAAAAACAAAATTCTGTAAACAATATGTCAGTCTAATGAGCTGGTTTTCAAGTAAGCTTCAATGGATTTTCTAGAAATCCATATGCAAACAAGACTGTAGCCTAAATGTTAAGTTGACAGTTTTAGCACAAAAGGACAGGGACGTCTCTTGTCCTTTGCAAAATATCATCACAGCCATTCAGGAAGGAAGCACCACGATCCCGGTCTCAGAGCCATTCATTAATCATCTTCTGCAGTTGCTTTTTCAAGACTGCAGGTGTTGCCACACGGAACACACGCTGTTTGTTTGCCTTTTGCATACTGTACTGTTCACCGAGCAGTCAGTCAGCGCTGAAATGTTGCTTCTGGATACTCTTGGTGCGTAATGCGCATTCTCTAAGCATCTTTAAATCCCAACAAAGCTACCCTGAAGTAGACAGGCCAGAAGACACTGGAAATCCTCTGGTGAAAAGCTTTGATAGATATGGGCATGGACGGAAAGGGAATGAGCAACCTGTTCAGTTATTGCGCATGGCTTGGAATGATGCACTCATTGGGCAAAGGTGACTGGGAACACACACCATTATTGTCATCATTAACAGAACTTCCTACAGAGTAAACGTTTTGAACTTGCAGCAGATTTTGGGGCAGTTCGTACGATGAGTAGAACCAGGTGATAATGTTGTTCCTAGAACAGGCATATCAGACTACAGCAGGGTAGGTTGGTTTGGGTTTTTTTGCACATCTGAATGCTCCCCCCTCTGATAGATGTATCACAGGAAGAAGGCTAAGGGAACTCCAGGCTTAGCAGGCTCATTTTGAGCAAGAAATTAGATGGGCATAAACCTGAAGTGGGATGCTTCCGGAACGATGTTTCTATCTGAGATCGGTTCAGACTGAAGAGTTGCCCTGTATATTCTACGTCAGTGGTCAGGACCCATCAGTGGATCGCAAGCCAATTTCAGGTGGGTTCACCTAGAACAGCCATATTGAGATGGGATGCTAGAAAGGGTGAGGGCTGTGTAGCTTATTTGCTTGTGTCAAGGTTGTAAGTAGACTTTTTTCTTCCTAATTCACTTTGCTATTGGAAAATGGCTGAGAAATAACCCGAATTATTGCTGCATCTTCAGGAAATCAACAGACTCTGGAGTCACAATGATGGCACTTCTGGCCATGACATCACTTCTGGTGGGTCCCGGACAGACTGTCATTCTAAAAAGTGGGTCCCAGTGCTAAAAGGTTTGAGAACCACTGTTCTAAGTTAGGGTTCCTCAAAATGTGAGTTGTGACCTGATTGCTGGTGGGAAGCTGGAACTAACAAGCTTGTAAGCTGAGAAGGAAAATGAACGGAGCCCTACGGAAAGTGAAACTGAGCCACATCACGCACTTATGCACGCATTCCTTGGTCCATTGCAAAAGGCAGGCCAAGAGGAACACAACGCCACCAGAATGGTCCTGATCCGATGAACACAGGCCTCACTCAAGAAGGGAGGCTCTGCCTCCAAGCTGACAAATGCACTGAGCTCCCATGGAAAGCAGACGTAAGCTGGGTAGCTTGGCTCAGGCCAGGGGGGGAGGCAGGGACACCAGGAGGGTCCCAATCTGCTGACAGTGGAGTCAAAAAACACTCCAGGAAGCAGCCTACCCCCCCCCCCTAAAGTGGGACAAAGAGGCCCGAGATGCTGGTGAGACGCTTTTCTTTTCAGCCTTGCACAGGCAGGTGGGTCCTGGGAGTGGGTCCTGAGTCGCTGAACTGGCAGGGGCCGTCGTCTTCTCCAGACTGCTCCCTCCCTCTCCCCCCACCCCAACCACCCCCACTGCGGAGCCTTTTCCTCTCCGCATCACTCTGGGTTTTAATGCTGTTTAGAGGGGAAGTTTTGAATCTCAGTCCAGCCTCACCAAAAGAACGTGGAATCAGTAAAACTGATTTTGCCCCAAATCACACTGAGCTGGTTTAAGAACTTTAACTGAGTTGGGCACTGGGTTGGCAGAAAAGCTTCCTGGTTCTTTTTTTTGGGTGTGTGTGTGTGGGGGGGGTTTCGAGGCTTTTGAACGCAGAAAATGCACTTCGCTTGGTGCCCCAGGGCTGGCTTCCCCATCTCATCTCCCTTCCTTTGTTTTACCTTAGTCTTAATTATGCATTCTGATTATTTCTCACTCGCCTGTCCAGGGAGACGGCGCTGGCTGGGGGCCGTCTGAGTGCTGGCCGCGTTCTCAGGAAGGCACCTGCTGCTGGGCGACCTCCTCCCGGCCATGACGTCACCCCCAAGTGACAGCAGACGGTCCTTCCAAGACGTGGGTCCTGGCGCTGAAAGGCTGGCGAGCCACGGCTGGCAGGGAGCGAGCACAGCTTGCTTGCCTCGGAGGTGCGCTGCTGCTGAGCCAGGATCCATCCCACTTCCATCCACTCCCCCGAGGCACTCCAGACTGGCTTCATGGGGGAGGCTGGGTGGGTGGGTGGGTGGGAGGGCGCCAGAATGTAAACAGAATGTAAGTAGGAGAAATCCTTCTACCCGAGACAGTGATCTTTGGAGGCAAGCCATGGTTTGGCCCAGCTTTGGGAGGCCACAGAAAGGCTGTCCCGTGAAGCCGGTGAAATGGGCCACCCCAGGCGGCAAACCGGGGGCCAGTCGCAAGGGAAGCCCCTCCCCCCTCCCCCACGAGGGCCTGCAAAGGAAGGCGGGCGACTTTCTGGTCCTCACTACTACTGCTGAGAAGATGCACACGACAAGAAGTTCACCGGACTGTCTACAGAGCAGACCACAGAACTAAGTGCGTCTCTGTCCCGGAGGGCCTCACAAGCTTCAGAAAGAGATGCAGAAGAAACACCAGCAGCAGCAACCAGAGAAGACCCTGGGATGCTGGGGGGGGGAGGAGCAGTTGCTAAACAGAGGACAGGCACCCCCTGAGCAAGCGCTTCTGGGCCCAGAAATGGCCCCCGCTGCATTTCCTGACCGAGAGGAGAAGGGAGGAGCCGGACAACCTGTGGAAGGGAAGAGGAAGGAAGCAGGCGGGGTGACCGGGAGGGCCCCCCCCACCTCAGGCCGTGGGTCCAGCTCTGGGTCCCGGTTTTCCACACAAGCGCCATCAGGCCCACGGAAGCAAAGGTCCTGGAGCTCTCCAGGGGTTCCCCCAAAACTGGCTCGCAGGTGTTGGCCCCCAAGGTCCTGAAGACCGACTCTCAGCAGGGTGCGAGCAAACCCACCCGCCTCCTCTCCACACACAGCGCAGTGAGCCAGGATGAGCTCCAGCTCCCTCCGTTGGCCAAGAGGCCCCCTGCACGACTCCTCCTCCCGTTTTGCCCTCACGCTGTCTCGGCCTCGGCACTGTGCACCGCCCTGTCCTGCCCCCCACCCTCCCGCCGGCCGCTTCTCCCGGCTGCGCCAGCCAGAGTGTGCAAGAGGCTCCGCCCTTCCCGCTTGTGCTCCGGCAGCGTGTGAGTTCGCGCACTGCTGCGCACCTTTTACAGCCAGCACTGACGGCTTGGTGGCAGTCGGGGCCAGTGGAACCCACGACCGGCTGCTTTGGGCCACTGGCTGTACCCTGTGGCCAGACGGAGTAGTGCGCACGTTCTGCTCGAGAGCTGGCTGAGCGCAATGCAAGAATCCTCCACTCTGCTTTTCCAAGCTTTGTTTTTATAACTGGGCGAAGCATAAACTGCAAGAACGGGGGGAATTGCCCAGATTCCCAACTTCTGCATATTTCGAAACTGACATCTGTGAAGAGGCAGAGTTGGGCGTCTCCGGACAGTCAATGCCTAGGAGTGCAACTCTGCAGTTCCACAAAAACAAACCACCAAAATAGCAGACTGCTGGAGCCCTGCCCAACACTAATGGTTCAGCTGGGAGCACTGGGCCAGGACCTTGCCCAAAGGAGGACCAGTCAGGGCTGGCGGAGCCCGAAGCACTTGGACCTTTCCTCAAAAGCCAGGCTGGGACTTCCGTGGCCACCGCCAGCTGCCCTGAGGAAGTCCACGCGCCAGAGGCAGGAGCCCCCCCTCACTACAGGAGGGTCGCTGTCATGTGGAGACAAGGCAAGCAAGGCCACGAACAGGGCAGGCGTCCCTGGACAAGAACAGAAAAACACGGCCACTGAACGTTTTGACCCAGAGAGATGACGCTTCCCAAAAACTCGTAAGAGAAGGGGAGTTTTCCTCAAGAAAAGTAAAAAGACGTCTGAGAGTGCAGTCCTCAGCTGGAGTTGGGCCTGCAAAGTTTGGCTGGCACAAGCGACACTGTCACGTATGCTGGACCACTCTTGGAGCCAGAGAGGCCGGCACACAGAGCAAAGCTTTGGCTCGCCATATTTTCCTGCTTCTTCTCTATAATCCAATACTGAGCTAACGACTGCGTTACTTCGTTTGACATGGCTTGTAAGAGATCTCATTGGCACACTGCCGTTTGGTAGAGGATCGCTCCTCCGCCCGGCCCATGACGTTTCCAGGCCTGCCGAGGGACCCGCTTCAGTGGCAGGCTGGCCAAAGGGGCCTCGCTGCTGCCCGCTCAGCCCTGGCCTGGGAGCAGGAGGCAGCTGAGCAGGAAGTGTGGAGGAGACGCCTGCTGGGCAGCTGTGCTGGGCATCCTCCGCTCCCCACACCCCTTCCTCTGCTCCAGCCTGCCTTCCCTTTCCAATCCAGGGAGGGGGCAGCATTTCACCCCAGGCACCGGGGGCTCTCGGGCTGCCACTGCCCCCCCCCCACAGAAGCAGAAGCGAGGGCTGCAGTCAGCGGGTTGGGGGCCTCCTTTTGTGTGCCTCGGCAACTCTGCACTTGCGTGTCGCAAACAACAGGCCCCCAGGCCCTGTGGCAAAGCTCTCGCACAGCTGAGGGGGTCTTGAAGCACTGTGTGACGTCGACTGTCGGTGGACAAATAAAGCAATTGGGGGGGGGGAAAGGCTGGCATCGCTTCCCTCAAGCTCAAACACACCTGCAAGGAAAAGAGCAGCTAAAGAAGAGAGGAGCCCTCATTTCTAGGCGCAGGTTCTAAAACACGATGCAGCGCACTTGCACCCAACGCCACGTCCGCTTGAATGCTGCCGCCGTCTGAAGGGGGAGGCAGCGCTGGTGGCGGTGACCAGCTGTGGGATCAGCCCAGTGGGACCCCAGAGCCACCCCCTCTCCCCCCAGGGCCCCCCCCCCCCATTCAGCAAAGAAGGCAACCCTGGATGAGTGCAAGGAGAGCACAGCAGCCCGGCCAGCCCGAGGGGCATCGGGGGCACTCGCGGGAGACCCCGTCCCGTCCCGCCCCGCCCAGCGCCCCCGCGCGTGCCCTGCATGGAGCCCCCCCGAGCCTGGCCCGGCCGGACTCTGCACAGGGAGGCTCGTGCTGGGACTCTCCAGGGCATTTAGACTTGTGCATATCAGAGAGCCCCCGCCCGCCCCCTTTGCCCAGCTTTCGAGCCCAGCTTCAAGCACGGCTCTCTCAGGACGCCGCCCAGCACAGAGAGCAACAGGACCAGCCAAGCTGGAAGAGCATTCAGCAAACAAAGCCGGCATTCAAGGCTGTGGGTGCCTCCGAGGAGGAAGTCGGCCCGTGAAACTGGGCTGGCAGCTAAGCGGCGTCTCCACCTCATTTGCATGAGAAAAGAAAAGGTGGGTTTTTTTTCCAGGAATGTGGGCCTTTTCCCCTTCGTGCACAACTGCGTCAACCTTTACATCAACTCAGTGAAACCGGCCGGCTGTATAGCAGGAAGTCACTGTGATTTTTTTAAGGTATTCAGGAAGCAGACAAGACCGTCACCAGTTTGCACGGTGCAATTGTCGCTGTGTGGTGGATTCCTCGTTTGTTCCACAGAGCAGGTAGCTCTGCCCAGGCAAAGGCCCATCTGCTCAGCTTCCTGAATCCGACAGTGGCCCACCGGATGCCACGGGGAGAACACAAGACCACAAAACGCCTGCATCCCACTGCCACTCCCCTGCACCTGGCATCCTGAGGCAGCCTCTTCCCCCTCGCTTCTCCCAACGAAGACGCCAGACTGTGACTGGGGTTTAACTTGGGCCACTTTATTCAGCACAAGTGACCCATTTTTAAAACATGAAACCTACTGGACATATTGTCCCTCCAACAACTTGCCAACTTGGATGACACCAAAAAATTCCTACCCAGCCCTCATAATGAGTGACCAGCTAGTCTCAGAATATACATACCCATCATGGCTTGTAACCTGTGATGGAGTTTTCCTCCAGAAATCTGTCCAATCCCCTTTTAAAGGCATCCAGGCCAGAAGCCATCACCACATCTTGCAGCTAACAGTTCCGCAGAGTAATCACCTGCTAGGTGAAGAAATACGTTCTTTTGCCTGCTCCAACTCGTTTCACGCTCTGTTTCGGTGGCTGCCCCCCCCCCGTTCTTCCCTCCATCCATCCCATGCAAAACTTTGCATGTCTGCGGGCACAGTCCTAGACCACTTCCCAGCACCGACACGCTGTGCCAATGGGGCTGCATCCTGCAGGGAAGAGGCAGTCACCGAGGCCTCCGCGATGCCGGTTCCCTGACCTGGGAGCTGCGCTGCCCTTGCCCTGGTGCTGGAAACATGGTCAGGACTGAGCCCCCCCCCTCAGGCGCCTTTTTCTAGACTGAGGAGCCCCAAACGCTGGAGCCTTCCGTCGCAATGGAGCTGCTCCAGCCCTGTAACGGTTCTGGCCACCCTCTTCTGCACTTCTCCCAGTTCCCCTCTGTCTTCTAGGAGGTGTGGCAACCTCAGTGCTCCAGATGTGGCCTTGCCATCGATTGGGACAATGGCAATCTTGGCTGTTTTATTCTGAATCCTCTTGTAAAATTATCCCACGCATGGAACTGGCCGCCTTCACTGTTGCCACACACTGGATGGGCACTTTCATTTCACTTTCACCAGCACCCAAAAATCTCCCGCCTGGGCAGGCAGCTCAGAACCTATTATATTAGCCCAGTCGCGACCCCCCACCCTGGGAAGCAGTGGCCAGCACCCCTTTAAGGGGCGGGGAGAGGGGGAAGGCAGCAGCAACACCATCTCCAGGACTGCGCGGCTGCCCTGACCAGCGGGCTTATTTTAAACTTGCCCCTCGCAGTGCTGACCTTCAGGGTGTGGGGAGTCCTGGGCACCCCACCCCGCAGGGCTCCCCAAGCCTCACAATGTGCTACAAATGTGATGGTGACCCACTTCTGGGCTGCAATCGTGAAGCCGGCAGTGGGTCACGATCATATTTTTAACACTCTGCGAGGCTTGGGGAGGCCTGCCGGGGTGTCCCCAGGGCTCCCCACACACCCCAGAGGCCGGGGCTGCGAGGGGAGGTGGAAAATAAGCCCCTTTGCCCAGGAGTTGCCCAGCACAATCCTGGGGATCCCGTTGCTGCCTTTGCCCTGCCCCAACTTACAAGGGTCCCAACTCCCTCGTAGGAGTTTGGGAGCCACTGCATTAGCCTACAGGTGAAGTTTTGGTTTTTTGCCCCAACGTGCATCACTTTACACTTGTCTACGTTGAAACGCATCTGCCATTTGGCTGCCCATTCCTCCAACTTGGAGAGGTCCTTCTGGAGCTCTTCACAATCCCTTCTGGTCTTCAGCACCCAGAAAAGTTTTGTGTCATCTGCAAACTTGGCCACCTCGCTGCTTATCCCTGTCTCCAGGTCATTTATGAACAAGTTGAAAAGCACCGGCCCCAAGACAGATCCCTGGGGCACTCCGCTTTTCACCTCTCTCCATTCTGAAAATTGTCCATTGACCCCCCCCCCCACTCTCTGCTCCCCGCTCCCCAAACCAATTCTTAATCCGTAACAGGACCTGCCTATTGATGTCCAGTACCAGCAACAAGCCATTTTCTGTTTTTGCCCAAAGTTCTTCTCCCCAAGTTCAATATTTAAACATTTCAAAAACGGGTTGTTACCTGATCTTAGTACTTAGCACCTTGACAAAAGAGTCAATCAGCAATTAATGTAACAAGCTTTCTTGCAAACTTAATGACAGAACCTAAAGTCACTTCCAAAAGGGGAGCAGACCTCAAGCATTAGAGGTGAGCGGGGTCTCCCATATTAAAAACTAATATTCGTAATTAAAGATATAGGTTCATTGTGCCCTCAAATACTACGCAGGCAGGGATTTTGCAAGTTAACTACAGCATTGTTTGAGCAAGCACAACAGGCAATTTTGCAATACAGACATCTCAGGGCAGACATTAGACACAATGCATGGCTTTACATGAAAGCTTCATTAGGAGTGTGTGAAAAAACCTAAAACAAATGAATAACGGAGCATTCTGGTAGGCAACGACCACTTGCTGTATGAAACCATCGAACCCATGTAGTGGAAAGGGAAATGTGGATTCGTAATTATCACAGTTACAATCCTATAGTGCAGGAGAAACGGATGCACATGGACCTGGCTGTCTTGTTTTCCCATTGGCAGAGCCAAGGGGTCGCCCTTCCATAGGCCAAACTCACTCAGCTGACTTTTACACACCTCACGAGGATTCAGTTTCGCTGTCAGGCACACGGTCCTTCAGGACACTTATTTATCTGAAACACTGACATCCCGCCTTTCCCGAGGCTCAGGGCCTGCTCCAGGTCCACGTTCTCACAAGAGGCTGTAGCCAGAAGAGCATGACGGGAACTCCCCCCCCTCCTTGAGGATTGAGGGGCCCTCCAGAGCAGTCCAGCCGCCCCGGCTGCAGCAGGCGGGAGGGGCCGAGGGGCTGCCTTGCAGAGGCCGAGGGGTTTTTCCAGCCTTCACTCGAGGCAGCTGCAGACACAGCCAATGACTCACCCTTTAAGTCCTCACCCAAAGGCAGAATCGGGTGTTTCTGACTTAGCGCAAACTCTCCGCCTGCCTTGGCCCCTGAAGCACTGCAAGGCCCCCCCCAGGCAGGGAGGTGCTGCTGCCACCGTGATGCCAACAGCCCCCACGCTGGCCCTGCTCCGGCAGGGACACTCAGCCCCCGAGGAGCGCTGGGGGGGCACCCCAACGAGGAGACAGGCAAGGGCACGTCTCCTCCAGGGAAGGTCCGCCAGACGAGCGCGGCTTCCCTGCTCCAGACAGATGCTGGCTGTGAAGAGAGCAGACTCCCTGCGCGGGGGGGGGGGGCAAGGCCGCTCGCAAGCTGTGTGCCTGTTTCCACCCCCTGCACGGAGGAATCCTCATGGCACCAGGAGGGCCCAGGGGAGCAGCGCTGCGGAGCGGGCCCTCCGGCGTCCTCCTGCAGACAGGCCCTGTGGAGCCAGACTCAGCCTCGACTTCGACCCACTCCAGGGCTGCTAATCCCGTCACGTGATGACTGGTTCTCATACCTGTGGAATTAGACTATCAGGTTCGCGGAAGGAGTGACGCGCCAGAAAGCGATGCGCTCTGCCACTCCCAGCCCTCAGATGACCTAACCTGTTCCCTCCGCCTGCCGAATGCTTGGAACTCCCTCCTCAAACACCTCCACCCCCCCCCCCAATCTCTCCTCCAAACCCACCTTTTCTGCGGAGCTCCTTAGCTCCACTTCCCTCCCTAGTCCCCCTGCCCTGCGGGTGCAAAATCTAAGCACTTGCGGCTGAAGCAGTTGCCTGCTCTTCCCTGCTCCCTCCCGCCCCCGCCCCTTCTTCCGAAGCCTCCCAGGTCACGCTTTGGTCTGCAAGCTCCTCAGGACAAAGATCGATGCTTTACGCTTAAGTGATGCATCGTGCACATGTCCAGTGCCATGCAAAGGGGGGGGGGAGAGAGAGGGAGGGACTGTTTCCCAGGACTGTTAACCCCTGCTAACTGGGCCAGAGGCACTTTTCCCAAGGGCTGCTCCTCTTATATTGAGGAGGGTCTTTTCCAGTGGCTGTTGCTGGGGGTGCTCTTCTGCATTTTTTTTTTTAGATTGTGAGCCCTTTGGGGACAGGGAGCCATTCAACTTCATTATTACTATTTGCCTGTAAACCGCTTTGTGAACTTTGTGTTGAAAAGTGGTATATAAATACTGCTGACTGACTGATTGATTTCCATGATGGACTTGGGGACGGACGGACCCTCAGGGGCGGGACTGGGGGTGGGTCTCCCCACTGAGCGAAGCCCGAAACGCAAATCCGCACCCCGCTTCCGATCCACGTCAAGCCAGACCCAGCAGAGTCGCGCTCGGACTGGAACCGGCTCGTTCGGGCCCACTGGCCACAGGGAACTGAGGCCCAGGCACTGCCTGGCGTGTGCACAGCGTGGCCTCGTGAGACCAGGAGCCGCGGTGCGTAGACGGCGTCCTGACCTTGGCAGCCCTGGCCCATTGGGACACGTCTGGGGAGGGGACGGGAACGACGGGGCATTTTGTTCTGTGAGGGAGTTCAGCCAGATCTGAGTTGGACTGGATTTGAGTTTTAAAAGGGTTTTGAAATCGAACTGATCTGCAACGCAACCCTGAAAGACGCGCAGCGGCGACACGTTGCGTTGCCACCGTGCACCTAAAGCCGACGTGAGGGTGCCGAGCGGCATCCCCGCGTCAGCGCCAAAGCAACGGGAATGGCGCTGCAGGCCGTGCCGGTCCCGCTGTGCCCACCCTGCGCCTCCCTCATGTCGGCCGAAGCTGGCGCCATTGCCGGACGGGGGAGGAGGTGGGGGAGGGGAGGGAGGTGGGCCTTGGATTCGGCCGTAAGGCTGAGTCCAAAGCCCGATTCGGGCTGCACCGTCTCCTCAGCTCTGCGCCGGCTGTTTAGCAGGTGCAAAGCCAAGGAACGCACCAGGGAGGCCAGAGCCTCCCCTCCGGTAAAGGCGCGAACTGCTGCGTCCGCCTAACACACCAAACCCCTTCACCAAGGGCATAAAACCCACTGAAACACTGCTGAACACGCTGCTGTGCGTGCACGACAGCAGGAAGGCACAGCCACATACACAGGCACACACACCCCGTATCCAGGGGGGAAACTTTCTCTCCCCTTGTGGATACCAGAAAACATAGATAAGGGGGAAAGCTGTCTGCAGTTCCCCACATCCACTTCGTTTATCTTCATTGTTGTTGTTGTTCAGTTGCTAAGTTGTGTCCGACTCTTCGCGACCCCCTGGACCGCAGCATGCCAGGCCTCCCTGTCCTCCACTAGCTTCCGGAGTTCGCCCAACTTCATGTCCATTGCTTCGGTGACACTGTCTAACCATCTCATCCTCTGCCGCCCCCTTCTCCTTTTGCCTTCAATCTTTCCCAGCATGAGGGTCTTTTCTAGAGTCCTCTCTTCTCATGAGGTGGCCAAAGCATTTGAGCTTCAGCTTCAGGATTTGTCCTTCCAGGGAGCAATCAGGCTCGACTTCCTGTAGGATTGACCGACTGGATCTCCTTGCAGTCCAGGGGACTCTCAAGAGTCTTCTCCAACACCATAATTCGGAAGCATCTATTCTTCGGCGCTCTGCCTTCCTTATGGTCCAGATCTCACAGCCATACATTGCTACTGGGGAAACCATCGCTTTGACTATGTGAACCTTTGTTGGCAGGGTGATGTCTCGGCTTTTTATGAAGTTGTCTAGGTTCGCCATAGCTTTCCTCCCAAGAAGTAAACGTCTTTTAATTTCATGGCTGCAGTCACCATCTGCGGTGATCTTGGAGCCCAGGAAGATGAAGTCTGTCACTGCTTCCATTTCTTCCCCTTCTATTTGCCAGGAATTTGTACAAAGTAGTAACTTGTCTTGCTTTAACCCAGCGTTTCTTGAACTGTGGGCCCACTAGGTGGGCCGTGAGCCAATTTCTGGTGGGCCCCCATTCATTTCAATGTGTGTTCTATTTTTTAACCACATAGATTTGATGCTGCCGTGGTATGTGACTGCATTTGGGGAAACGTGACCGATCTGTAATTGCAACAGGCTACTATGTGTATGCTTTTAGCAATGGTAATGGGGTTTACTCCTGCCTGTGTGTGGATAGGATTGCATCTTTTGGGATGCTTGGGAGGGTTAGGAGGGTTCTTATTTATTTTAAATAAATTTCCAAACTTATGCTTATTGTAAATTTATTTTAAACTTAGACTTGCTTTTAATTTACTTGATTTGATTTTGTTGTGTGGTGTTTAAAATTTCCCTGCTTAATGACGTCGCTTCCGGCCATGACGTCACTTCCAGGTTAACAGCACCACTTCCGGTGGGGCCCAACAGATCGTCACCCTAAAAAAGGTGAGTCATGGTGCAAATGAGTTCACGGGAAATACAGGACTGGGGGTCGGCTTAACCAGCCCAGGAGGAAGCAGATCACCTTCAGGCAGATCGTCCCTCTCTCTGGGCTCCCCCCAAACCCAAACCAGGGGAATCCACTGTGGCCTAAAACTACCATTGCTAAATGCCAGATCAGTGAACAATAAGATCTCCCTGATCCGAGACTTAGTTCTGGACGAAAACGCGGACATTGTCTGCATTACGGAGACTCGGCTGGATGCGGCTGGTTGGGTGAACCTCTCCCAGCTGTGCCCACCAGGCTTCCAGATGCTGCACCAGCCCAGACCTCAAGGGCAAAGTGGCGGTGGTCGCAGTGGTTCTCCGGGACCCCCTTCCCCTCTCTAGGCACCCTGTCCAACAAGGGGCTGGCTCTGAATGTCTTCGTGGAACCCTACAGGGCCAAGACCGGCTAGATATTCTACTGGTCTCCGTGTGGCCCCTACTTCGGTCTCCCTACTCGAGCTGCCCACAATGATCTCGACTGTGGCATTGGATTCCTCAGCCTGTTAGTGCTGGGGGACTCCCGTGTCCATGCTGATGCCCCTGAGAGGGCAGCCACTCGGGATTTCATGGCTGCCATGACTACCTTGGGCCTATCTCAGTGGATCTTACATACACACACGCACACAAACACACACACGTTTACTAAAGGAATCCCATTGCCCAATTCAACATGAGAGCAATAACCAAAGCCACGTCTGAATGAGGACATCTGACAAAGAGCTTTATATGGTTTACTGAGGACCTGGGAGACATGAAACGGCTGGGCCAATGCCTGGAATGACGCTGGAGGAAAACGCGTGAGGAATCTGATCGTGCACAAGCTATCGCCCATTCCAGAACATATGCAATGGCAACGATGGCAGCGAAGAGGGCATGCTTCTCTGCTGCCATTGCTTCCGCAACAGGTCGCGCAGCAGAACTTTTCCGAGTGGTTCGTGAGTTGTTGCGCTCAAATCCTTCCGCAAACGAGCCGGAGAGCTTGACTGACTGTTGCAACGAGTTTGCAAGGCACTTTGCAGACAAAATTGTTCGCATTCGCCATGACTTGGACTCTGATCCCGCACCTCAGACAGTCCTCCCTACTCCCTCTACAAACCCTATTATCATGGATTCCTTTCAGCTGAGGAGGTAGGCGGGATCCTCAGAAGCTTGAGACCATCCTCTTGCCCGCTTGACCCCTGCCCAGCTTGGCTAGTACGAATGGCACGGGCTGGGCTGGCTGACTGGATGGAACCCATTGCAAATGCTTCCGTGCGGGAGGGGGTGATGCCAGACATCCTGAAGACGGCAATTGTGCGCCCCCTCCGGAAAAAAAACCATCTCTGGACCCCACTAACTTAAACAATCATCGCCCAATTTCCAACCTGCCTTTCTTAGGGAAGGTGACTGAGCGGGTGGTAGTATCCCAGCTCCAAGGGTTCCTAGACAGATCTTTTTGACCCCTTTCAGTTTGGCTTCAGACCAGGCTTTGGGACAGAGACAGCTTTGGTCGCCCTCATGGATGACCTTCACCGCGGACTAGAGAAGGGCAAGGCTACTGGTCCTGCTAGACCTCTCAGCAGCCTTTGATACTATTGACCATACTATTCTTCTAGACCGGCTGGCCAACCTGGGGGTAAACGGCACTGCTCTAAAATGGTTCCGCTCCTTCCTGGGTAACAGGACCCAAATGGGGGTGCTGGGGGACACCTGCTCGGCACTTCGGCCTTTACAATATGGAGTGCCTCAGGGCTCTATTCTATCCCCTGTGCTCTTCCATATATACACGAAACCACTGGGGGGGGGGAAGATCATCTGGGGGTTTGGAGTGGGGTGTCACCAACATGCTGATGACACTCCACTCTCTCTCTCTCCCATCCCAAAGTGAAGAGGCTGTGAAGGTCCTGGGACGCTGCCTGCAGGCAGTTGGGGGATGGATGAAAGCCAATAGGTTATATTAAGACTGAATCCAGAAAAGTCCTCCTGGTCAGGAAACCCTCCATGCAGGCACAAAGTCTTTCACCCACTCCGAATGGAGTAACACTCCCCCTGCAAGACCAGGTGCGCAGTCTGGGAGTGTTCCTGGATTCTCAGCTATCTCTGGAGAACCAGGTAGCAGCTGTGGCTAGGAGTGCATTTGCCCAGCTCCGTTTCGTGCGCCAACTTCAACCATACTTGCACCGTTCGGACCTGGCCACGGTGTTCCACGCGTTAGTGATTTCAAGTCTGGACTACTGCAACGCGCTATACGCAGGGCTTCCCTCGAGAACAGTTCGGAAGCTATAGTTAGTAACAAAATGAAGCAGCCCGGGTGGTTACAGGGGCGAGACGGTTTGGCTCAGCAGAACCCCTCCTTCAGCAGCTGCAGTGGCTGCCCACTCACTCCCAATCCCAACTTAAAGATGATCCCTTGGGCCTACCTAAGGACCGCCTCCTCCCAGGCATACCTGTTCGCCCTCTTAGGTCATCTAAAGGGGCTCTCCTTCAAGCCCCCCCCCCCCCGTCCCAAGTGAAAGGGATGGCAGCTCCGGGAAGGGCCTTCTCTTTAACGGCTCCACAAATACGGAATTCCGTCCCAGAAGAACTGAGAACTACACACTCCCTCGTGGCCTTTCGGAGAGGGCTCAAATCATACCTATTTAGTCTGGCCTATTTCGTCTGACCGTGTGGCTGTCTGCCCTCTGGTATATTGTCAGTTTCACTTCCCTGGTCAGTTGTTTTTCCCACCCTCCAATACCTCCTGATATGGAGAATTGGGTCTAGCTTTCACTCCTGTTCACTTTGGTGTTCCCGTTAATGTTTAATTTGTTGTTGTTGTTTTAATATGTGTTTTAATGTGTTTTACTTATTGTGTTTTACTTATTATAGTTACATTGTATTTTGTTTTTGTTCTCTGTAAGCCGCTTTGGGCATTTGCTTCGGCATAGGAAAGGCGGGGTACAAACTCTTCAAATAAAAATAATAAATAGAGGAGGTCGAGAAATGCAAAATGGTTCCAAGTCTGTGCCGATGTCAGTGATCAAGGGCCGAGTCCAGGGCAGGGCTCTCCCCATCCCAGCCTGCAGGCTGGATCTGGGGTTTCGGAAAAGCCCCCCGTGAACGGTGCTCGCTGCCCCACTGCAGTGCTGCTCCGTCTCCCAGCCGACCTGGCACCAGGAATGCTCTGGGCAGCCACATCTGCTCCTGGGGTGCCGGGGGGGATAGGCTGCCCCTGGCACCAGACTGGCTGGGAGGTGGAGCGGGTGCAGCAGAACAGTACGCACTGCTTGGGACAGGGAGGGAGGCTTAGGAGACCGCTGGTCTCCTGCAAACCAAACGCGGGCCAGTCATCCCCCTCACTTCAATGGGTCACAGCAAATCCCTGCACGTGGAAAGGGGCGATGCTTGCAGGTGAGGGAGTACGGTGTGCCTATAAGACATTCCACCCCCAAAGTGCCACAGATCAAGGGAAAAAGATCCTGCATTCAACACGGGATGAGATCACAGCTATCATTTTGGATGGCTCCTTCTGAGAATTTGTGGTTATTCCTCTTGTACCAGATTTAAACCTGTGACTGGACATTTCCTATAAATTACTCTGATGGACACCTGAAAGCCCATCAAGGCCTCCGGGTGTGACTTTCATTCAGAGCAAGAGGACGGGCCACCTACGGCCACGCTGGAGGAGAGTTCCACCTGCCAGCCACGGTCGTCTCTGGGTCACCAGGTTCAGAGAACACCTCCGGCCTCCAGCCAGCCCCAGGCAAGTGGGCACTTTAATTCTACAGCCACTTCCCCTTCCGCTTTCTTCTCTTCTTAAGGGCGGGAGTGACTCCTTGGACAACCAGACCGGGAGAGGCCTCCGTAGGGAAATGTCTTTGAGCTAATCCTGGGGTTGGATTGACTCCTCAGCGCAAATCAGGCTCTGCTTCCGCTTAATATCAGACTTAAAAACTATTAACAACGAAGCAGGGAGAGGAGATTTTGCTGATGCTGTCAGTGAGGGCACAATCCTGCCCAGCGTCGGACTGGCAAGGCCGGCCAGCCAGCGCCATATCCAGCGCTGGGCTGGGGAGGCTGGAGCCTCCCCATAGCAACCGAACGTTCATTTCCTTACCGTAGGGGAGGCTCCAGCCTCCCCTATGTGCTACTCGGCAGGCGCAGATCCGAGGAGACCAAGCGGCCTGAATCAGGGCCGCACAGCCTCCCACATGGGTACAGGATTCGGCCCTACGGCCAAATCCTGTGCCTGCCCACATCCCACCCTCCTCTCAGCCATCCCAGAGCCATCCCATCATAGCGCGTCCCTCGCACCGGCCGGCCGAGTCCCGTTTCCTTAGTGCTGATGCGGGGGTGCTGATCGGCACTCCCGCATCGGCGCTAAGTGTGCAGGGTCGATGCAACCCTGTTGCGTCGATGCTGCGCGGGTTGCAGGCTTGCACTGTGAGAGAGGTCGGATCAACTAGCCAGAGGTCAGACTGCCAGCATCGCGCCATATTCTTAACCTGTCCCGACCTAGGTCCGAGTCTTTGCCTTGCATATTAAAAAAACGAAAAACAGAAAAACAAAGACTCATATTTCCCTATGGAAACACTGACCGGATTTTTATTTTAATGAAGGCATAGATTTTGCAGCAGAATCTCTAAAGCAAGTTCTTCCAGGCTTTTCACCTCTGCTGCGCTCTGACCAATCAAGCCTGGGGGCTGCCACATCTCCTCTCTGGGGAACCACAAGGCGAGGGGCATCTGGCTAAGTCAGGACATGGGGGGAGGAGCCAGGCAGCCCCTGGGGGACGCCCCCACCCAGCATCCTCACGGCCAGGCATGCCAGAACGGGAGGGGGGAGGGTGCAGTTGCCTGTTCAGGGGGCCAAACAGGAATGCTCGACTCCCATGTCCGTCTGTCTGCCTGTCTGCTCCCTGCCGTTGGGACTGAGTGATGTGCAGTTAATATTTAGGCCACAACTGGCAGCTGAGGTGCAGATAAAGGAAGGAAATGGCCAGTAAGGTCAGAGGACACCCGCAGGCACCCAGAAGCGAAGGACGTGGGTCCGAGGGAGTGGGACGGCCCGCCCGGCATCGGCACCCCTTCCGACGGCTGTGCAGATGGAGGGAGACTGATGCTGTCGCAGGGCTGAGGGAGGAAGGGCCAGTCCGGCAACTGCCCAGAGCCAGAGGAGTCAGCCGGGGCCGGGGAGCAGCGCTGCCGTGCCCACCCCCTTCTCCGCATTATTGGTAGCTTGTGTCGTCAGGGGGCGGAGGGGTCAGGATCACCCCTGGCACAGACCTCCGTCCAACAAACCCGTGGCCAGCCTGGAAGCCCACTTGCTGGCTCGCGTCTTGTTGGCGTGGCGGCAACTGTGAAGCGGGAGGGGCAGGAAGGCTGAACCTCTCCACTTGCCCGGAGGAGCCAGGCTGCAGGAGGCGGCGGGTGCTGAGCCCTCAACCCCAGGCCACTTCCAAGGGCAGGCCGAGGCCGCTGGTTCGGGGTCCACGGTTTCAATTATCCACCGACACTGGGATGCCTACTGGAAAAGAGAGGGGGGCATTGGACAGATCTCTTTTTTTAACCCTGTTGCAGCAAAACCACTGATGCTCCCCTATCTTTGAAAAAAGCAGCCCCAGTATCCGTGGTTTCAGGCATCCACAGTGGGGTCCGGAACAGAGCCCCAGCGGATATCGGGGCTGCCTGCAGAAGCACTGCCTAAGCATGAGAGCAGCTTAGGGAGGCGGCACAGGCAGTGGCACTGGGCAGAGGTGGGGAGCCAGTCCTGGTCAGCTCCAGCGGTGGGGGGCGCCACTCCCTTTCGGCCAGGAGGCGGGGGGTCCTCCCAGCAATTCCCACACCTTGCCTGGCTCCAAGCCGGATTAGCAAAGAGGGTCCTTAGAAAACGTTAGTTGCAGCCCATGGATTATGTTCGCTTTGCAAATGTCCATTAGCCCAAGAACTGGATGTGGTGCAGGAGCCAACATTTGGAACTTGGACTGTGAAAGCCGCCTGGGTGAGAGGCGGAGTACCAACTGAACGAACGAACGAACGAACGAACTCAAGTATCTGCTGAGCCACGACTGACATTTGCTGTTTTTTTGCCAGCATCAACTACCTCAAAGGACTGTTGTGAGGATTAACTGGACGTGCACTGAACTGAGCAGAGACACAAACCATCGAACAGGACTGTGCACGGACTTGCTAATGGACAGGGTGGGGGGGGATGTCAGAAGCCTTTTACACAGTGCTCAGCGTTGAGCATCCACTCCAAGTTCTGTCTCCCAATTCACACCATTTGCCAAGGAGGTGCGGACGGTGTCGGCAGTGAAGCACCGAGGCCAACGCCGCAGACGCCCCGGTCCTGGTCCAGACGGGGAGCAGCAGGAGGGAGCCGTGCTCAGTTTCCCTGTTTCAGTGGCTGTGTGTCCTCACAAGCAGAGCACGTGGATTCCTACATCCAGGTGAGGCCGCCTGATGCCTTCCGTCTCACAGCTTGAAAAGAAAAACCCCTGGCTGCACCTCCCAGGCGCTGCTCGCGAACGGGAAATGCTGCTGCCTCGCCTGTGGCCAGAGTGCTCGAGCGCTTCCTGAATGGCTGAGCGGAGCTACTTCGACGCCTCCCTCTGGGAAACCGAGCTGCAGAGCGGACGGTCCGGGAGCCGGCCCAGGAGTCCCGCCGACGCTTGCCCGCTCTCCGTGGCCAGCTCAGCCTCTGGGCACTCGCAGGGACTGAGCAGCAGGGCTCCTGCCAAGTGTGGCGCGAACAGAAGAAAGGACTCGGGCTCCTTTCAGAGGAGCAGCTGGGCGGGCGCCAACTCTGCTCAGGCACAGTCTGAAGCATGTTCCTGCAAAGCAGGATGTGATCAAACCACTCAGAGCAGGAAAACCAGGTTTGCCTGCCAATTACGTTATTGCTTCAGTGCCGCGCATGAAACAGGCAGCGCTGCTCCGGCCGGGAAGCGGCTGGTTCTCTCTGACAACAGACTCAACGTCTTCGGCCCTTGGGCAGGCTGTGCCCCGACAGTGGCTGAAAAGAGAGCGCTTCCAACCCCCGTGGCAAGGGGGAGGGTCTGTGTCCCAGTCCCCCAACACCGACAAGCACCCCGGTCGGTCGGTCGGTCGTCCCTCCCTCCACTCCCCAGTTCCGGCTGCCAAGTTTCTCTCGCGTTAAACATTCCTGTCCAGAAGGTGTACATGGCAGGGGGCCAGCCCAGCCCCGGGAAGCTTCATCACACTGCCCACTGCTGGCAACCCATGTCTGGAAGAAAACACAAGCGGCTGACAGTAAGCCTTTAATGAAGGGGGATGCCCAGTTACGTGGGGGAGGTTTTCACCGACGGGTTAAACAACGAAACCAAGGCAGGTGCAAGAGCCGCGCTGTTTGCGTTCTGCACTTCAGACAGGCGACTTTCTCTTCTGCACAACGAAGAGCCGTAAAAAAGGTTCCGCAGGACAACACAACCTCACGTCATTAACAAACACATCTTGGCAACTGAAAGTAGATGGCTCAGAGTTTCACACCTTTGTCCTTTTTAAAGTCCAAGAGTTAGAAGGGAAACTGCTGTCAATGTTTAGCTATGCCCGACTCGTTTGTTTTTTAGTCGCTTGAAAATACATACAAAAAGTAGTATCAAATATTTGAGTTTATACCATTTTATTTGTTTTTGCACACAGAAAAAGTAGTTTGTATATTTGCTCAGCAATCTAGTGAATGATCTCCGATTACAGACACATGTTCCATTCAACCCCAGAGCCGGGAATGCCCATCATGCTGTCAAGACACGGGGCTCACATTTTATAATCTCATGTAACAAATAAATACATCAGAATCTGGGGCTCATTCAGAACTCCCACAATGCTCTTGTCCAAGACTCCACAAGCTGCAAGAAGAAACCCAATTTAAGACACATCAAGTGCACGTTTATTAAAGGCTAATTCAACTGCTCCTCCATTACAGAACCTCGTGAGGCCCGAACACATCAGAAAGACAGGCTCTAACTGGACACTCACGAAGACGCAGCATGGAGCTGCCATTGAAGAACCTTAAACGCCATTCACTGAAACCAAACCACTGCTGAGGCCGTCTGGCTTCTTTTCTCACTAGCAGCCCAGAGCGCTGGCATTCCGCTGTGGGAGGCTCGGCAGGCCCAACAGCCTCCGTCCGCCATTGCCCCCCCGCGGTCTCCTTATCACATCCCTGCCCTGCGAGAGCCCACTGGAGCGGCAGGTGCCAGCCCGGGTCTGAGTCGCAGTGAGGCAGGGGGACTCCCCTGGCAGGCCTCATCGCTCCACAGCAGGGAAACGGAAGGGCAGACAGAACGGCATCCACACAGGGCACCCTTTGGAGAAACCTCTGCCAAGCTGCCAGGGCACTATCCCGGGAGGCTCCGCCAACGTACTGCATCATTTACAGTCCTGAATCTTGCGAGGGGGTCCTTGCAGGTTTCTCTCCAGAGGGCAGGCATGGTGGGCCTGCTCAGGCAACACCTGTGGCAGGTACGTGGATCCCTCCCATACACACGCATAGACGGGTCAGGCCGACCCGCCTTCAGCAGCAGCAGAGGCCAACGTCGGACCCTGACACGCCGGAACAGCCTCGACGGGAGCATGAAGCCCAACGCCTGCAGGCTCGCTGCGTGCAGCTGGTGTTCCGGGTGAAACCAGGGAAGCAACTGCAAGATCTTACACAAGCCCAGATCTGAATGCGGTGCCCAGTGCGATGCTGTCGGACATAGAGCAGGGAGGGACAACGCGTGCGCTCTTGTGCTGTACGCATGGGGCAGGGCAGGGCCAGGAATCACCCAGGAGGGCCTGATGCCAGTTTTCAGCCACACAGGCAGCCAGAAGCCGCCACGATCAAATCTGCTCTGACCGCCTGTTTGCTTATTCCTTCACGGCCAACCATCACCGCGTCCATCGCCAGCTTCAGGAATCCTTGCGAAAGCATAATTCCTTATCCACTGCCGTCGAGACAGTCTTATTTTGCCGGATTCCATGACTGGGGTGCAGAAAGCCTGGCAGCGGCAGCGGCAGAAGGACACTCGAGAGGCTCGGCCACCTCAGACCAATTCATTTCAGTGGCAGCAGCACAAGGCAGCCCACGTGGGGGAAACACCGACAGCCTCACCTTCCTTTTTTACTATTTTTTAAAAAGGCGAAGTAAGAATTGCGTTTTGTTCTTCTTGCTAGTCGGACGTGGGAAAATGTTTATGCAGAACGGGTAAAATTTTCATTAAAAAGGGAAAGTCTAACGAGCAGAGAGGAAGACGGGGAGCAGGGGGAGAACAAGCGAAGAGCTGCACGCCGACGCCACGCAGTGAGGGAGGCCTTGGCTCGGCCCTCTGCCCCCGCGAGGTCCGTGCCGTGCCCCTCAGCGGTGCCCGAGCGAGGTGGGCCGGCCGGCTTGGAATCCGGTACTGGCCCTGCAGCGCCTGGAAGGGAGCAGCGGTGCTGGGGGCCTGGGGGCTCTCCTTGACGCCACCAGGGGACTCGGAGGGCTGAGGGGGAGCCGGAGCCCCGGGCCCGGCAGGTGCTCCGGCGGGAAAGAGGCGGCTCCCCAGGGAGGTGGCCAGGCGTTGGCAGACACTCGTTCTCCCAGCAGGCATGTCAGGTCTCTCAGGGTGACGAGAGCCGCAACGCAGAGCTGAACCCCGCTTGAGAGCTGCCGGGGGGGGCCACACCTCACCAACCCTGATGGAAAACGAACTGCGACAGAAGGGCCGAGCAGATCAGGACGGCCACAACCCCCAGGGGAAAAGTCCCGCTTCTGCTCCCGACATCTTCGCTCTCACTTTCAGGGTTCTGCGTTTTTGAAAAAAGGCAAAGTTAACAACAAAAATAAAATCCTCCTGGGACGGCCGTCACGGTGGCCCCCCTCCCTGTAACTCAGCGTACTCCGCTAGGCTGAAAAGGAAGCAGCCAGGCCCCGGCTTCACGTTCAGACAGCATCCCAGGCAGGAACCTGGGCGGAGGGGCCTTGCCACGTGGCCGGAGGGCTGGAGTCAAGGAACCTGCGGCGCAGGCAGGCAGCCCTTCAGCTTGCGCGGATTCTCTCGCTCTCTCACACACACAGGCGCAGGCACTGCAAACGGGCAGATCCTGAACAGCTTCGCCCAGACTGTCCCCCAGAGTGCTGGCAGGGGGGCGGGGGAACCAGGGCGGCTCTCCTCTGCGCAGGTGGAAACGGCCGAGGCTCACCCAGTGCAGCAGAGTCCTGTGAGCAGGCTGGAGGAATGGCCGGGACGGAGCTGGCCCAAGTCAGTCCGGCTCGTCAAGAAATGACAGTTTGCATTTTTGCGCCCGACTGATCTATGCGTTATGATGTATCGTCAACTATATTGTGGGTTAAAGTGTATCAATCAACAGTCAATCAACAGGTACTTATATACCGCTTTTCAACACAAAGTTCACAAAGCAGTTTACAGGCAAATAGTAATAATAATAAAATTAAATGGCTCCCTGTCCCAAAGGGCTCACAATCTAAAAAAAAAAAGGCAAACCACCAGCAACAGCCATTAGAAAGACACTGTGCGGGGGTGTAGAGGGACAATTACTCTTCCCCTCCTAAATATAAGAGATACACCACTTGGAAAAGTGCCTCTTGCCCAGTTAGCAGGGGTATCAGGCCAGTCAGAAGCACTGGTCGTTCCCAAGCAGGCTTGACAGTGGTGGCCGTTCCACATGGAGTCCTCAGCATCTGGTACTCGGAGCGCAATCCTCACTGGAGCTAGGCCAGCAGAGTTGGGCCAGCAAGGCTTGGCCAGCACAAGGGCCACCTAAAGCGCGCTTGGACCACTGTCGGAGGCAGGGAGGACGGTGCTTGTCTGTGTGCTGCTGGCCTCTCCGACTCCGAGAATGCTCCACACGCACTTTATGGTGGCCCTTGTGCCAGCCAAATTTGCTGGCCTAACTGTGCCGGGACCAGATGTGAAGAGCCGCCCACCCCCTGCTGCAGAGCGTCCCCACTGGCCTCTACCTGCACGGACACCCCCTCCTGCCATCATGCCATTGGGGTGCCCCCACCTTTGGCCCCGACTCAGGCATTCTGGGGGGGGGGCACGAGGACTTCCGCAACATTACTGGAAAAGTGGGGAAACGGAACATTTAACCCCTTTCCTTTAAAATGATAAGCAGCAGCCTTTGTACACCAGCTGAGCCGCTGCAAGAGCCGCTGCAAGTGTCATCTCAGGCCCACCCTGATCACGCCCCTGTCAGGCCAGCCAGCCTTGGCGCCACGATGCAGATGGGGAGCTGCCGGGGGAGGCAGCTGCAGGCCGCCCTGTGGATTCACGGCAGAGGCAAATCCCGAGCCGCTGCTCAGTCTCTGGGTCACGGCAGCCCCACCGCAGTCTGCAGTTCGCCTCCTAAAAGGGGCGGAATCAAACCGGGGAGGAAGGAACTGCAGCGGCAGAGGGGAGCAGCCGCCGGAGAGGTGCCCGGGCCTGCACACGACCTCCCCCACGCAGGAGTCTCCAGGAGCAGCCAGCGCATGGGCGCCCGCAGAGCGCAGGCTCACTGCCTTGCTCTGAACCGCCATCGCCTCCTCTCCCAGCACGTTCTCCAAGCAGCGAGGCCTTCGTGCAGCCTGGTCCTTCTGCAGGGGGCAGCCACTCCCGGAAGCTCCCGCTCACACACGGACTCAAGGCACCTCCCAGGACCAGGAGGAGCCCCCAGCAGCCCCCCCCCTCACATCAGGACACCACCCTCGCCCTCACCAGGCGTCCTGCATGGTTTGCCTCTAGGCTGTACCCCGCTCTGAGTAGCAGAAGAGCAGCACAGAACTCTTTCAATAAACAAATATGTGCCAGCCCCCGATATTGCGGTTGCCTTTTCCTAAGCAACGACAACAGCACATAATACTGTACAGGGCAGGTTTACCTCTAGGATTAAAATTAGGGCGTTTCTTGATTATGGTCCCTTCAATTTCATTTCAAATCTCTCCCTGACGGCTCCCAATACTGAATTTGTCTTTTTCGGGGTGCTAATCCAGCGCAATGGCCAATTCGTTTTCTTTAAGCCGCTGAGTCTCATTTCTTAAACTGCTTTTGAAGTTTCAAAGCAGTTTCAAAGGCAGTTTCCTACACGGTGTGGAGACCTGGTGTTTTTTTTTGGGGGGGGGGAACTGAAAATCCACCCCACCCCTTTGGGCTCACAGAACTACTTTTAGGAATCTGGCCAAAGTTCTCCCCTATCCAGTAAAAACCAACCCAACACCAATATTCTAATGAAAGCCGTTTTGAACAATGGTTCAAAGACTGTCAAGTTTGATCAAAAGAAGATGTTGGTTGTAAACAGATGTTGAATCGTGAGCCCTCTGGGGACAGGGACCCCTTTACTGAGCTATGCAAACCACCTTGCAAACTACTCTTCTCGAAAAGCAGTAGGCAAGTCTCTACCACAATGACAACATGTGCAAGTTTCCTTTCAGATGCCAACGTCCCAACTCGCGGGGAGCCTCCTTCTCCTTCGTGGGACTCGTCAAGGCGCAGCGGACGTTCCGCCTGTCCACTGGCCAGTAACGGACGCAGCCAGGCCGCCTCTAGGACTGGGGGGGGGCAATGCAGGGCATTCCTGCAGGGCCCCCCACCCTGCCCCCGGGGGCCCCCCACTCACCAGGAAAAGCACTGTGGTGCCGCCCGTGGCACCTGGACGCAGCTGTTGGTGCCATGATGACCTCACCCCCAAGTGCCTCCAGGAGGCCCATTCCGGGCAGTTCAGAGGCAGGGGCAGGCGGGAGGGCCCGAGGCAGAGCTGCCCTTCTCACTCCACTGACTTACAGCCCAGAGACCCCGGCTGCAGCAGCAGGCGAGATGCGCACTGGCCCAAGTGCGGGGCCCAGTGTGACGACATCGGTCACAGTGGCTTAAGGCCGGCCCAGTTCTGCGTCAGCGTTCCAGATCCTGTACAGCACATCCTGCCACTGGCTCCCTCCTCTCCAAGCAGATTGCAGGGGATGCACGCCGCAGGTGCTTGCCAGCCAGCCACTGCACACCAGCCACCCCACCCCACCCCTTTTTGCGCTCTATGAGCAAGTCTTGACACATCCGACTCCTCTTCAGACATGGACTCCTAGGAGCAGCCCCACTGGATCAGGCCAAAGGGGGCCCACCTAGTCCAGCTTCCTGCATCTCACAGTGGCCCACCAGGTGCCTCAGGGAGCACTCGAGACAACAGGCTGCCTGCATCCTGTGGCCGCTCCCTCGCACCTGGCGTTCGGAGGTAGACTTACCCTAAAATAAGGAGGTTGCATCACCCATCATGGCCTGTAGCCTACCATGGACTTTTCCTCCAGAAATCTGTCCAATCCCTTTTTAAAGGCACCTCAGCTGAATGCCATCACCACCTCCTGTGACAAGGAGTTCTACAGATTAACTACCTGCTGGGAAAAAGTATTTCCTTTTATCCATTCTAATTCTCCCAACACTCAATTTTAGTGGACGTCCCCGGTTCTGGTGATGTGTGAGAGAGAGAAAAGAACATCCCTCTATCCACCCGCTGCATAATTTTGTACCTCTCAATCATGTCTCAGGTGCCTTTTTTCTGGACTGAAGAGCCCCAAATGCTGCAGTCTTCCTTCACCTCCATACCCCAGTAAAGTAAAAGCCGTCTCATAAGACGGAAGTCACTTTCTACTCCATTTACGTCCACACTGGAATGGAGGGGGGGGGGCAGCAGAACCCAGTGAGGCTGCACTTTTCTGTGGGGTGCAGGCGCAACCCTTTCACCTTGCCGGTTCATGCCGATCGCCTATAAAACTCACCTCCCATAATAGCGCTTTAACCATTTCCACATATTATGCATTTATATAATTTTTATATACACCGCTATTCTCTCCCAGTTCCCTCCCTCTTGATGTACAACTGTCAGTGCTAAGCTTCATTTTATTCTTTCCACACCCTATCTGGAATTTATCAAGGTCATATCGGATCTTAATCTCATCCTTGGATGTTTGAAGTTTGTTTCATATCACCCTAAAGTCAGCAGTTTTTCCAGCAATGTCATCATCCATTATTATTTTGGAGAGTGGCTTGGAGGCATTCAAGATCCCCGTGATTTATTAGGCCAACTTCACCAAAGTAATTTTGAGAACGGCTTTGTGTGTGAGGAAGTTTTTTACCCAGCTAGATGTTCCGCAGGAAAACAATCCGTTCTCCAGTCACGAGGAGAGGGGAATGGCAAGGAAGCCGCTCTAAGACAATGTGGACTTACTTGAGCCAGCGCCGCATCTCGCTCTGCTATCACCGTGCTCATTTCTTCCGTGATTATTTTCTTTTTCCGTTCCTGGGTCCTGTGTATTCGATCGACAATTACAGCTCCACACCGCCGTATAGTCGTGCTGGTGTCTGCATTGTTTATTCTGTTCAGTAATTCCTGTAATGTCTACCAACAGCATTATATGTTAGTCAGACAAGAAGTTTTAATATATTTTATTTAATATAGGGTTTTAATTAATAGGCACATGTGAATTGTAAATTGACTGAGTGAAGTTATTGAATTTTCATACTGCAGCAAAGATGTACATTATTAGAGTGTCAATTCTTCTTTTCCCCACATCTTAGTTCCTGAAACCCACTCAATTGAACTTAAGCCTCTAAGATATAAGACTGACATCCAGAAATCTCCTCAGAGAATGGCTTACCATGTCATTTTCTTCAGGGTTAATATTTTCTAGCCTAGAAAAAAAGGGACACAGAAAGCTTGATCAGTAGCATTTCCTGAGTGCAGCAAAATGAGTTCGCTTTTTAAATCTTTAGAACCTCAAGTAATTTCATTCGACTAGTCTTTAGAGTCAACCATGACACTGAACATATTAAAGTGCCACCTGCTCGATTCCATCTTTCAATAATGCACCATCGCTTCAGCACTGACTTCCGAATGTTAAGTTATTAATGTTTACTGCTATATATGACTACAAGGATCAATTGTTCATATGTGCTTAGATGAAGAAAGTTCCCCAGCGACAGGCACACAGATGCTCTTATTTATTTATTTACAGACCCACAACTTTTACCAGACATTATACAATTTTTGTATTGTTTGCTACATCCTTAAATGAAAGAAAACACTGGCATGCCGAGCTGAAGCGTATTTACTTGGGAGTAAGTCCTATGGCCTATAATGGAGCTTACTTCCAAGTAGAACAGTCTGTGAAGAAGTGGGATGAGGCCAGATAGCCAAATGCAACTTTTTCACTTCTCAGTAGTAAGTCAAAAGATCAGACACAGAAAGTCCATGATCAGAGGCCTACATATACCAAACGTGGGGGATAAACGGGGGAGACCCAATCCCCCTATTTTTGATCTCCCCAAGGCATTTAGGAAGACACGAGAATTTAATGACGCGTCCTGCCAGATACGGCAGCATGGAACGGGAATCTTACAGGCTGATCACTCTCTCAGGTTTTAGTCTTCTAAAATTCGTTTCCCCCTCACTGTCGTTCTTTTTCTCTCTTGAGTTCTTTAAAAATAATTTCCCCCTCCAAAAATTCAATTCCCCACGACTAATCCCCTCCCAACATTAAGCCCATCCCGCCATCCACTCTGCAGCTTGGACCAGAAGGCACCCTTTGGCTTCGGGGGAGGAGCAGCCCACTCCAGGGGGCAGACCCCGACCCCCAGCCCGTCCCCCTGACAGGCCCACCTGCCTGGCTCTCCCAGCCTTTCCCTGCCAATCTGTGCCACCGGCGCCATGACCCTCTTCCGGGATTGGGCAGCCATTTCGGCCAGCAGAGCTGGTGGGACCGACCCAGCTCCGCGGAAGGACCACCTCTTGCCAGGATGCGGCACCGGCCCAGACCTCACGCCCAGGCCCGCAGGAAGCCTCAAAGGACGTTCCGTCAGCCCACTGACCTTTCTGCCGAGAGCTGGGGCTGGGCCTGGGGCGAGACGCCGGAGCGCTCCCTTCCCTGCTATTATTAATAACAACAACACCCTGTTCTATAGAGCACTTTATATTAACTTGTAGTCAATATGGCATCCGACAACTGAGATACGAAACCTCATTCAGGGCTCGGCAGTCTGAGAGCCCGTCCCCCCCCAGAGGCCTGCGTGAGGGGGCCTTCTCTCACCCCCACCACCCTCCGGCCTCCTTACTCTGAGTAGCACTACTGCATTTTTTTTCTTCTGCCTCAGCAAAGTTCTCCTCACTTGCTTTATTTTCTTCCAAGAAAGGAGAGGCGTCCAAGGACTGGCTTTCACTACCCCCCACATCGCTGTGAGGCCATTTTGAAACCAAGTCCGGGTGAAATAAACTTCTTGGGCCTTTTTTTTTTCTTCCCCTCTTCTGCGCTCCAGGACTCGTATTCCACACTGTTAATTTCCCCCTCCGACACAGAGAAGAAGGGGCGGTGCTGCCCACTGGGGCCTGGGAATGCTGCAGAGTGAGCTGGGGGTGACCGGCTCCTACTGAGGCCGGCTGCTCTCGTCTGAAGGTGCACGTTGCACTGTCCCATGCTGGCATTTAAGAAGACGGTCTGGGTTGCGCTTCCACTACAGCTTTAATCCACCTTCGATGCACTTCTGTTCGCCCAGCGCATTCTGCGGGGACTGTGGTTTGTTAAGGAATGTGAGAGCTGTAGCATCCGCCCTTAAACGGCAGTCTACGAAATCATTGAGCTGATAGAAGTATACTGAGAGCGGATTAAAGCTGTAGGGGACACACAGCCCTGGCCAGGCAGAGATGGAGGTACTCAGAGGTATTTTGTAAATACATTTATTTTGTACTGTTTAGCTTGTTTTCTCTTGGCCTGAGACGCCTGGGCCTTGGGGGTTTTGCCCCCTGCCCTCCCAGAGCTGCATAGAAACTGACTCCAAGGGGGCTTCTGGGTCAGGTGCCCCATCCCCAGATACCAGCCTGTTGGGCACACAAGAGGCATAGAGTTTGGGGTCTCTGGCCACACGGAAGAGCATGCATGCTCTGTGGAGGGGAGGGCCATCAAGCTGGTTCTTCTGGGATTTCAGGACTGCCTCGCACACGCACATCCTCACAGACGCGGACCAAGTGTCTGCCAGTGCCTACAGCGGGGGTGCTCTAACCCCCCGCCAGGAAGCCACTGCTGCTGCACATTGCCCCAGAAGTCCCTGCACCCCAATTTTCCAGGGAAAGCGACTGCCTGGTCCAAGGTTCTGCAAAGATCAGATGCGGAGACAGGAGGCTGCGGTGTGGAGCGGTCAGATTGCGCCACCACTGCACCACCTAGATCATTGGGCTGGGGACTGGATCCGGCCCACTGGCTGGAGTTTGGCCTAGAACAACAGGGCAAGGGAGAACCACGTCTACCCCACCTCAGCAGGAGGTCAGCGCCCCTCTGGATGGGAAAAAAGCCACATGGCCTCAGTCAGGGTGGAACATCTGGCCAGCTTGCCCAACTCAGGTTGCCCAGCTCAGGTGCTGGTCATTAGAGGCATTGACGTGGAGTCCATATCTTTTGGCATCCAGCGCATCGGTTCATTCAACTGCTGTTGGACCTTTGTCATTTCAGAAAATGCTCAACTCCCCCCAAGTTCTTTATCAGATGTCCTCATTCAGACGTGGCTGTGGTTATTGCTCTCATGCTGAATTGGGCGATGGGATTCCTTTGCGTTTTCCTACCTCTGTCTCTATTGCTATGCATGCTATGGTTGGTGCAGAAGTTCTGGGCGGATTCTGTGATTCTGGTAGCTGCCAGCTCCTGTTTCTGGACCTCGTCAGAGATTATGGAAGACCTCCTGTACTGGCGGGCCTATCTGCCATGCCAATTTATGGATATTCAAGTTAACAGCCTGGGGACTGAAAGGTTCCGTCTGGAAGACTGGGGTATCTGGATAGAATCCCGACCGTCTTATCATCGTCCAGAAGAGCACCTACCAATTGGACAGAAACACCTGGAGTACCTTTCCTGACGTGGTGCAAGACAACAGAACATGGGACCCAGGGAAGTAGCATATTCCTGCTGGAGTTCCATGGAGTTGGACTTTCCCAGGGTTCAAAACAACATTTTGGGCTGCCTTGGGAAACATTCTAGGCCAGTCAGGCATATTCAGAGACTGCCTGGTAGGGGCGGCATTCCTTAATCCCGTCCCTCTCTGTAGAGTGACATCATGATGGTATCTCAACTGGATGATCACTGCCTAGGCAGGGGGCCCTTTCACGCCTAAGGCCATGTTGGTGTTGCTGAGGCTGATTTTCCTTGTCTCAATCACAGTCTCAGAGCTGGGAATCCTCTTTGCCAATCCCTGGTTATGTGTCTTCCATGCGGACAGGTTTGTGCTGCATCTGATCCCACACTTTGCTTCGTAGGGCTCTGGAGGTGGTTCCGCCATCTCTCTGTCCTGAGCCCGAGTGCCAGTAGGAACCAAAACACAGCAGCCCAGGCTGGATGTGGGCAGGGCTCCCAGGTGACGGCTGTGGCCCAGAATCAGACCCATGCATCGACCAGGCCCTTCCTTGGATCAGGCAGGCCTGGCTATGTTGACCCACACACTGGTGATGTCCAAGCAGGACTTCCATGTGGGGCTTCCTAGGAAGAGTGTTTGGAAACCACAACTGATGCCAAATGCAAGTGCCAGGCAGTGGACTAGAACCAGTGGCCATGACCGCGTCCCCCCCACGTTACTTCATCTGCACTGGCCGTCTGTATGTTTCCGAGCACAATTCAAAGTGGCGATGATGGCTGCGAGAGGATGGCCCCAGAACGACCGTCTCTCCCCATATAATAGGAGTTTGCGGGTTCTGCTAGAGCAGCGGGTGGCAGCCACACTTGGTGGCAACTTGGGACAGGGAGTCACACAGTGTAGTGCCTGGTAGGCAGAACTCACCCCCAACTGGGGCCCCAAATTACTCTCTTTGCTGGCTTTCAACAGGGGCGTTAAACTTTTCTGCCCTGCTGAGCCTTTGATGGTTTCTCGGTTGGCTTCGCTGCTTCAGAGTTACTGAGTTCTATTTTGATTTTTGCCTGAAGACGACTGGATTTTGGTTGTCTGATGTTGCCGTACCAATTGCTAGGTTGCTAGTGTATATTTACAGCTGTAAGCTGTCTTTAGCTTTCCGCTGGGGTTGAAGAGGTAGTGTATAAATATTTTTAAACAAATAAGGCTCACGCAAAAATGAGTACTGTTTCTGGCTCTGTAATATTTGGGTTCGCTCAATGGAGCTTGAGCATCTTCAGAACAGCAGCCTGTGGTCTGCAAAACGGATGGCGAGAGGCAGCCTCGTGGGTGAGGGCAGAGACACAACCAGCATGGCGCCTGAGGGGCACCTGCCCCAGGGTGCTACACCAAGGGGGGTGAAGTTTTCCTGCAGTCCCACTTTAAAAATGTCAAAATGTGAAGAAAAAGACCCAGACGGCTCTCCCTCCTGTTGCGCAGCAAAAGCGCTGCGTGCGGAGAGCTCTCCAGGTGGTGCTCAGCGCCCCCCCCCACTGCCTCTCCCGGGCTGCATGGAGGCCCCTCCCTTTGTCCAGGGGCGCCGGAAACACTTCCTTGACGCAGGCACCTTTTTTCCCGTTACGCCTTTGGGGTGTGTGTGTGCTGGTTGCAGCTGCGCCATTTGATGCATACAAGTCGTCATTTTGTGAAGGCAGCAGAAGAAGCCGGACACAGTAATTTTAAAGAATTAGTTCCATTTTAGTTTCTGAAGGCGGCATTCGCATTTCAGAAGACGCAGGGGGGAGGCTGTGCGAGATGTGATTATCACTTCTCCTGTGATGGGAAGCGTCTCCTGGAATCAAGGGCTTGATTGATTTTCTATACAGGGGAACTTCTGACCGACAACCTTATAGTGCCAGCACCAGGCCCTGGACGGAATGTCACACTTCCCTGATTTAATCCTGAATAAAATCAATGCTGGATTGTCCCCTTAAAGCCACAGTCATTCACCGAGTTCGTCTTGGGAGTAAAAATGACCTCGGTCCATAATAAATGCAGCAACAAATGAGCCAACTGCCTGTGTAGGACTCTCGTTTCCTAGAGCAGCATAAATGCAACTCTCACCCCCCAGGCTCAGCTGACAAAAGGATCCAGGTGCTGAGCACGATCACAGAGCCCTCCTCATGTGGTCCCTCCATCCCTCCTCCCAGAAGGTCCTGGCCCCTCCACTACTGCGCACTTCAGCTGAGTCAGGCTGCACTTGCACCCAAGAACCAACGCAAAGCACTGTCGAAGGGTCATGACTTAGTCAGCTGCGAGACTGCAGTTGCAGGAAGGCCAAGGGCCTCTGTCATCAAGACCGTTAAGAACATTAGAAGCGCCCCTATGCTGGATCAGGCCAAAGGCCCATCTAGTCCAGCTTCCTGCATCTCACAGTGGCCCACCAGGTGCCCCAGGGAGGCACGAGACAACAAGATGCCTGCATCCTGTGGCCACTCCCTTGCACCTGGCATTCTGAAGTAGCCCACCACCAATGTAAGGAGGTTGCACAATCCATCATGGCCTATAGCCCACGATGGACCTTTCCTCCAGAAATCCGTCCAATCCCCTCTTAAAGGCATCCAGACCAGATGCCATCACCACCTCCTGTGGCAAGGAGTTCTATAGCTTAATTACCCGCTGGGTAAAAAAGTACTTCCTTTTATCTGTTTTAACTCTCCCAACACTCAGTTTTAGCAGATGCCCCCTGGTTCTGGTATTCTGAGAGAAGGAAAAGAACATCCCTCTATCGACTCTATCCCTTCCGTGCATAATTTTGTATGTCTCAACCATGTCCCCCCCTCAGGCGCCTTTTTTCTAGACTGAAGAGCCCCAAATGCTACAGTCTTTCTTCATAAGGGAGGTGACCCAGCCCCGTAATCATTTTCATCTCTCTCTTCTGCACCTTTTCCTGCTTCACTAGATTTGCAGTGCCCAAAGGAGGCGGCAACCTAAAGTACAGAACATCTTTCTGTGAGTACCACACCACATAGCAAGAAATGTATACATACGTCTCAAAAAACTGCTCCAGCTGCTTTGCTCGTCTCCACGCATCGTCTCTCTCTTCATTGGCCACCTTCAGTCTGGCCATGACGGCTTCATCACGTTCCCGTTGAGCAGAACGAATTTCTTCTACTAGAGCTGCAAAATAGCAAGCGTTTTAAAATCAGAATATGAAAGACACAAAGACACCTGAAAGACACATCTTCTGATCATGCCAAAGACAAGAGAAATTCTTCCCTGCTGTGGAAAGCAAATTTTTGTTACCACTTTCCGGAACTGAACATACACCAAATGCATTCCAAACATATTCTAGAACTCATATTCCAGAACATACAAGTGCAATCTAGAGTAGTAGTTCTCAAACGTTTTGCACCAGGACCCACTTTTTAGAATGGCACTCGTGTCAGGACCCACCAGAAGTGATGTCGTGGTCGGAACCGACATCATCAAGCAGGAAGTGCCACCATTGTGACTTTATGAAATGGCACTTCTGGAAAGCAAACGGCAGCAATTGCACAACCATGAAACATTCCTGACAGCAAGATTAGGACAAAATATTATTTAAAAGCTCTAAACTAAAAACAAATTTTAAAAAAATCCTCACTGGAAAGATCGAACTGTAAATAAAAGGAAGGGAGCCAGAGTCAGGTCCGCAGCTCCCTGCTTCCTGCGACCCCCCTGGCATCAGGTCACGATCCACCAAGTGGGTCTCAACCCAGTTTGAGAATCACTGATCTAGAGAGTAGTGCTTGGACTGCACTGCCGGAAGGTCCAAATTCATATTCCCAATCAGTTGTGAAACTCGGTGTTGACCTTGGGCTAGACACGTCTCTCAGGCCGGACCCCTCCAGAAGTGTAGGGTGACAAGAGGCTCCTTACAGAAAGGAAATGTAAGAAGTCCTTTGGCCTTAACTTCAAAAAATGTTGTGCTATGTGGCATAAAAGGCTGACATTTAAAAACAAAACAAAAAAACCAAGGCATTACGGTTAGTGTCAGGTGTGTTGAGCAAGATGCTTTATGATCCTTTGCCAATGAAATAGGATGCCCACTGTAAATAAAAAACATAATATCTGCAGTTAGCATTTGTAGAGCACTTTTGAGAGTTCAAAGCATTTTTTATTTAACAACGTTCTGTTGTAATCCCAGGGAAGTTCTAGCAGGGGTGAGACTCAAACCAAGGAGGTTCTGATTCAGGGTTCAGACGCTTTGCCCTGATAAGACTGTGCCGCTCCCTGACATTTGAGGTCCCTGTCCTGGACCACTTTCCTGCTCCAGCAATGCAGGCAGGTGGCCGAGAGCATATCCAGGCAGGTCGAGGGGAAGCGGCCAGGAAGCTGCAGGGAAACAGGCTTGGGGGGGCTTCTTGGTTAAGACTGGCTGCGCCGCACCCATGCAAGGCTGCTGCAGCACTTCTGGAGGGGCTGGGGCACGCAGAAGGCTCCCGCCCAGTCCTTGGCCCCAGGCAGCACTGGGGACAGCCCTGCCTGAAGTTCTGGAGACCCGCTGCCAGCCAGCAGAGGCGAAGTGGAACGGGGAGGACGGACCTCTAATCCCAGCCAGGGCAGGGCAGCTTCAGGGGTTCCAGACCTCTGAGCTACTCTAGAACAGCAGAGGCAGCCCAGGACCCCCCTCAAATTCCCTCTCAGACACGAAGGCCACTCTCAGCCCATCCTCCTTGGCATAAAAATGGACTCCGAGCTCCTTGGACTACAAATGCAGTAAATAAGTTGCTTCAACTCAAGTGAGTCATTGACAGGTCAGAAGAGATGTGGAGAGGGGCACAGGGGAAGAACCTGGAAATCAGAGCATGCAGAAAAACTAAGGTGCACAGAGCAGGCTGGGGAAGTGTCCGCACAGCAGAGGCACATCAGAAGGAACGGCTGATCTGGCCCCATCTAATCACTGATGCTGGGACCAGAACTAATAGTTCTCGGCTGCAGGTGAATCACTTCGTAACTCGAGAGCTGTGAAGTCTTTATGGTGATACTTTATGGAAGATGATGACACAGAGACAAAGTCCTGCGCAGGTCATAAAATGTGTCTGCCATACAGGCTCTGGCCAACTGGCAACAGATCCCTCAAATTTCAACGACTTCTGTGGTGCTGTTGTCGTTTTCAAGACTCTGGTTTTGTCCTGGTATGTCAGAGTGGAACTGCGTTTTGCTTCCACACAGGCATCTTCGGTTTTCTATCTAATTCCTTTTTATTAATCCTACATAATTCTTGTTTTTAACTCAAAAGGACGGCCTCGTTTTTAAGAGGCGCTCAACCAAGAAGACAAGCAGGTGTGCATGAAGTCAGTGCAGCTGCAGCACCAAAGCCGGGTTTGCTCGGCAAGGTCGGGAGCCCAGCGCTGCGCGGAATGTGACGGTGGGCTTGGCCCTGCATCTGAATCGGCCCAGGACTTCTGCCAGGGTCCACTGACAGGGCGGCCCCTGCAGCAGTTGGTCCAGGGACTCCTGGGGCCAGTGGGCTGCGCTCGGAGCCCTGCTAAGCATCCCTAGTAATGCTAAGAAGGTGGATCTCCGCACGGGGCCATTTTCTCCACGGGACTGGGGCCAGCTGGCATCCAGGCACCCAACTGGGCGGCAGTCCGAAGACCGCAGGGTCAGAGGCCGGCTTCTGCAAGGAGAAGAGCAGCATCCGTCACCCACACGAACTGGTCCTCAAAAATCACAGCACTGTCCACAGAAACCACTTTGGTTCACCACCCTCAGCACAGCAGAGCCAGCCAGCTGCTCTCTGGACAACAGTGGCTTTCAGGTCGCCCATCTGAGCCAGTGGGAACTGTCGGCAAGGGCGACTCCAGGACAACTGTGCCAAAGTCACCTTGCTGTTTCCTGGAACAACGAGGTTTATCTTGGCAACACCTGGAGCTCCGAGATTTACCTGGGTGTCCCAACCAAGCGGAGGATTTGAAAGTGACATGTTAGTTGAAATGTGAAGCTGACTGAATAAAACGAGCCTTTATTCAATGTCAGGCTGCTGTGGTATTGCAAGGGGGAAAGACGATAAGCGCGAACCAAGGTTCAAAGCACATGGACACTTTTTCCATGGAAAAGTTAAGCATGACTACAGCTCGTGTACCAATTTCCTGAACATACATTTCTGCTTCATAAGTGATTTAAACTTATAATCTTAGAAATGTCACCTCAGAATTCCTCCTCTCGGAGCTTCATGAGCTTTACTCCCAGACAAACATGCTCATAAGAACATAGGAACATAAGAAGAGCCCTGCTGGATCAGGCCAAAGGCTCATCTAGTCCAGCTTCCTGTATCTCACAGCGGCCCACCAGGGGCCCCAGGGAAGCACGAGACAACAAGATGCTTGGATCCTGTTGCCACTCCCTTGCACCCGGTACTCTGAAGAAGCCCACCACCAATGTAAGGAGGTTGCACAATCCATCATTGCCCATGATGGACCTTTCCTCTAGAAATCCATCCAATCCCCTCTTAAAGGCATCCAGACCAGATGCCATCACCACCTCCTGTGGCGTACTGTAGAGTTCCACAGATTAACTACCTGCTGGGTAAAAAAGTATTTCCTTCTATCTATTTTAACTCTCCCAACCCTCAGTTTCAGCGGATGCCCCCTGGTTCTGGTGTTTTGAGAGAGGGAAAAGAACATCCCTCTATGGACTCTATCCCTTCCGTGCATAATTTTGTATGTCTCAACCATGTCCCCCCTCAGGCACCTTTTTTATAGGCTGAAGAGCCCCAAAAGCTGCAGTCTTTCTTCATCAGGGAGGTGCCCCAGCCCCGTAATCATTTTTGTCGCTCTCTTCTGCACCTTGTCCTTTTTGAGGTGCGGCAAACAGAACTGCACACAATATTCCAGGTGCGGCCTTACCATCGATTTGTACAATGGCATGATAATATTGGCTGTTTTATTCCCAACCCCCTTTTTAATTACCCCCTTATGTTGCTAGCCTTGCATTCCTCAAACTCTTTCTTGGCCTTCCATATCACCTTCTTACTTGTCTTTTGCCAGAGTTTATGTTGTTTTTTATTCTCCTCACTGGGGCAAGACTTCCATTTACGGAAAGAAGCTTCCTTGCTCTTTACAGCTTCTCTAACTTTGATCGTCAGCCATGCAGGCACCCTCCTGGACCTTGTCGAGCCCTTCTTTCTTTGCGGTATACACTTCCGCTGGGCCTCTACTACTGTTATTTTAAACAGCCTCCATGCAGCCTGGAGAGACTGGACTCTTTTTACCTTCCCTTTCAATTTCTTCCTAACTAGCCTCCTCATCTGAGGGAAGTCTGCCCTTCGAAAGTCAAGGGTTCTTGTGTCAGATTTGCTCTGCACTCTTTCCTGGACATGCATGGCAAAACCAATCGCAGCATGGTCACTGTTCCCCAATGGCTCAGTAGCACTTACATCCCTAACTAGGTCCCGAGTACCACACAATATTAAATCCAGAGTCACCTGTCCTCTGGTGGGCTCCATGACTAGCTGCTCTAAGGCACAGTCATTCAGCACGTCAAGGAATCCGGTCTCTCTTTCTTGACCAGAGCATCAGTTGACCCAGTCGATATGAGGATAACTGAAGTCCCCCATGATTACAACCCTGCCTTTCTTGGTCACCCCCCTGATTTGTTTCCTCATTTCAAGGTCCCCTTCAAGTTTTTGATCGGGAGGACGATAGCACCCCCCCCCCACTATTACATCGCTCTTTTGACCTGGTAGTTTAACCCACAGAGACTCTGTGGTGGAGTCCGGCCCACCTTCAGTTTCTACTCTGCTGGATTCTATCCCTTCTCAGACATAGACGGCCACCCCACCGCCAACACGCCCTTCCCTGTCCCTCCTATAGAGTTTATAGCCTGGGATGGCAGTATCCCACTGGTTCTCTGCATTCCACCAGGTTTCCGTTATGCCTACTATATCAATGTTTTCCGTAGCCACCAAACATTCCAGTTCCCCCATCTTTGCTTGGAGACTTTGGGCATTTGCATAATAACACCTATATATGGGGTTCCCTAAGGAGGGACTCTCTTTTGATCCCTTTTCCCCACCTCTCTTTCTACTGGACAAACTGTCAGTTACACTCCTGTTTGCAGTCCTATTTCATACTCCTCCATTACTCTTTGATACTCCTCCACCCTTCTCTTCCCATAGGGATGAGGAGTTCTGAACCGGACACCACTCGGCTCCTGTCGGCTTTCCCCCAGGGATCAGTTTAAAAGCTGCTCTGCCACCTTTTTAATGTTAAGCGCCAGCAGCCTGGTTCCATTCCGGTTCAAATGAAGCCCGTCCCTCTTGTACAGGCCTGGCTTGTCCCAGAATGTGCCCCAGTGCCTAACGAATCTAAACCCCGCCTCCCGACACCACCGTCTCATCCACACATTGAGACCCCTGAGCTCTGCCTGTCTAGCCGACCCTGCGCGTGGAACGGGTAGCACTTCTGAGAACGCTACCTTGGGGGTCCTGGCCTTCAGCGTCCTGCCTAGCAACCTGAATTTGGCTTCCAGGACCTCCCGGCTACATTTCCCACGTTGTTGGTGCCAACATGCACCACGACCGCTACCTCCTCCCCAGCACTCCTTACCAGCCTATCTAGACAAGACGTGATGTCCGCAACCTTCGCACCAGGCAGGCAAGTCACCGTGCGGTCCTCACATCGGTCACAGACCCCCCCCTCTATATTCCTAACTATGGAATCGCCCACAACAAGGAGACCGCAACCCCCCTCCCGCTGAGGAGCTTCCTTAGTGCGACTGGATGCAGGCTTGTCCCTGGAAGAAGGGGTCCCCACTGGGGGACTGCTTCCCTCCATACTAGGCTGACGTCCCCCAGCCCTGAGACTCCTTTCCCCAGCAGCTGAGGAGCTGCCCGTCTGAGGGTGGGACGAAGCCTGCAAGTCCCCGGATGTCTCACCATGGACCCTCGCTGCCTGCCTTTGCTTCTCCAGGTCCGCAACCAAGGCCTCTGGGGAGCAGACGCGTTCCCCGAGTGTCTGGATCTCCTTGCTCTGAGGACACACCCACGACTTATGCCCCAGAGGCATATAGTCATACATGTGGCACTGTACAAAACACTGGATAGCCCCCACCCCACTGCTGGCTGTCTGCCTCCATCTCTGTGTTAGTTTAGGAAGGAGCTGCCCTGCTTCTCAGAGAGAGGACAGAGTCTGGCTTCCTCACCCTGCTGCTTAAGTTGCACAAGTGCGTAACTCGCTTGTTTACCAGGCACTTGTCTCGGACGAGGCACTTCGTCACAGGACAGCACTCGCTGCTCATGAAGCACTTGCTAGAAGGTTCTGCTAAGTTCTTCCTCTGCTAGAAGTTCTTCCTTTCTACCTGCCTAAAAAGGGCTGGCCCACACCAGGACAATAGAGGCTGATTGCTGCCTAGGAATTCAGATAACACAATTACCCTCAGAAGGTAACACAATTAACCTAGTGAAAGGAGGTCTCTCCCTAGTTGGCCTAGTTCCCGCGCTCCTTAGTATTCCACTTTATGCTGCCTTATGCCTGAGCTTTTTGGCTAAAGTTTATTTTAGACCCCAAATAGTTTAAAACACTAAAACTTTGTGTTTGTTGTTGTTGTTCAGTCGCTAAGTCGTGTCCTACACTTCGCGACCCCATGGACCACAGCATGCCAGGCCTCCCTGTCCTCCACTAGCTTCCAGAGTTCGCCCCATTTCATGTTCATCGCTTCAGTGACACTGTCTAACCATCTCATCCTCTGCCGCCCCCTTCTCCTTTTGCCTTCAATCTTTCCTAGCATGAGGGTCTTTTCTAAAGAGTCCTCTCTTCTCATGAGTTGACCAAAGTATTGGAGCTTCAGCTTCAGGATTTGTCCTTCCAGGGAGCAATCAGGCTTGACTTCCTGTAGGATTGACCAATTGGATCTCCTTGCAGTCCAGGGGACTCCCAAGAGTCTTCTCCAGCACCATAATTCAAAAGCATCTATTCTTCGGCGCTCTGCCTTTCTTATGGTCCAGCTCTCACAGCCATACATTGCTACTGGGAAAACCATCGCTTTGACCATGCGAACCTTTGTTGGCAGGGTGATGTCTCGGCTTTTTATTAAAACTTTATAAAACGTTTTATAAAACTTTAGTTTAATTTAGTGTAATTAGTTTAGTGTAATTAGTTTAAATTAGTTAATTGGTTTAAATTAGTTTAATTTAGTTTAATTAAAATTTAGTTTAATTTAGTTTAGTGTTTAGTTTAAACACTAAAGACTAAACACCAAAGTGTTCCAAACAATAAGACTGCTGCTATCCCTCCTGTGCTGAGACTTCACCTCTGTCTTATTTCAGTTCCTACTCTCCCCTCTGTTTTATCTGGGTTCCTACTCACAAGTAGACTCTGGTCTTACTCAGAGTAGACCTGTGTAGGATTCAGCTGTAATTCTCTACAGAATCAGCTCCCTGTCAGTTACTACTCGCTTTTACTATGTTCTTTTGTGCCTGTTTAGTTATATGTATTTCCCCCACCTGGCATTTGTGCCCTACTACTGGGCCTTCACAATCTCCTCCTCTACTTTTAAAGTCACAGCTTAATCTCACTCCTACCCAAAGTTAAAGTTGCTTAGACCGTACTGTGGATTTACAGTAATTACCTTTAAGATGAAAATTTACTCAGACTTAAATTTAATCTTTCCTTAAAATAAACTCAATCTTAAACCTATTCTTAGATTTACAGGTGAGAAGAACACTTACCTTTTCAAGGAGCCCCCTTCCCGCCTTCTCCTCGCACAGGTGCGTAACTCGCTTGTTTACCAGGTACTTAGTGCTCAGGATTGCTGCCTTAGATTACCTGTTATTACCAGCCTGTTAGCGGCTGCAGGTTTTTACTACTGTTACAGAGCCAACACCAACACCTGGGCTACACACAATATTTTTTTCCGCCCAGAAAGATAATGGTCTAAACCCATCAAGTCTAAAACACTTGGAGTTTTCAGATAGATAATAATTGTAAACAGACAGTTTTCTGTAAGGTACATAGCTATTTCAAAGTTCACTTAGAAAACCAACATAGCATTTTAGCTGGAATTTGCTCATTAAATACCCATAACTGTAATGCAAATTATGTTGAAATGAATAAAGCAAATACATATGCTTCTTTCTTTTTATTAAATGTAAAATCTGCTGTTAATTACACTGGCTATGTCATATAAACTTTTCTCTTTAACTATTAAACGGAAGTCTTTACAAAAGTCATTAGAGATATTCTTTGACTTGTATAATTTTCAATATTTGTTCAGCAAGGTTCACAGCAGTTAAATTACATTAACAAATATTATTAGCTACTATGTAAGCCAACTAAGTAAAATACTTATATTGCAGGTAAAACAAATCATTGGGTGTTTACGATAATATTTGGATATGTCCATTTTTAAACAAGCTTATCAAATATCCTGTAATTCTTAGTCAAATGAGAGATTCAAAGTAGATTTTTTCCCCAAATACTCAAATTTGTTTAGTAAGCTAATTGTTTTCTAATATGGGATAAAGCAAATATGAAGAAGCCAAACCATTTGGGGTATGAGTTTACTGAGTCAGAGCAGTGTACATATTTTCTTAGTTAAACCTGATTCTGTTGGCAAACCTCGCGGCCACACTTTTAGACTACCTTTAAAATACAGTACTAGTAAGAGAGGAATCATTCTAGGATAAACATTGGTTCAGCAATCTCCAAACAACAGAACCGTGGAGGGGAAGGGAGTGAGGAGAGAGGGCATTCCCAGAAAAGACGACTGTTTGCTGATTTCCTAGAGGTCATCTGTGTAAATAGAGAAAGTGAATCGCAAATGCGACAAAGAAGAAGTTGTCAGGTTTTTTAAGATATCTACTACAGAACTCATATTATGCATACAAAAAAGTAAAAACCTAGACAGCACAAGACCTACACTAAAACAAGATGATTAGGCTCAGCACCACATTGTACTAATTAGAACATGATGTGAAACTGAAAATTATCTCGTTACAAATTTTGCAACAATATTCTGAAAGACTACCTTACATTTTTTTTAAATTACAAAAAAAACCCACCTCCATTATCCACTAAGGGAGAGCGCAAAATCAAAACTCAAGTGTACACACATACAAACAGGGCTATCAAATTTTGATGACTTCCTAGTCTATACCTTGATTTTTTTTCTAACATAAGCACAATTTTCGATTGCTTCTCACTACTTCTGTTTGAAATAGTTTCCTCAGTATCTTTAGCAAATAATACTTAAAAAACAGACAGAACCTAGCTGCAATAAGGAACTGTTGTGGGGTGTTTTTTTTTTGTGATTTTGGATTTAGTATTCAGGATTAGTGGCTGTTGAACTCTGCATGACCGCGGATTTTCCTTAGAGATGGCAAAGGGAAGGGCTGGTCACTGCACTTTCTGAGAGCTCTGCACAGATGTCTCCTCCTATCCCCACAATGGTCAATATGAGGGACGAGAGGACACATTTTGCATTGGCCATCTCTAGTAAACATGAAGCTTTTCTGAACTAAAAAGGATGTTTCATGTCATGGGAGAAGAAAATGGAGGGAAAATCTCACTCCCTCTCCTCTGTTTGCTCTGCATTTTAAAGAAAAGGTGAGGAAAAATAAAACAATGTTTGGTTGTTGATTCCTCTAACAAACTGTGTGTTTATATTTGTTTTCTAATTCATTTCAAAGTGAATCTTTTTAAAATTATTGTGTACTCATCATTTTTAAATGAAGGAAATTCAAGGAGGAAGACGTTACTCAGAGGATATGTGTCTTTGCTTTTTTCGGTATTTAACAACTATACTGACCCAGAGCAAAAGTGCAACATGTGACCTTTACACGTTTAGCAATTGTAGGCATTTATAGCCATGTGCCTTAATAGCTCGCAAACTGAGAGAGATCAAATGCACAAGTGCAAGTGTCATTACAACACGGTTCCACTTATCTGCTTGCACACACAACCTATTGCAAAATGTTGATAATTCTCAGGAACAGTCGAAATCCCAGACCCAGATCACGGTCCCATTACAATGATGACGATAGTCCCAAGACAACTACAAAAAATTATGTAAAGACCTTGTTCCGATGTCATTAGAACGCACTGAAAAGTAGAAGCAAAACAGAGATGCACAAATAAATAAAAGTTGAGCACTTTTAACAGGTCACTAGTAGGAATTACAGACTAAAATCCATTTACATATAAATGTGCCTCTGCGTTATCTGCCATGTGTGCAAACATAGATAGAATATGCTGACACCTTCCTTCCTTTGTGGTACATATTTAGTCAAAGGTACTCAATCTGGTCCTAAGTCTTGAGTGTTGCAAGACCCTGATTTTACCCAAGGACCGGAGCTGCTTAGCAGTAAGCAAGTAAAAAACCCTTCACTGTAGTGTTCCTGTCTACTGACATCCATGCAGAGAAAATGAAACCGAGAGGAACAGCCGCATTACTCTGCCACATTCCCCTGGCTGGTTTTCTGGCCTGAGCGGCTCCTGGCTCGGCCCTGAACGCACCCTTCCTGCTCCAAGAGGCTGATTTCTGCACAGATGACTTTTCAAAATCAGCCACCGTACAGCACTATTTAGCAGTTCGTAATGAGATCAGCCCATCCATGCACAGACACCTCAAACTATTTTACCACGTTTAAGGATTTTGAATCATGCTGTGAGTGGAAAAGCTCTTCTCAAGATCCTCAGTTTCTCCAGGGCAACCCTGTGTTTCTTTTGGGTATACAGAAACACTTTTTAAAGCAGAAATATATGAAATTAACAGCCAGATAGAAATATCCACACATATCACAGTCATATCAATGACTGAATCATTGAACATGTAATCAAAATTTGCCACACTGAATTCATGAGACAAGTTTAGTCATTTACAGAGGTCTCCTTCCATTTGCATTTATACACTTTTAGAAGGAAAACCAAAACAACACTTTCCATCCCACACACACTGCTGCTATAAACACCAGCAAAGCACAAGCCAAATGACTTGTTTGCCTCCATATATCGTAATACTGGAAGCTTAGCAACGGCAGGGCACAGTTTGCCTCTCACCGGAGAACATGGCAAAACCCCAACTGATTTTTGTAGAACTGAACAGCACCTAAAGTGTAAAAAGGGTTTTGCATTTATCAAGACACTATCTGATGAAAGATTTAGAAAATGTATTTGCATAAAGTAACAATCTTACAACAAAACTAAGGCTAAGTACATATTGTATGTACAAAGAATTATTTTAGAACTGAATTATTAGTAAATCTACGTTCATTACATACTTTAAAAAATAGAATGTCACACATATTTAGATTTATAAACACAGGGGTTGGGAACTATTGAGATCTTTTGGCTAAAGCCCAATATTGGCCTTATTTCAGTTTAATTGGAAGAGGATCTCAAATTCATCTTCTCCATGAGGTATCAGGAACCAGGATTTTTCTTTGTATCAAAGGTTAATAAGAAATGTGTCTGCAAAAGTCAAACAGCATTAAATATCAAAAACTGATTATTATTCCACAGGAGTTGTTCTGTCATTCATAATCTCCCCATGCTCCAACCTCCACAGCTAATCTTTAATGGATGACATGCCAGAAAGAAAAATAAATGGCATCTAAAAAGTAGTCTACTAAGTGGGCTTAAAAGAAATGGTGGGAGTTTCCCTTCCGTGATGAGCACCTGAAATTAAAAAGGGAAGAGGAACTAACCAATGCTCAATAAGTCTTCCCGATTTGGAATGGATTATTTTGTCTTTCAAGCACCGTTCGTTTATTTGTCATTACTAGAACTTTCTATTCTCATTCAGAACGATGTGTGCCATATTTCACCCATTCTTATATAGGTCAATCCATTTAAAGCATTTCAAGGAAAAGCCCTCGGAGAACAGTTGCTAGAATTTTGAAGGGCTGTCTAAGAAACTCTACAGAGATGTGAAACATACACTGTACAGAAAACAGGCTGAAAATTGTTAAAACTCCCCTGCCCTCTGAATTACCACCCAAAACATTCCCAGGCTACAAACCCATGGCCAACAAGTCCTTAGAAAGGTCAGCTTCAACCTTTGATAAAGGCAAACAACCTCTAGGATACAGGCATTTACTAAAACATGAATAGTCGGCATTTTATAATTAAAGATAATCATAATCTCGAACATCCCCAGGAGTGCCACATTTTAAAATCCCAGAATATAATCGCTCTCAGGCTTGCAGAGCTGCTACTACATGCATTTATCTACTGGATGCCACAGTACTTTATTTTATTTTAAACCCACGAACGTGGTGTCAGTGACGGCTTGTTTTTCAACCAAATCCTGAATTCCAGGATGTGAATTCTGACATCACTAACGGGTCATTTGCCCTTTATCAGGCTTTATAATCCTCCATACACTTACCTAGGCGTAGACCCCACTGGACTCCACTCACATAACCTGCTGGCTCAGCAATAGATACTGTTTTCATACTATGGAGAAAAAGCTTGCAAACTATTTTTCTAATCGTTCCCCTGAAAGTAATTCCCAATTTAAAGCAGCAGCAATTTATCAGACTTTTAAAAAACCACCACATCCTTTGTCAGTTCCAACATGGACCACAGCCAGGAATGATAATGACAGCAAATATTAACTGCCTGGCACGGCTACTCCGGCACACTCTGCCCTGCTGCACGGCGAGCCGGCCAAAAAGAGGGTTAAGAGCCAGGTTTAAGGCAGGTGCCGAGCTGCCCCACAGCAAGATCCCGAAGCCCCGGAGCGCAAAGGCCTCCAAGCCTCGGAGGGGACTTCCAAGCGCTTGCCAGGCACAGCCCTGCCCCACCTCTCTCGGACCCTGGATGCAGAGCGGCCCCAGCTGCGGGGGGGGGGGGCGCAAGATTTTTCAACCTGCTGCAGCCCAACTGAGTCCGAGACTCTCCCAGCGTGTCTGCTCTGGGGGGGGCAGGAGCCCCTGCGTGCTGCTGTCGATGCTGAACTTAGCCAGGAGCGCAGCTAAGGCAGTGGGGAGGACAGAGCAACAACGGACATAAAAGCAGAGCGAGAGGCCATGGAGAGAGGGGAGCAAAGGGAGACCCCAAGCGGTACGAGGTGAGGAGATGGCAAGGCAGAGGAAAATGAGAGGTGGGGTGAGAAACGGGGTCCTGGCGAGAAGAGCGGGTCCGGAAGGGTCGCAAGGGGCTTGCCGTGGGATGCAGAGCGTTTGGACAGGGGAACGGCAGGACGGACGGACGTGGCTGCAGGAAGACCTGCAGTGGCGCAGAGGGAAAAGTGAGCACACCGCTGGGGTGACCAAGGGGCAAGGCAGGGCAGGCAGGGGAATGAGAACAAACTGAACTGCACACCTGATCTCAGCCAAGAGGCCAAGGAGTGTGGAGGTTGTCACAAAAACGGTGCCCGGAGCAAAGGGGCTTTCTTTTACTGCCCCTTCCCAGCTCTGGCCTTCTGGTGGGCGTGGGGAGCCCAGAGACGCCTCTGCAAGGCTGCCCAGGCCTCAGAATGGGCAGAGGCAGCAACTGGGAGTCGTCCGGTGCCAGTGGCCGGTGTGTGGGCCTACGTCGGTCGGAGGAGGTGGAGCAGGGGGGAGGGAGGACAGCCCGCAGGGAGGAACGCACCAGGAGCGGGTGGGGAGGGCAGCAGAGACTGCCGCAGAATCCCCCCCTCCCCCCCAAGCCACAGAGGCCCCCGTGGCTCTCCTTGGTTTGCACCCGCTCCACAGCAGGCACTGGTCCGAGTAGACCTATCCGGGCTGCCACTGGTCGAGACGGGGCAAGGAAGCTGATGTTCCCTTACCCTGAGGAGTCCGGGGCTGCTTCCCTGCCCCCACCCCCTGCTACAGCGGTGGCCATTTTGGCGCAGCTGTTTCTCCAGGCACCCGGGAAGCTTCGGATCGGGCCCTCTCTCTGCTCTCTTTTATAAGCACCGCATTTTGGCATTTTTGTTGTATTTTATGGGGTTGTGATTATGTGTGGGCATCTTATTTTCAAGAGGAAAGACTGCATATAAAAAAATAATGAAGTGTGTATGTGACAAAACGCAACAGGAAGCCATGGTTTCCACCTGCGAGAGCCAGCTTCCGCAAGCTGCAGGCTTGAACATTCCCCTCCTCCCAAGGAGAGTGAAAGCTTTCGCTTTCAAGGCAACAAAGGGCAGCGCCATATTGCATCCAATGTGGAACTGGGCTTGGCCAATTAACTGGAATTAGAACAAACCACAACTGGCCGGAGGAGGTCACGGGAATTTTCAGAGTTCCTATGTTTGCTCTCAAACAAGTCACAGTCCGAACCTCGTGGGCACACCTTGTACACCTGGGGCTGGCGAGAGAGTTCCGGACCAAGCAGTACGCGCAAAAGATTCAGTGTCCATTTCCGTTTGCTGGCTGGAGGCAAAGTAGGACGTATAAGAACACAACAGTGATCAGCGTTTGATGCACTGCGAGCCAAAAGGTGAACATCAAGTGTGTTTACTTTGCTAACGGGAGAGCAGCTGAGCGACCGCGATGTGAGCCAAGGAGCCCCAGTTCGAATCTGGCCGCTGCTGCGAACTTAGCAGACCAGCTGCGGCGAGTCACCAACTCTCAGCTTCTCCTTTGGAAGACAGGGAGGATCTTGCAACGAGCCCTGAAGGGGAGCTGAGGGACTGTCTGCGGAACGCTCAGCCAAGAGCCTTCAAGTGCTGAGTACATGTATGTTGGTATCAATAACTATAGCCGTAACAACATCAGCACCTTTATGAACACAGAGTACTTGCCTACAAGACACTACGAACGCAGCAAGTGACGGCCCCATTTCCTCTGCACAAGCCATTACCGTGCACGGGCCCCCCCACATCACCTGCGCCATCCAACCCACGCTGCCCGACGTCTGCGGATGCTGGGCCAGCCCCGCTCCCAAGCCCTCCAAGCCCCACCAGAGCGCAGCCCGGGGCCCTGCAGGCTTCAGAGTCAAGCCAGAACACAGCCAGTGAAAGGCAATGTCCGGTTCTCCTGGAGCGGAACCCCCACAGACAACGAGGACCCAGCGGGCGTCCAAACCGTTCAAAGCAGCACTTTCCATACTGCTGCCTTGCTGAGGTGGTCAACTGAGAGAGGGGTCTGACCTCCTGCCACACCCCCGGCAGGCACGGCTGTCCCTTCAACGGCACTTACAAGCACGAGACACAGCCGAGAGGTCCCCTCCGATAGCCAAACGCCCAGCAGACACACACCTCATGCCGCACTCATGCTCACACGCACGTGGGCGCCCACGCTTCCCACACTCACACGCCTGGCATTTCCACTGTCCCCAGTGATACTTTTTGAAGCAGGAGGTTGCATCTGACATTCAGACGTGCCCTGCCTGTTCAGGCGCGAGTGCCCAGGGGGGGGGCAGGCGTGCGTAGTGAGAGAGAGAGACCCGAAGGACAACTGCAGGCTGGCAGCATCGTGGCTGAGCTCTGAGTCAGGACGTCTCTGGCTCGAATCTGGCCTCCGCCTCAACCCTCCCAGGTGGCACCTGGCAATCGCTTGCCGCCGCCCCCAGCCACTCCCCACATCCGCAAGACGGCGACTTTAACTCTTGATAAACCTTATTACGTTATTATCAGCCCAACAAGGTAACACATGAAAAGTGTTTTGCTATATGAATGCCAAGTATAATAACTATTAGAGCAGAGCCACACTAATATTTGCAAGTTATAGTACAAATCTTCTTTTTTTTAAGAATGATGAAAATCTCACTTTACTTGTTTCAAAACTCTGATAGAAAATTATTTACTGATAGAAAAGGATTTATACTGCTGTTCTCCCAAAGTCTTTTTTGTGATATATTGCAATAAATTTCACCAGAAGGAGGGAAAAAAAACACAAAACCACCCTATAACTATTTGTTTGGAGCATCATATTTGGAGAACAGAATATAATAAACAAACAACTTAATTCCACTTAGGAAGAAAAAAACTAAATTAATTTATGTATATAGAGAATAAAGATACTACTGAAAATTTTAAGGCTGGAATTACATGTATAACTTCAGTACACAACCCTCATTCTGAAAAGGGCATGACATGTCATTTCAATGGCAGGACATGGAACTCCCCTCCCCTCAAAAAAAAATCCCCACAGCATGTAAGGGCTGATCTGGGGGCATGGCATGTACAGATGTGCAGCCTCCCTTGGTCAAGGCACGTGGGTTTTCATCCACACACACACACACACACACACACCCGGCCACATGGGCTTCAATGAGCAAGGAAAGTCTATGTTGAATAAAATATTTCTCTATTATACACACATAGGTAAAACACTGTGCAAACATCCCCAAAACAAACATATAACTTGGAATTTAATCCAAACAGTTCACATACTGTAAATGTTTAGTTGGTAGATAATCAAGATGTAACCACGATCCAGGTGAGTGTTTTATGGTGGGCTTTTTAAAAAAGTCTATAGCGCTACTTTAAAAATACTTTTAAACGTTTGTGATGCAAATATTAAGGGTTCTGCTAATGTGTTTTTCAGAATGACTGGTCTATTTTATGATGCTCTCTCACTCACACATACATGGTGCGCTCCATTATTGCAGATTAGCGACACTGTAGAAAGTCAACCATCTGTTTTTACAATGGAAGAATTTACTCCAATTTTTTCCCCCATTCCTTTATCATTGCCAATGAGCTGGAGACAGAATACCTGACCAGTCAGATCCACTGCAGAGGTCATGTAAATTTGAAAGTTTTCTATTATACAAAGCAACTAGCATGAAACATAATACTATAATTGAAAATAATTATAAATAATGTTTTACAACTTTTCACAAAAATTAAACTGCAGAAGATTTATTATATCAGCATTTCCTTTTAAATGCAAAAAACCCAGTGTTGTCAGTATTACAGCTTCAAAATATTTGGAAATTCCAAAATGTTTGGAATAATGAGCCAGAGTGCTTGACTTACTGTTGCAACGAGTTTGCGAGGCACTTTGCAGACAAAATTGTTCGCATTCGCCATGACTTGGACTCTGATCTCGCACCTCAGACAGTCATCCCTGCTCCCTCTACAAACCCTATTGTCATGGATTCCTTTCAGCTGAGGAGGTAGGTGGGATCCTCAGAAGCTTGAGACGATCCTCTTGCCCGCTTGGCCCCTGCCCAGCTTGGCAGGGCATGGCACGAATGGCACAGGCTGGGCTGGCTGACTGGATGGAACCCACTGCAAATGCTTCCTTGCGGGAGGGGGTGATGCCAGACATCCTGAAGACGGCAATTGTGTGCCCCCTCCGGAAAAAAACCATCTCTGGACCCCACTAACTTAAACAATTATCGCCCAGTTTCCAACCTGCCTTTCTTAGGGAAGGTGACTGAGCGGGCGGTAGCATCCCAGCTCCAAGGGTTCCTAGAGGAGACAGATCTTCTTGACCCCTCTCAATCTGGCCTCAGACCAGGCTTTGGGACAGAGACAGCTTTGGTCGCCCTCATGGATGACCTTCACCGCGGACTAGAGAAGGGCAAGGCATCCCTACTGGTCCTGCCAGACCTCTCAGCAGCCTTTGATACTATTGACCATACTATTCTTCTAGACCGGCTGGCCAACCTGGGGGTAAACGGCACTGCTCTAAAATGGTTCCGCTCCTTCCTGGGTAACAGGACCCAAATGGGGGTGCTGGGGGACACCTGCTCGGCACTTTGGCCTTTACAATACGGAGTGCCTCCGGGCTCCATTCTATCCCCTGTGCTCCTCAATATATACACGAAACCACTGGGGGGGGGGATCAGCCGGGGGTTAAATCATACCTATTTTGTCTGGCCCTTGGATGATGGCTGGCTGGCTGCCCTCTGTCCTTCTGATGTCCCTCTGGAAAACTTCATGGTTTGTTTACTCCCCTGGTCAATTGTCCCCCCCCAAAGGGTCTGATAAGGAGAATTGGGTCAAGCTTCATTCTTGAACTCTCTCTGTGTTCCCGTCAAATGTTTTTGTTTTACTTATTGTGATTACATTGTACTTCGTTGTTCTCTGTAAGCCGTCTTGGGCATTTGCTTCCGCATGGGAAAGGCGAGGTATAAGTTCTTCAAACAAACACACTCACAACAGCCTACCAAATTTTAAAATGAAGCACTAAATTAAAAAAAAGTGAAAGAATAAAAAAGCACTTAAGCCACAGGGAAATTCTTAGTTGATCTCCTATTTCATTTATAACTTTCTACTTTGGAAAATTTCCTAAGATGCGTTAGGTGGGAATTAGTTACCAAAACAGAGAATTTCACTCATTAGTAAAAACCAAGATTTCTTTCCCTATCAAACAGGTCCAGGTGAACACATGAGGGTCCCCCTATAAAGGTGTGAGGATGGAGGGGGGACGGTCTTTCTCAGAGCCAGTGAAAACAATAAGTGGGTATTTGAACTGCTGGTTGAAAGGTAGTGGCAGAGGTAATCATTATTTCCCTTGTTTGTTCAGGACCTTCCAACAAAACAAACAACCTTTTGGTGATTGGATTGACATGGTGTTAACAATGCATTTAATGCCCAAATCAGTGTGAATGCAGGTGAAGCTTGCATGAATATCAGGACCAGGGTGTTAAAGCCACCTATTTTCCAACCAACTTCAAACAGCCTCCTAGAATAAAAGAAGTCAAACCTCCCCTCCTTGAGCAAGCACAGCCAACGCATCTGGCCACGTCACACAGCCGCCAAGCAGACCTCCCCGGCCACTGTACCTGCAGCCTGTTCGGCAACCTTGGCCTCCACCGCCCTCTCCTGCAGCTCCAAGTCCAGCTTGACGGCCTTCAGCGCCTTGTCCTTTTCCGACAGGTTGTCCTGGAGCTGAAATTGAACAGAGGGCAGGAGCGTTATCTCCAGTCAACAGCACAGCCACGGCATGAGACTATGACAAGAAGGACCCACAAATGCTTAAAAATCATGAGTGGCCACGGTGGTCCAATGGAAAACCCTCCAAGAGCCACAGCGATGGTGGCACCACTGAGGAAATGCCCGGCGAGGGCAGCTCCTGGAACAGGCACTTCGCGGTCCTGCTAGAAGCAGGTTCAGACTGCTGAGTGTTTTTCAGTGTGGAAGAGAAGGGAGGGAGGCCAGCCCAAAATAGGACAAGAGCCTCTTCACACGTGGGGGACTCCCCAAGTACGGAGACATCTGTAAACAAGAAGGAAATCCAGGAGTATCCTTACAGAAAGGGAGACATGGAAGATTACAGTGTAGGCTGAAAACCAACAAGCAAAACACAACCATGAAGGGCAGGAGGGGTGTGTGTGTGTGTGTGTGTGTGTGTGTGTGTGGTGGTCAAACCCACAACAGACTACCTATGCTGCTGGGGCGGGGTGTGTGTGTGTGTGTGTGTGTGTGTGTGTGCAGGTCATGCGGTTCAATTCATGTCCCTGCATTACGAAGGATGCTTCCCTTCTCTGCCCCCACCTCCCACAATTATGTCCCAATAACAGGCTTTCGTTTGGGACTGGCAGCCTCTCCCAACCCCCCAGTCCCAAAGAGGCGGCCAGGGAACACCCGCAAGGTAATGGGAAAGGGGGGGGTTCCTTTCCCCTTCCCGCCCTGAATATTTCTGCCCCACCTTCTGGCCTGATCAGCACTACGAGGCTCTTGTCTATCCCCTGCTCACTGGGCCAGAGGCACTTTTCCCAAGTGCTGCTCCTCTTATATTGAGCAGGGGGAGAGCAATTGTCCCTCTTCACCCCTGCGCAGGGTCTTTTCCAGTGGCTGTTGCTGGGGGTGTTTTGCCTTTGTTCAGATTGTGAGCCCTTTGGGGACAGGGAGCCATTTAACTTCATCATTACTATTTGCCTGTAAACCGCTTTGTGAACTTTGTGTTGAAAAGTGGTATATAAACACTGCTGACTGACTGATGCGGATTGTCTGGCAGGATTGTCTGCACAGACATGGCCCTCTTAGGATGCAGATACGCTGCAGGATGTTGTTGCCAGTTCCTCTCATCTAACAGCTAAGAGAAAACATGTCATTCCCCTTTCACTCAATTGCTTCCATTTTATACGACAACTACAACGCCGCTATGCCCCTGCTCAATTCCACGCCCCAGTTGCTGCTGGAGGGATGCGCACGTACAGGGAAAGCGCAGAGGCACCGACCTGCATCCCAGCCTGTGCGCTTAAGACCTGGGGGTCATTCCAGCAACTCAGAGGGGCTTCGGCTTTGAGGTTCTGAAGCAGCAGCTCATCTGCCCAACCCCAGCATCAAGGGTCAAAGCAACTGGACACCAAAGAGATGCTCAAAGGCAGGTTATGCTGTGGCTGGGGTGGGGGGTCTGCAGTTCAAGGAGCAAAGGCCAAAATCCCCAGTTCATATTTTGGGTCACAACTGCGAGAAACCACTTCCACTGCAGCTGGCCATAGAGAGAGTGTGGGGTTCCAGGGCCCCAACATTTAGTGGGGTCCCAAGAGGGGCTGTTACCCAGACATCAACATTGTCTGCGGCAGCGGGGGGGGGGCTTGCCCTTCAGGAACTGGTTGGGAGCAACCTCCACAGCTCCCAAGCACATCCTGGTTGTCGAAGCACCTGGGGTGTTTCACCCAGGAGGGACGACGGAGGAGAACCTGGTGCCCAGTGCCAAAAGGGCCCTGTCCAAAAGCGTCCCCGCAGCTCCCCCACCAACTCCCTGCACAGCAGTCTAGTCTGCTGGCTTGTCTCGGCGGCCCCAGAAACTACGGATCCGACACCGATTTCGGCCGTTTTCGACCATTCTCACATGGGGCTCCCTGCATACCCCCACCCATCCCTGCGTACCCACCCCCACCCATGCCTGGCGGCCTGGTGACAAACACTGCAGGGTTCTGCTGTGTTTGTCACCAGGCCGCCAGGCATCCGCATGCCGAGTTTGGTGCCAATCGGTCCAGGCGTTCCAGCAGGGCATGGCAGATGTTTTGTTTCGCACCCCATCTCGCCCCCCACACCAAGGGGGGCTGAAATCCAGACTCCAACAGCGTCGGGAGTGTTGCCGGTCATCCCGGCGACCCCGGAAAGTATAGTCGACGCTGATTTCGGCCATTTCCGACTGTTTTCATGTGGGCCCCCTCGCGTACCCCCACCCCCAGGGCGCTAGGGGGGCCTGACCCCCACAGTATTCGTAGCCAGACAGCAAGGATTACGGCTACCAAGTTTGGCATCAATCGCTCCAGGCGTTCTAGGAGAGCATGGTGGACGTTTTGTTTTTCACCCCTTCTTGCCCCCCCCCACGCTGAAGGGGGGCTGGACCCGGAGTCAAATGGCATTGTGGGCATCGTCACTTGTCTTGGCGATCCCGGAAACGATGGTTTCTACACCGATGCCAGCCGTTTGCGAGCATGTTTACATTTCACCCCCTACACCCACACCCCTGAGGGCGCTAGGGGGGTCTGACCCCCGCAGTGTTTGTCGCCAGGCCGCAAGGTGTATGCGTGCCAAGTTTTGTGTCGATCGGTCCAAGCATTGCGGAGCCTATGCGGAACATACGTACACACGTACAAACATACGTACAAACACACGTTATCTATTTAACAATAATAAAAATACAATTTTCTGATAGCTTTAGAAAAATAGGAAATTATAAAATTACACAGATTAATATATGACTATTTCCCTTTAATTGCAGTTTATTACTTTAATTTCTTAAGCTTCCGATCACTACACACAGACCCAAACCAACCAACCAACCAGCAAACCACTAACACTATATTCACAAGCCGCCTGGGTTTTGAGACAAGAAAATCAGGATGCTGTTAAGTTAACAGGACAGAGAATGAGCAATTTTCAAAAGACCTTCGACACGGAAGTCGCACCCACTTGGATATTTCACACATTACAAAAGCAGCTGCAGAGAGTGTCAGCAAAGCAAAGCTCTCTACAATTCCATTGCTGTCCGCAGAGGGGTTAAGTCCCAAGACAACTGGGGGCCTTGACTTGAGAGGTTGAGGCGGAGGATTAATGTTGTCAAGATCAAGGTCTCCTTGAGTGCAATTCATGCTTCTGGGTGCCGTATCTTTAAGACTCCAAATGGCTTACGCCTCACGGTCTTAGGGACTGCTTGATCTTGCAGGACAGTTGAACACAGGCAGATTAAAATTAACATCAACTTGCCTCTGTGGATGTTGCAATTTCCAGAACACAATGTGGAATAGGAGAGAGAGGATGAAAAATTCTACACAGAACCAACTCCGCCAGATAAACTTTTCCATCATGTCAGATATTTATTATTATTATCATTATCATCTGACACAATGCAGAATATGATGCTAATAATAAAACGTTTTTCTGCCTTTCTCCCCCAGAGGGGACACAGGATGGCATATACTCCAGAACAGCAGTTCCAGAACAAGGACCAACCACCCCAATGAAAGCCGGCACCCCAACAACAAAGCATTGTTTATTTTGCAAACAATTCACTGCAGCTTTGTCAGTACAATTTAAAAATTAGGAAAATTAGATTGTATGACGAAGTACGTTTGTGTAACAGTTATCTGATCTATTTACTTCAAATGCAGCAGCCTGGGGGGGTTACAGGGGCGAGATGGTTTGGCTCAGCAGGACCCCTCCTTCAGCAGCTGCAGTGGCTGCCCACTCACTCCCGATCCCAACTTAAAGATGATCCCTTAGGCCTACCTAAGGACTGCCTCCTCCCATGCACACCTGTTCGCCCTCTTAATAAATAATAATAATAATAATAATAATAATAATAATAATAATAATAATAATAATAATAATAATACTTGGATTTATATACCGCCTTTCTTAGGTCACCAGATTTCTCTAATGACTATAACTCAAGGCAGTTTACATGGGCAGACTTTATTCAGAAACCCGAAGGTTTTTACAATTTATACAGAAATGTTCTATCTTTCAAGAACTACACACATACAGATGGATCTTTCTGGATTTAGTCCTTCTTTCTGGCCACCCGTCTGTCTTCTTGCTGGCTGATAAGCGACTTCCCTGCTCCCACCAGAGAAGCAGCTGACTTTGGCACAACTCCCCCTCACACAAGGCAGCCGAAGCTCAGCTGTTAATCAGCTGCAATTAACGAGGTCTGCCGCTCACAGAGACTTCCGGCTGTCCCAAACTGGCGACCTTCAGATCTTCAGCTCTTATCTTCAGGCAAACGAAGGCATTAACCCTCTTGACTAAGTCTTCTGCTCTTAGGCCATCTAAAGGGGCTCTCCTTCAAGGGCCCCCTCTGACCCAAGTGAAAGGGGTGGCAGCTCAGGGACAGGCCTTCTCTGTAGCGGCTCCACAAATATGGAATTCCCTCCCAGACGAACTGAGAACTACACACTCCCTCATGGCCTTTCGGAGAGGGCTCAAATCACAGCTATCTTGTCTGGCCTTTGGATGACCGTGTGGCTGTCTGCCCTCGGTCCCTCTGGAATACTGTCATAGTTTGTTTATTCCCCTGGTCAATTGTTTTCCACCCGCTAAAGGGCCGATGAGGAGAATTGGGTCTAGCTTCTTTCTTGAACATTCTCTGTGTTCCTGTTAAATGTTTAATGTGTTTTTTCCCCTTCTTTTCTTAATGTTTTACTTATTATGGTTACATTGTACTTTTTTGTTCTCTGTAAGCAGACTTGGGCATTTGCTTCGGCATGGGAAAGGCGGGGTATGCATTTTTCAAGTAAATAAATAAATAAATAGGCTGTACAGATTGACTGCTGTGAGAAGTGGAACTAATATTGCTAATTTGTAAAATTTTGTGCCCTACAATGGATCTCGTCTTCATCAATGCGAACTGGAGAGGGTCTATTGTTATACGGGGTTATCTCCTGATCAGTCTTGGTCTGAAGCTGGATGAGGTTATTCAGAGTGTTTAATTAAACCACAGCAGGCTCTGAATGAGCTTTGCCTCCCCTGATTTCCAAACCCTGAGCCAGAGAGAACCGCACAAGAATCCGGAGGACACTCGTGATGGTGCAAGTACATCCGTGATACCACCAATTAAAAAGTTCAGGGCAAATAAAACGAAAATACCAACATTAACAAATCATAAATCAAACAATATCCTGCTACAAAAGAGAGCTGCCTCTTGTCAATCAATATTAACAATAAAAGTAAAATCAGAGCTGGTTAAAAGGCTGCATTATAATATTTTTATTGTACCTTTTTGTTGCGTGACCTTAGAATGTCCAACTCCTTTAACAGGAGCGCAATATCCTTTTCTCTGTCTATATCTGCAGTGACAGGAAAGGAACTCATGAACTCAGGCATGACTTTTCCTCCTCCTTTTTCAGTAGAGCTGTAATAAAATAAAGGAGAAAAATGAAAACCAAAAGCCTCTCTCATTCAACCGGACGTCCGGCGGCTGGGCTGCCACATCTGAACAGTCCAATCCGGAAAACAGGAGCGAGCCTTCTCTGCATTGCCTAGTTAATGTATTTTGCGTGGGCCTGTGAGAAAAGAAGAGGAGATGTTTGGGTGGAACTTGGAGAGAATACGCTGATGGCAACATCCAATTTGCAACTCTCTCAACTTGCCAGTTCTCTGACTGAATACTTTCCCTGGACACTGAGCAGGAATTAGCACGGCTGTAGAAGTGTGTGCGTGAGGCAGCTCCACCACTCAGCATCTGCACAGAGCTTCCATTGATCTTGTGGAAATAATCCGCACAGCATTAGTGTGAGGTTCGTGCCATCAGCCTTGTGCAGCAGAGGCAGCTGAGAGGGACTGACTCGCCTAAGGCCAACTCATGGAGTTCACGGCAGAGGCGAGATCTGAACCAGGGAGGTCCCAGGTCACAGCTCAGCTTCTCAAGCGCTGTCCTGCACCAACTCCTTCCTCAGCACCGGCTGCATCGCAATTCCTTGGGGATTCAAGGTGCAGTTTGTTGGGAAATGGGCGCATTGCCATCTTCAGGACAAGGGGGCAAGCAGTGCCCGGCCAGGCGGCAGCTGACTCAGGGGCAGCCTGTCCTCGACCTTCATTTGGTCCTCCATGACCTGCGGAGGTTCGTCTCCACCCTTGTACCTTCTCCCTCCCACCCCAATCTCCCAACTCACAGAGGCTCCTTCCATGAGCTCTGCCAACCAACCACAGGGGACTGACCCTGCCACGGACAAGCCCACGTCCATGCGGAGGGCACAGCTTAGGATTCCCTGTGCCAAGCTCTAGGACCAGTGCTAGCAACAGGGATGCACCCGTTTCTGAAACCGTAAATACAGCATTTTCATTTCAAACCTTTTTACTGCCTCTACTCCTGGTTTACAGCAGACTTGCAGGGACTAGTGGAGAGAAATAGAAAAAAGCCTCTTCCATCGCATGACTCTGCTCAATTTACATCCGTAGCCCTTTCCCCCCACAGTTTTGGTTGCTAGACTTCAAGAGGATGGTGACATGCAAGTACGTAGATGGAAACTGTAATGATGGTCAATAATACATTGCTTCCCTGGGATCGGGTGGAGAAGAGAGGCTGAGGTCCCATCAGCGTACTCATTGTTTCCGGTGAGCAAGATAGGATGACGGCCTCTTCCTGAACACAGTGGGCTTCCTTCCAAGATCAATGACACCATTTTCAAGCACCTCTGCCCCTGACTCGCCTGTTGCCATCTAACTGAGAGGCGCCTTCTGTGTCAAGACTTTTAGAGGTGACTGGAGAAAGTATGCTAGATGTCAACATACTTATCACGAATAACTCTGATACTGGATAACTCTGATACTGTTGAGAAATGTGAGCAAAGAAGAGTGTCAATATTAGGAATGAGAAGAAACCTGGTTCTGCCCCTGTATTATTCTCGAGACTCTGAGATGCCCTTTCAGTCTGCACGGGGCACCGGGTTCTTTATGGGGTTATGTATTATAGAGGGGATTGGACGGATTTCTGGAGGAAAAGTCCATCGTGGGCTATAGGCAATGATGGGTTGTAACCTCCTTACATGGGTGCAAGGGAGTGGCAACAGGATCCAAGCATCTTGTTGTCTCATGCCTCCCTGGGGCACCTGATGGATACAGGAAGCTGGACTAGATGGGCCTTTGGCCTGATCCAGCAGGGCTCTTCTTATGTTCTTATGTAAGGAGGTTGCCCAATACATCATGGCCTATAGCCCACTATGGACTTTTCCTCCAGAAATCTGTCCAGTCCCCTTTTAAAGGCATCTAGGCCAGATGCCATTACCACCTCCTGTGGCAAAAAGTTCCACAGATTAACTACCTGCTGGGTAAAGAAGTACTTCCTTTTATCTGTTTTAACTCTCCCAACATTCAATTTCAGTTGATGTCCCCTGGTTCTGATATTGTGAGAGAGGGAAAAGAACATCCCTCTATTGACTCTATCCCTCCTGTGCATAATTTTATATGTCTTAATCATGTCCCTCCTCAGGCGCCTTTTTCCAGACTGAAGAGCCCCAAACGTGGAAGTCTTTCTTCATAAGGGAGGTGCCCCAGCCCCGTAATCATTTTCGTTGTTCTCTTCTGCACCTTTTCCAGCTCCACTATGTCCTTTTTAAGGTGTAGTGACCAGAATTGTACGCAATACTCTAGATGTGGCCTTACCATTGATTGTATAATGGTATAATAATTTTGGCTGCTTTATTCTCAACCCCTTTTTTAATGACCCCCAGCATGGAATTGGCCTTCTTAATTGCTGCCGCATACTGGGTCGATACCTTCATTGAATTGTCCACCAGCACCCCAAGATCTCTCTCCTGAGCTGTCACAGACAGCTCAGAACCCATTAGCCTATAGATGAAGTTTTGGTTTTTTGCCCCAATGTGCATTATTTTACACTTGTCTACACTGAAACGCATCTGCCGTTTTGCTGCCCATTCCCCCAACTTGGAGAGATCCTTCTGGAGCTCTTCACAATCCCTTCTGGTCTTCACCACCCGGAAAAGTTTTGTGTCCTCTGCAAACTTGGCCACCTCGCTGCTTATCCCTGTCTCCAGGTCATTTATGAACAAGTTGAAAAGCACGGGCCCCAAGACAGATCCCTGGGGCACTCCGCTTTTCACCTCTCTCCACTGTGAACATTGCTCTTTGACCCCCACTCTCTGTTTCCTGGCCCTCAACCACTTCTGGATCCATAAGAGGACCTGCCCTCTTATTCCCTGACTGTGAAGTTTCTTCAGCAGCCTTTGGTGGGGGACTGTGTCAAACGCTTTCTGAAAATCCAGGTATATGGTATCGACAGGTTCACCCACTTATTTACTTGCATTTTTAGGTGCTTTCGAACTGCTAGGTTGGCAGGAGCTGGGACAAGCGATGGGAGCTCACTGCGTTGCTTTGTCTCGAACTGCCAACCTTCCGATCAGCAAGCTCAACAGCAGTGGTTTAACCAGCAGCGCCACCACACCCACCAATCCTTGGATACCAAGATGCGTATTAAAAAGTTAGGGAACACATCTCTCTCTCTCTCCTTCGTTGCAACCCCCCCCCCCGATGTTCTCTCTTTAAAAAGGCACTCCCAGTTTCAAGTATCCCCGGTGAGGTCCGAAATGGAACCCCAGTGGAGCCTGCGGCATGCCTGTACAGTCGGTCCTCTTTCTATGTGAACTTGCTACCTGCAAATTTGCTTATCTGCGGGGGGCAGAACTGCTCCTTACCTCATTATCTCCTCGTCATCCACTCTGCAGAGACCAGAGATTTACCATCTGCAGGGGCCTTCAGAGGGGCACCTGAGACCAGCACTGACTGCTTTAGAATGGCCTGCTGAGGCGCCCACCGGCCAGGCTTAAGGGGTCCGCGCTGGTCGCAGGTGCCCCTCTGAAGCTCCCTGCAGGCTCTGGAAGGGCTCTGCAGCACTCAGAGTGGCACCTCCTGCTGCCCTCTGCTGGCCTCCCGAGTGCGGGGCTCTGCTGGGTTCTCCTGCTGGCAGATAAGGTACCCCTTGCAGCCAAGGATCAGTGGCTTGCGGTCTGCATAGTCGCTCTCTGGGAGGATTTCCAGGAACCTGACCCTAGCAGATAGCGAGGAGTGACTGCATGTTGTTTTGAACGCTCCGTTTCATACCTGAAGTCCTGCTCCAAGTGACTCGGCTCAACTGTGGCCGGCATCGACCAGGAGCAGCTTTTCTGAGATGGCTCCGACACTCCAGAACTCCCCCAGCGGAACGCGATTCTCTTCCACTGATTTGCACTGACAGGACTTTGACAGGGCATCTGCTTTGAGATGAGGGCTGCCGCAAGATGCCCTGAGCGTCTTGTTCTCTACTGATTAAAGCTGCTGTGGTTTCCTGTCTGTAGTCAGTGGCTGGTGTTTGCAACGCTGCTAACAGGGCAAAGAAGCGCCCTCTCATCCCTCGCAGGTGGAGAGCGACCGGCCCCCTTCAGGCCAGCAGGGCGTGTTTTCAGGGGCTGCTGCCGGTGTATATTCTGTGTTTTTTTTGGACTGCGGGCCCTTTGGGACAGGAAATTGTTTGCTGACTTACAGGCGTCCCCCTGTGTCCATGGGGGATCTGCTCCAAGGCCCCCACAGATATGGAAACCACGGATACAAGGGAGCCCTATCTCTGTGCCCCCCACAGCTATATTTTACTAAGCAAACCACTTTGCAAGCTACTCTTGTTGAAAAGCAGTATATAAATATTGTTAATAGCATCTTATACGTGCAATGTGTTGATTAATTTTAATACTGTTGGCTGCTGGGACACAAACATTTTCAAACAGGTGTTTAAATCCTGTATAAATCCAGTTACCAAAGAATAGGCTTCTCTTGCTCCTGTCACCGGCCTCTTCTGCAAGTGCACTCCTAATTTTAGAGATCATCTTCTATGTCTCTTTGCCCCACACAATTAACGGCAATCATTACAGATTCTTGCTTTTTGCCTTTAAATTTGCCCAAATCCCTCCATATCACTGAGAAAATGTTCATCTATCCCCCCTAAAAAAAAAAATAAACCCGGACCATTACGTGACCAGCCTTTGACACTCCCCTAAGACCCCCGGCTCCTGGAGCCTTGTACCAAAATGCTGCCCCCCCCACTCAGTGAGGAATCCGGCCAAGCTCCTCTCTGGTGCTCCCGGACTCCCCGTGCTGCTCTTCCTCCACTTCAATCTCCAAGGCCCCTTCCAGTCTGTGTCCGGGGAGCAGGAGGGGGGGAGGGGCTGCCGTGTCAGGCCACTTGCTCCACTGGAGGGGACGGGCCTGCCAGTCCCCTTCCGCTAACCCACTGCACACAGCCCCTGGTTTTCCACCAGCTCCTGCCCTGGCCAATGAAAGCAACCATCTTAAACGCAATGACCCCGAACGACCTGGTTGCTTACCTTGACCTTTCATCGGTGCCAACGGCAGCGACACTGTTTAGATGCAGGGCTCGGGCACCGGCAGTTGGACCAAAGCTGAAGCTGGTTTCCGGCGGGTCACAAGGGGGATCAACGTGTTCACGGTCGGTCTGAGAGGCCGGTTCCCCTCTTGGCGTCTGCTGCACTGAACTAGGCAGGCAACCAGAAAGAGAGCTGCCTGGCTCTGGCGCCGGATTCTGCTCCACGTCAAACATGTCTAGCTGGAAAACAGCAACATCAAACTGTTCAATTAAATACAGTGTAATGTAAAGACAACAATTTAATATAGCTCACTACTAACAATCCCAAGTACAAGCACCAGCGTCTCCACCACAAACGTGAATTAGTTTTAACTCAGTCATGGAGAGAACACCCCAGGTGGACTCCGAAAAACCTCTGAAATAGTGTGGTTTAGCCGAACCCAGTTTGGACTCTGCCATGGTAACCCCAACAATGTCGCTGGGTGTGAGAACCCCAAATCCTGCACGCACCAGGCCCAGGCTCCACCTGCACCCACTTACCTTTGTGGTTGCTCCAGGGACAAAAGGACAAAAATCTCTCCCCATCATCCTTCAGACCCTTGGCCTGAAATGTGGCAGCATTTCACAGATGGGAGGGAGGGAAGAGAGACCCGCCTCCTTTCATGCCCGTTGCTGTGCAAAGACAAAGGGTAAAGCAAATGCCTTGGGAGGGAGGCCTTCTCTGGCTCCGGCTAAAATTCGAGCTGGAGAAGAACTTCCAGGTCTACCATGCTAACTCTGAACTAGAGAAGTGTTACTGGCACCCCAAATTTAGACTTCCAGGCTAGGAGGCGTGGATTTGGAATGAACCACCAGTTTATACTGACATCGCTTCCCTCAACACAATCCTAACTGTGCAGTTTGACAAAGACACTGAGAATTCATTCTTGGGCATCTCTGCTCCTCACTGCCACAGAGCTATGGCCCCCGGGACTTCCTGTGGAAAGGGGAAGGCTGTTCGATCTCCGTCTGCACCCAGGTTTTCCTTCCTTCTATTGAGGAAACGCAATCAGCACAAGTGCTGCTTTACACTTCTCTAAATGCTAAAACATGTTCCAGGAAAATGGGTGTGTGTGTGTGTGCACACTATTATTCCATGAACATTTTGACCCAACTCATGGTCTTCACACTAAGCAGGTGCACAACAATATTGCCTATTCACCGATGCCAGTTTTAAGTACTACCTTTAAGATACACCTGAAATAATACCAGAGAGGTGCGCTGCACGTGAGGCAGACAATCAGAGACTAATCCAAGAATACTCAAACGAAGTTAATTCCTCAAAAATCTACTTGAAATGGCAGCAATCTCCTTTTCCTGAGGGAGGAATAACAATGACACACATTCTGTTGCTGCTAATGCTGTTCTAGTGCTGTGCAGGAAATTGTTCCCTCAAGCCAGAGTTCCTCCGGGGCCATTATGTGTGGAATGCGCATGTGACGGCCATTTGCATTCTGCTGTCACCTGAGTAGTCTGTTCTTACATTCATTTCTAATTTTAGAATCATTTGCAGCGGTGTTAAGCCTAATTGTGGACACTTGTGCTGTGTGTCAAGGATCCATCTGGGCTCCTCCCCAGTTTTTTGTTTGTATGCCGCTAAGACTGCAGCAGACTCACACAGCAGCAGACACCACGGAGGGAGGCCCCATCACCCAACAGGACACCGGAGACCCATTTCGGACAGACCTTTGTCCCAGTCTCACCCTGGAGTCCCTGAGACTCCGCGATCTGAGATCCAGGACTGCAATATTCTCCCCATCAAACCCGAAGAACTTTCTGCTCATTAAGGGAATGACACAGTTGCAGCCTTATTAAGCTCTCGTTCCACGGCTGCTAATCAATGGTTAGCAAGTTCTCTCAGCCACTGCAGTGCTTTGCAGACCCGCCTCTCCCTGGCCACTCAACAGTTCTTAGCCTCGGTGTTAGAAGGTGAGCCCTGGTTTCAGCTAAGTAATAAGAAATACAAGTATCTGTAGACGAGACTCTGATCAATACAGATATTGAGACGGCCAGAAGGTCAAGAAAAGTAGAAGAGTTCCTATTTCAGATTTATTAATGGCTTTCAGACACTAAGTGGCTAAGTGCACTCCTGTTTATTACAAAGGGAGGGAAACCTGTCATAGTGATTAATTTACAATCCCAATCCTACACACACTTACCTGGAAGTACAGAACTCCACAAGGGCTTACTTCCGAGTAGACCTGCATAGGATTGCACTGTCAGGGTCACCCTTGACATAAGCACAGTTTTGGTCAGAGTGAAGGAGACGAAGAGAGAAACATCTCTTGCAGGCATACAGCTGTGTGCTAAATACTATTGCGCATTGCTGTGTGCACTAAGCAAAACATGGCTCTTTTTGGAAGCTGGAAACAGAGAGGACACTGGGGACAATCCTGACGATTCATACAGCAGAAACTGAGAGCCAGCTGAAAGGCTCAGAGGCGCATAAAGTAGTGCTTCCTTGTGACTCAGCCGCTCTGATATGAAAGCCTCCGACATCCGTCCCGTCCCCCCAATATTCTAAAACTGCATGAACATGTAGATTAAAATCACATCAACACATCCATTGGTGACCACTTTCACCACCGCACTGCCCAAGAAATGCACCGGTGGGGTTTGTTTGTCTGAAGCACGTGACACGCGACCTTCACAGTGAAGACACCGCTTTGCAGGGTGCAAGGCGGTTTGACCAAGGGCTGTCTCCAAGCACCCCATTCCCAAGAGAATTCCGGGGTGATGCCCCCTTGAGAAGGCTGCCCCACAGCTCCTATCATAAGCCAGGATTCCAACGGCCTCTGAATTTGTTCTCGGAAAACAGCTGAAAAGTGGCCCCCACCCACCTCGCCCCCCACCATGGAAGCAAAGCCTAAGCACTCGCCACTGGGTTTGCTCACGCCCCTCCCCCTCCCCTCATGGCCGTGTCCATTTTTCCAAGTTCCCTGAAGCTGTGACCTCTCTTTGAGCCAGCCACATGCACCCCTAATAACACATTTCTCCATGGCAAAGAAGGAAAGGAAGCGGGCCCCTGGGGATCTAGCAGAAAAACAACTGGGAGAAGATCTTCAAGAGATCAGGGCCGCAATCCTATAAACACTTACTTGGAAGTAAGTCCCTTTATGACACTAATCTGATGGTACTTTAAACAGTTCTATTTCCTCCATTCCAGGAACACCAAAGGTTACTCCCTTCCCCCAGACTGGTGGGACGGAGCTGATTAATAGTAATTGTGGGGCACGCCACGTCACATGTGATCCTGAAGCACCTACTGGGTAAATATCACTTCCTTCCTTAGGTATTTGTTTAAAGTTTTGCAATTCGTTAACATACTATTTTCCAGCAGCAGATTTTGGGAAAGAACTCGTTTTTTTTTTCTTGGACGGATCTTCTGCCTGTGCTTTAAAAGGTATCTTTGAGATTACGCTTAAGTGTACACACACAGCACACCAAAATGGGATGCTTGCTAGACAGATAGCAAAGGCAGGGGAAGGGGGAGATTCCATGAAACACACTGCTGGTTCTAATGGACGGATGATTGTGTTTGGTCTTTTGAAACTTTGAAGTATAGGTAAGTCTTGATCACACAAATTAATAAATCCTAAAGCTGGAGTTAACAATAACCATTACACCCAAATTCTGCAGCTTAGCCCAGGCAATTTTTCCAAAGGTCAGGCTGTGAACTGGGGGAGATCAGGGAGGTCCTCGGCAACGCTTTGTTGCCAGGCACCCCAGGCTGGATTGTTGCAGGCATTTATTAGTATTCGTCAGCAGACTCAACAAAGCAAACAAGAAATTCAAGCACGAATAATAAAATGAAAATGCTGCTATATAACCCTTTGTCATTCAGCAAATATGGGACTTTTTAGCTACATTGTTCCTAAACCTGGGTTACTACTTTAATTTTCCTCCCCAGCGCTGGCTGAATGAGTCTGCATGTGTGTTAAATGCAGAGCTCCCTGAACAGTTGCAGGACTGCAGTTTAATCTGCGGGTGGATGGACCATTTCCTGTGGGAACTGCAGCGATGACTTCCAATCCACCAAATAAATCTCAGATTAAGAATCCAAATGAAACCTGCCTTTGGCAGATAAAAAAATGTCAAGATGGATATAAACAGTGAAATTATAAATCATCTAGATGTTGCATCACAACTGCATGTGTGTGTGTGTGGGGGGGGGGAGGGATTGTTGTTTACATTTTCCCCACAGGTATCGCAACGACAAAGGCAGTCATCAAATGTCACACTTCCATAATATTGGAGGCATCATTAAAACTGTTTGGCGAAGGACCTTGAAGTGTTTAAGCAGTAGCTCAAAAGTGTATTTGTGCAAAGAAGAAGAATAAATTTACATATCAGCAGCTGCTCATAAGGGATGAGTAAATATTCTGTTTATCTCCGACTGTAATTCAGGTTAGTTTAAATACAGGGGTTCAGGATATCATTACAATCTATATGGATTTATGACATAATTTCTAAACACAGGCGCTGCCAGCAGAGTTTTTCTTAGGCAAACTAGGACTTGGGCCATCAAAACCTGCATGCAGAGAGGAAAGAAAACCCTGTCACCAAATTGTCCCCACTCTTGTTACTGTGATAATTATACTCTTACTATATATGCCATCATCAATTATCCAAATCTTAATTATCTAAATTTCTTTTTTTATCTGGAGCAAGGCTATGTCTCTGGACACTCTTTAATTAAACGGAAATCCTGTCTGTCACCCAAATTTATTCATATATTAACATTGTGATACAAATAAGTTCTACCATATTTAGAAATGTTAAAAGGAAAACATAAAACAGGACAAATATACCCCAAATCAACCCTTTTTTTTTTTTTTTTTTTAAAGAAAAATCCATCTTAGAACCATTTCTCTTTTGTTCAGGAATTGCATCGTAATGAAGTTAGGGCCACTTTAGGCAATAAAGAGCCAATAAATGCCGTTGTGAAGACAACAGTCTATTAAACATGCAGACGAAATCATCTCATCGCTGATGCTTCTCCCCAGGAGACCTGAACTGGGTTTTAATGAAAAATTTGTTATGTCTTCGCTCATCTTACCTGTATTAATACTGGCCGGATCTAAATTTAGGTTTTACACTCCTTGGTAATAAAATGCTAGCGGGGCAGGTTTGTTTATAAGGTGCGCCACAGCCAGATGGGGTTGTAGCGCGTGGCAGTTTTTCTGGCGCTGATTTGGAAGCACTGAGGGCTCCCAGAAGGCATAAGTCTGGCAGTGCCCAGCCAAACCGCCAGTACCAAATCACTCACGGAGCACTGAAGGGCCCCCTCGCCCGAGCCTAGAGACCAATGACTAGCAGTCACAGAGCACTTCCTCCCCCCCCCCAACAACAACACATCTCATTCCAAAAGACATCCACAAGTTTGGTCCTACGCAGCTTTGTTATGGATTTAAGTTGTTATGGATTTAAGTTATCCGTGGGATGCTGCCTTCCTCTGCCACATCCCAGAATGGCTTAAGATTCTGTGTCTGGGGGAAGAATAAAACAAAGGACACCCTGGAAGGATGATTATGAAGCGAGGAAAGGTTGCATTTGATGGCCTGGATGCCGGTGATGGAGTGATCACAAACACGCATGCCACAACACCAGTCTTCAGCTGCAATTGTAAACACACTTGCTGGGAAGGAAGCCCCACTGAACACATGTGTCAACATGCAAAGGACTGCAGTGAAACATTCAAATACCAAGTGACTCTCTCTCTCTCACACACACACACACTCACACACACACACACACACACACACACACACACACAGAGAGAGAGAGAGAGAGAGAGAGAGAGAGAGAGAGAGAGAGAGAGA
>JAJKFI010000107.1:1611629-1632176 GCA_029204185.1 Lerista edwardsae | reverse complement strand
GAGAGAGAGAGAGAGAGAGAGAGAGAGAGAGAGAGAGAGAGAGAGAGTGTCAGGTGTCAGTCTTACGGCAAATAAAACCAACACCCCCAAATGCAGGCTTTTTCTTATCCCGTTTTGCCCCTTCCAAGCACTCCTTCCGGGAGCCCCGTTCCACACCCTTCCAACATTTCCCCCGTTTCATCTTTGGGCAGAATTAAGGGGCCAGCAATGCTCGGTACTCTCCCCCGCATTCCCCCACACCTTCTCGGTGCCTCCCAAGGCAGGGGGCCTGCTCACTGGCCCAGGCGCCTCCAAACCACGGCCTGGGCTCCACCTCTGGCCGGCCACGAGCGTCTCTCCGTCAAGCATCCACTTGGTTCTTTCGTCAGAGCATTTGCTGAGGCTTGACATTTTTACCCACTACATTTCGTGACTCAGTTTAAGCACAGCACTGGTATGGTCACATTTTGTTCTGAATCGTATCATGCCAATTTCAAAAAGGATCAGAGTAAAACTAATTCAGTCATTTAAATTTCACTAATTACTAAAACTGAATTTTTGGCCCATGCAAAGGGGTTAAATTTATGGCGTGGCACTGAAGTGTTTGGAGACCTCTGCACTGACCTCCTTCTCCCACTGGCGCCTGGAGTGGGTCTCTTATCTGCCTCTGCGATCCTGGGTGCAAGTGGAAGGAGCTGTCAATTCCACCTCCGCCAACAGCAGCAGGAAATGTCCTTAGTTCAAAATGTATTGACGCCATTTACGGAGATACTGAGATAAGCGCAAACAATACTGTATAGTGAAGATGCCGCTCTGAAAGACTTGAACTGTGTAGGCAGGGAAATACACACTGCCTACAAGAGGGGGGAATGCCTTGGATTTCTCAGGCTGACTGCTGCAAAATCTGAAAGCCTTGCAGAAGGTTTCATCTGAATTGCTATGAGGCAGTAAAGAGAGGGGCTGGTAAAGTAAAGAGAGGCTGATACCGGGGCTGCTGTAAAAGGTGTGCAGGTGGGCAATGAGGGAGGTTGCTACAGAACACAATCCTGTGTGCATAATGAGTTCTTGGCTGGAACTCTGAGCAGAAGGCGGTGACCGAGACGTTACTGGAACAAAGGAGTCAGGCCGCAGGACACTCGAGCAACCCTTTGGCTGGAGGTGGCTATCTGGAAGTGGCTGTTGGGCGTCGGGGGACAACTGTCAAGATGAGCCAGGTTCTTGCAAAAGCAATTCAAATACAGATCACTACACCAGAATTCTGCCAGTCTCAAAAACTGCAAGCTGAAGCACACAGACCTGGATCAAGTGCTACCCATCAACGGGTCAGGTTCTCTGGGGGATGTGGGGTGCTCCCACGTGAGCCCTTCCCTCCGCAGCTGCCATCCTGCATTCACTGGCTTTCCAAAGAGCCCCCATGTCCTGCTTCCAAATTGTTGACTTCTGTGTTTTCTACATTCCGCCACATAACAGTGTTTTTTCCACACCTGACTGAGGGCACTTGCCCTGGGCACTCCATCAGTAGGGGACACAAGACCCTGCCCAGGCGCCATCCAAGTTATGGATGAGGCACAATCATAAAATTAAAAAAAAATACAACATCCAGTTGCACAGGATACCTCTTAGCAGTCCAATACAAAGGATATGACCGATGAGTGATTTTGTGATGTGAACGACTGTGAAATGCACTCTCTCTCACCAACCTAAGTGCAGATCTGTATTACGCAACCAACCTACACAAAATATCCTTTCCACAGAAACCCAAATGTTTTAGAATCAAATAAAAAAAAAAGTTTCCTTCACACTGGTCACTTGACAATGTGGCCTGCTGTGTCTGAAGATGGTTGAAACCAAGCAAATAACACATGATTGTGACCGGGCAGATATTCTCCTCTGTCTACTGAAGCGTCAGGCTAGCAATTGGCCTCTTGGAAACTGTTAACCTTTTGAACCTTTCTTAGGGTATAGTGACCCCTAAAGGCACTAAGGCTGAACTGGTCGCAAAGGTTCCAACACGCCGAGGCATAAATAAGCATCTGCAACTGGCTAGAAAAAGGGAAGGCTGGGCGTAGCTTTGCATTTGGAGGGTGGGTCAAAGGGGCTCAGTTCTTCTTGAACTACTCTTAAATAAACGTATCTGGAAACTGCAGAACAAGAAGTCTGAGTGACCATCCATGGAGTAACTAGAAACCAAGGTGACTAGTGAACACTCCGACTTCCAGTCCTGCTACCGAATACAGAACAGTCAGCTCACATGAAGACTTCCCCAGTGGGGTGGGTGGGGGAGAGAGAGCAATGAAATCTGCATGGTATTGAATATCCAACTTTCCAGTCCGTTCTGTGTTCCCCCTCAAAAGCATGATGGTCTCATCTCATGAGCCTGCGGTGACGGGAGGGGGACCCAGAAGGCGTTTCCTTCCCCTGATCTGCTTCTATCAGGACCAACCACATTGGCCCAAGGACACAACCAGGCTGAGAGCCCATCCTGGGAAGTCTCCCGCTCAGCGATGGGGAGAATCCCCCCAAAACCTGACCAATAGTTCACAGTGAACAGTCACAGAGAACTGGGGCCAGGTTCTGAGCAAGCTCAACCAACCACAGGAACGTAAAGAGTCATGATATAAAAAGAAAACTTGTTAAAAATACAGGGTAGGGGTAGGGGGTGGATCAGATAACAGAAGGAAGGAAGAGTAAAACAATCAGCCTTAGAAAATGGCTTGGGTGCGGCCAGGGTCCAGGGGCAGCTCTCAGCAAAGAAGACACGCAGGTCAGCACAAGCTGGCGTGGCAGCTGCGTGGTGACACCCACCTTCACGACACCTTTCGGACCCACGGGGGGGGGGCAGGCGACACCGTGACCACACACAGGCGCTTATTCTGCCCAGGCTGCCTCCTGAGCAAGCAGGCGTCCAGCCTGCCCTGACCACATCCAGGCCCAGCAGGCCGGCCGGCCGGCCGACTGAAATCCAGACAAAGACGACACCGGACCACCAACGACCCGTCTGCCTGGCCACGCGGCCTTCCTGCAATGCCGCGTCTGACCATTCAGCCCTGTGCTACCCACGGTGATTCTCTGGGGCTCGGCTTTCCCAGAGACTTTGCCACAGCACCTCTGCACACAACTCCTGTCCTCCACCAAGGAGGTTCCAGCAAATCCCATAAGCGATGATAACCTCTCTATGCTCGAAAACACAGGTGTGTGCTGGTGGGAAAGCTGGGCTACAGGGGGCTCACCAGCGGCAGCCAGTGGGTGGTTTGCAAGGTCACTGTGTGGCCAATCAAGGTGAAAAGGGAACGTTCTCCGTTTACCTTGAGGTGCCACGCAAAGGTGCGAGAGGCAGGGGGTGTCATGGCAAGCGCCATACACGAGCACCGTTTCGGGCTAAACTGTTGGCTCTGGCAATGCTGGGTCTCTCCCACTAGGAGATGCACCACCAGCTGGTATGAGAGGTCTTTGCAGCAGGGTGCCCACAATGGGGACTGTCCCCCTGAGAGCTCCACCTGGCCCTGTTGCAGTTTGCTTCTCAAGAGCAAAGGCTAACAGCACAATCCTACGCACGGCCACTCAGAAGCAAGTCCAACTGAATTTAATGAGACTTACTCTCAAGTAAGTGTGTAGAGCAGTGGTTCCCAAACTATGGGTCAGGAGTCACCAGGAGTCACCAGTGGGTCATGAGCCAATTTCAGGTGGGCTGTGAAGCACCTAGAGCAGCCATATTGAAAATCTGGGAAGGTGGGATGCTGGAAAGGGGGAGGGCTGTGAGGTTGTTTTGCTTGTGTCAAGTTTGTAAATAGGCTTTTTTCCCCTTTCCGATTCACTTTGCAGTTGGAAAGTGACTGAGAAATAATCCAACGTATTGCTGCGTTCTCAGGAAGGAAGGCTCTGGCCTCACAATGATGGCACTTCTGGCCATGACATCACTTCTGGTGGGTCCCGGACATTCTAAAATTGGGTCCCGGTGCTAAAATATTTGAGAAGCATTGGCCGCTGTCGTTTCTCTAGCCGGCTTTTGGGGATGCCTCGTTCTTTTAAAGTTATAAAACAACATTATGTTATTTTCAAGGTATTTAAACCTTTGGCTAAAGATTATCGTCTTCTAATTTAAATAGCAATTTTGATGATTCTACTGCATTTTATATTAGAGTTTTGTGTATCTAATCTATTAGATTTCTGTCCAGCCTTTCTCCCCCTGAGGGCAAAATTACCATTAGATGCCTTGAGTATCAATGATAGAAAGGAGGGATGCAAACATTAGAAATATGGATGAGATCAGAGACCCTTCTCATTTTTAAACGATGCTTAGAGGTGCGGTGGTGGTGATGGGTAGAAGCAACATGTGTGCTCTCAATTCTGAGAACAAAAGTGAACACTTCACAGAGAACAAACAGCCAAGTTACTCAAAATCAGGTGGTGACAAAGAGGTGAACGGAGAGCAGTTCTGGCTGATGTGCTTTCTTCTGTTTGCACATTATTATACCATGGTTGGTAGTACAGTCAATGATGGACTCTCTCCGGGTTGACTTACGAGTGCTTGGGCAGTGATGTCCACTCAACTCTTCCACCAGCCTTGAGGACCTCCTCTTTAACTACTCTGAATTCGTTAGGTTTTGAATAGAATCGCCCCACACACAAACATGCACAATGCCCAAGCGACATGTCCTCACCCCTCAGTCTGGGCGCCAAGCATGGTGCAAGAGGCACAGAAGGAGGGAGCCACACGTGCAGCCACGTACCTGCACTGCTCCTCCCCCGCAGCTGCCTGCCAGTGCTAAGCATGGAGCCCCCTCCGCGGCTGCAACGACAACCCCTTCAGCTGACCACTGCTGTCGGGTTTCCTATTAAGGTACAGCGTGTGCACAGTTGGACCAAAGACCCGGGAGCTTCAGCCAGAGCACGGCATTGCACAATCCACAAACGCAGCTCGTCTGCAACCGATGGGGGTCAGGGGGCAGGCCCTGCGGGGCAAACGAGGACGGGGTCACCTGTACAGTCTCAACGGAAAAGTGAAAAATCTGGCTTGGAATTAAAACAGGTGTGCAGTTTATCTCTCTCTCTCTCTCTCTCTCTCTCTCTCTCTCTCTCACACACACACACACACACACACACACTCTTACCAACCTGCAAGACCAAGCGCATTCCAGGTGGTGCTTAGCACCACCCCTCAGTTTACATCTCAGCGCCTCCAAGCCCTTTCTTTCGACCAGGCCTCCATTTGTATTCCGGAGCTTGTTTGAGCTGGCTCCAAGCCTTCAGAGCTAAAATACAGCCAAGTCTAGATAAATAAACTCAAAACAATATATCAGAACACACCTATACCTTGCCCTTATTTGTAAGAGAATTTACAAGACAAATGACTCAAAAAATGTTTATAGGAGGACAATAAACCCTGTTTATTTTAACAGTTGACACTAACTTGACTTTCACAGTAAAGTATTTTTTTGTTCACACTTCTAGTTTATATAGTGAATTATTCTGCACTCTGCTGCGTTTAATCACGGTGTTGAGAAATGTATTAATTCTTAAAGCCAGATCCAAAAACTACTACTAGTGCAGAACAGAAGGAGCAGGTCCACTAAAGCAAATATGACTACTTTTCTCACTTTGTGTTACTGGCAATATCGAATGTTTGCAGGATTAGGTCACCCCACGGTTTTGCTCTGTACAATCCTTAGATATATATGCAGGTAGCACGAGAGAAAAGTTCTCATGATGTGTTTAGGCTCTACATCGTATTAAGTTACATAATCCATCATGTTAACATGGTCCGTGGTGCCGAATGCGTTGGCTATTGGAACCAACGTGAGACTGCTGGCAACGGGGCGCCACCAAGCCAGGTCTGGAGCAAGCGCCAGGCGAGAGGGAGGCGGGGCCAGTGGCTCCCCCTCCCCGCCACGGACCCCTGCTGCGCCCTCCGAATACCTGCCAGGGAGGCTTGGGGACCCTCGAGGACAGGACGGCCGTACGCCACCCGGGGGGGGGAGAAGGCGGGGGACTGCTGGCAAGGCCACTCCCCTGGCTGGGAGGCTGGATCCAGCCCCGTGTGGCTGCACTGACGACACTCCTAACTTCAGGGGCCGGCTCTCTGCCGCGCCACAAGCCTGAAAGGGTGACACAAAGAAACGAACAGGAGGAGGAGCCCACTCCTAAGTTGGGTGCACACTGGAAAGGTTAATGCGTTCAAAGTAAGTTCTCTTTGAGCAAATTAAATCATTTTACATTTTATGAGTCAAGAATTAATAGCTTCTGCAGCCTGTGACTGTTTCAGCTGTAAGAATAGACTATGATAGCAGACCAGTATTTTTAAGGGGCTTTTTTTCCTCGAGTTCAGGGGGAAAAAAATATTTACCCCTCACCCAGCAGACTGAGTTCCTTACAAAAAGGCCTCAAATGAAGCTATAACCACTTTTTTTTTTCCCCAGTTCTATGTAACTGCTGATTTGGAGTTGGCAATCTTTCCCCTAAGTTCCTCATTTACTTTTGGATTAGCTGAAAATATAGAAGGTTATTATTAATATCAAAGAAAATGTGTTTAAGTCAATGAAGCCTTTTCCCTACATATTGCACAAAAAGGTCCATAATAATTGCAGTCTTTTAATAAGGTATTCATATAGCAAGATATGAGGAAAATACAGTCTTTAATAACCTCTGGAGTATTTTAAAACATGTCTTAGGGCCTTAATGTGCCTAGTAATATACTCTTTAAAACCACAATTTTATCCCTTCACAATATACAGTCATACTTCCTCCCCATTTACCCAGCTAATGAATGCCAGCAATTAGTAAAATGTAATCCCACTGCACAATCAGTTTAATGCTTTTAGCACTCAGAAAAGTAAACACCAAATTAATACTGCTCAAGCCATATCAGATCCTACTTGGAAGCAAGCAATTATAGTTCAGCTCCTCAGGTGTAATTAAATGATTGGAATGATTTAGTTCCATAAATGCAAGTTAATTCATAAGCAAGCAACAAATATACTGGGAGTAATTACAGGAAACACTGGCAGTCTTCGCAGGGCACGCTCTTTTACACACCTGGCACAGGAAAATGCTGCCCTCTCCTGGAGATCGACTGCGAAGAGCCATTCCAACGGGCACGCCAGTCTGAAGAGCGGCAAAATGCAAGGTGAGCACACAGAAGAACCTCTGGAGGTTAAAAGCCGCCCTTGCCTTCTTCCGCACACACAAACACGACCATGAACAGCCACAGCCTGCATCGACGGCTGGAAAGGATCTGCTCCACTTCCAAACCTTCAGGGCTACTGACTTGCACGGGAATGAGTCCGACTGATCTAAATGGAGCTTAGAAGGACTGTTCAACTTGCAAAATTCTTACATAACAGTACACCCTTTGCACAAGGAAAATCACTTTACTTACTCTGCCACATACAAAGACTCTGCAATGCTCTGTTTGGTAAAGTGCAGACGTATTGAGAAATATTGAGTCACATAACGATGATTATACGAGTACGCACACATTTTGTCCATACTGTGCTTTCATCCTACCCAAAAAGCAGGAAATATTCCAAGTGTGAAGGATTACAGCTGGTTCAATGAATCAGCATGACAGTTATAAAATAATGTAATAAAATATGGCTGTGTATACATCTCATTCCTTAAAATATGCTCAGTATTTGAAAGAAAATACTGAAATCATAGTGTAGACTGGACACCTAGAAAACTAGTGCTAATCAGTAACATACACACAAAAAGTAAAGTATATTAAATAACTTACCACCACTAACAATGCTGTATAATTAAAAAGGGTATGCAGAAAGGTATTCAGTAAAGAATTATCTATGTGAGAGAGGCACGCACACGCCACAAGAACTTTAACGAGCATAACTAAAATTATTTTATTCACAATGTGACAATCTAGCTCAAGTCAGTCATGCTTTAAAATCGGCAAGAGAAGGGAGTCGTAATGAGATTAACGGGGTTTAAGCTAGTCAGACTAACTCGTCTCACTGATTTCAATGGGTCAGAAGTAATTAAGGCTGCAATCCTATGCACGTTCGCCCAGGTGTAGGCTCCATTGACAATAATGGGACTTATCCTGAGTAGGCATGCATAGGATTGGGCTCAAACTGAACTGAGGCTCTGTGTAAATTTAAATCTTAGTCGGTTAATTTAAACCAACTAAACAATAATAATGCTTACAGCTGCCATTACATAGTATACTACAAAAGAACCAATCGACTGTACTCAGCACTAACATTACATTGCAGTATTGCAAAGAAAATAAGCTTTGCACAACTGCAAAATTGCATCAGCCTCCTCTCGCAATGCAAAAATTTTAGGCAGAACAAAGATATAAATGGGAAAGTGCACACCGTGCTTCCCAGAAACACAAAAGATAAACAAACCATTAATAATATGGTGCTTCAGCCACAAATGTGAACATTTCCAATCAGCCACTCTTCACTGACGGGATCTCTGGCAACAAAATATACTACTCTGATTAAAATATTAAAATGTGTTTTAACAAGCAAACAGACTGTATAAATATCTGCATCAGGACGCCATCTCTGGGTAGATATGAATTCAATTATTTTATTAGAAGTCATATTACTAATTTCAAAATGTGCAGCACATCTGCTTTGCCCCTTCATGTCATCGTCTTATTTTCCTATTCAAATCTTGTACACTGTAAGTTAATTGCTTCTGGAAACTGCTTATTATTCATGTAAAAATTAATGTGCCAATGTGCTTAAATCCTTTTAAATGACCATTCATGTGCCCTCCTCCTCTAACTGCCAAGGAAGACTGTCAAAGATATCAATGGAAGATGGTCTTAGAGAAAGTTCTAATAAAGATTTTTTTTCAGCTAACATAAGATTTTCATTTTCACCAACTTTACTTGAATTCCATTAATTTTTTAAGCTGCTTTTAATAAATTCACCCAGCAAAAATTTTCAGGCCCCATGGTCTGTCATTTGTGTTCCAGCTGACTTTATGAATATTAATAACAGTGCTATCCTGATTAAAGAGGCTTGGTGTGAAATCCCTGTGAATCCTATAGCTCAGACATCTCATTTTTCCAACTCTTTATGAATTTGGATTCAGACATTATACTAGAAGAAATCTTTAAAAATAGATCTAACAGTACCGTTGTGTATTCTGAAACAAAAATGAGATTTTCTCATAATTCAAACAATTAAAAGAGACACGTCGATATCTTAAGGTTTCAGACTTTCTGTAAATACAAAACATATTTCAATACTAATGGAAACTTCCGCGTTTTCTACAACAAAGGATTGGTTGCCTATTAAAAAATACTAATGCTTGTCCTTACACTCACCTTAAACAACAGATTATACTATGTTAAGCCTAAGGAATTTAAAGCTACAAACACACAGATATGCAGATAAGGCCTCGGAGTATGTATGTATGGAAATGTATTTGACTCAAAACCAACAGCTGCTATGAAGGAAGTAGATTTGTACATATATAATTTATCAAATGAAATTAAACAGTAGTTAACCATTATTCATGCATTTCTTTCTGCGTAAGCAGCCTCATATCACTGCTGTTATTTATTTAGACATAATGATGCTGATGCTGGAGGTTTCCCATCCCAAACCTTAACACACTGGAGTGCAAGTATCACTCGTTTGAATGGTGAGGCTCCACCTAGAACTGTATCGTTCAGGCCCTGCAAGGCTACGTTCCCCTCCGTAACCTCCTTGAGAGGGCTGGAAGAGACACAGAACGGGTGACGCCACAGTGCCGCTTTCCTCACAGGCTCAGCGTACGGGCAGTTCACTCCTGGAGGAGCCGCGGGGCCAAGATGGCTACCGCTGCAGCCTGCAGTCGCCGCGGGAGTCTCCTTGGGGGAAGACCCGAGACGTAATCCAGAGCGGTGCCCAGGACCTGAGGCCACGCAAGTGCTGCAGAGCCGGCTGGGGCAGCGGCTACGACTTAACGCGAGGGCAAGCAAAGGGTTGCCCCGAAGGCTCCACTTGACTTCCAAAGAGGAAACTTCTCCAAGGCCAACGCAAGTTGTGGGAAGGAAGCAAGAAGGGAGAGGCCCCTTGCGCCCCTTCCAGGCGGGAAGCTCCTTGAAACGACAGCAGCAGCACGCTGGCCACAGAACCGGGGAAGGGGCAGCCGGTCCAGGCCACCCAGTGCTGCTGAGCAGAGCCCGGAAGCTCCACGAGGCCACCACGAAGCAGTGGAGCTGCCCCAAGGAGAAGCACCACCAGGCGCACGGACCAGGCCAACACACGGAGGCCGACGCGGAAGTGAGAAGGGAACCAACGTTGAAACCGTGCTGCCAAAATATTAAGACTAATAATAAACACGAGCATTTGCCTAGATCCAGTTACAACTTTGCCGCGAGCCCACAGGGAGCTTTCGCCTTATTGGCACCCAGCCCTGTTGCTTAAGGCGTATTGCTCAGATGCAAGGACACAGCTGGGGAGGGAGGCAAGCGGGCCGTGAGACCCCAAAGGACTGCGACCGGGAGCGGGAGGAGCGGCAAGGCAGCCTGCGTGGCTCTTTGGTGCTAGACTCCACGGCCAGCTGACCTGGAAGCGAATCTCTTTATGCAGGCTGAGAGGAGAACAGCAGCAACAAATACAGTGCGCAGCTTTCAGTGCTCGGCGGGGTTTCGCCCAAGGAGGATGGAAGTTTCAAGGTCACTGGATCCCCGAGTTACAGACATCCCGAGTCCTGGTGGCCCTGCCGCACTTTTGCACAGGTGCGATCTGTCCACAGTGATGCTTTTTGCAGGCGCCAGAGGAGCTTTGGCTGCTCTGACTCCCAAGCGCTCCGACTCGGGGCCTTAGTGCCTTGGGCTTGACAGGAGTGGCCTCTTCCAAGTTCTGCTTCGTTGACTGCCATCCATCTCTTCTTTATTACCTTTGACCAAAAGCCTGCTTAGCACTCTCAGAACATCCCAGTGGAAGGGGAAGTTCAATGCAGTCTGATTAAATTGAGTGATGGCTTCATTCATGTGAGATAATTCAGCGGTTTTCAAACTTTTTAGATCGGAACCCACTTTTTAGAATGGCACTCATGGCGGGACCCACTGGACGTGATGTCATTAACCTGGGAGTGATGTCATGGCCGGAAGTGACATCATCAAGCAGTTAGAATGTCAATGTGATGTAATAAAATGACTCTCCTGGAATGCAAACTGGCATTCTTGGACTGCAGCAATTGTACGACCAAGAAACATCCCTGACAGAAAGCAAGATGAGGACAAGATATGATGTAAAAGCACTGAACTAAAAACAAAATTTCAAAAAACCCTCACTTGAAAATTCAAACGGTTAACACTAACAAAAGGAATATAGCCGTTTCCAAGATGGCTGCTCCCAGCTTTCCGCAACCCACCTGGTATCAGGGTGCGACCCAGTTTGAATAGCACTGTGTTAAAATACTGAATACATGCACGTACCTCTAGAAGGGATTTCATACCTATAGAAGCATTTCATCACTGCTTTTGTAAGCCTGCTTAAAAAAATGGTAGCTGAATAGGGTGCCTCTCTAGGAACAGCTTCCGTTGAAATCTCTGCCCTTTGCTGGTTGTACCTCCTCTCTTGCTCTTTTTGCCTCTCCCCCGTCTTCATTCATCCATGGAACCCAATGCCCACATTTGAACGGAGAAAACGGAGTGCTCCTGCCTCCAGAATGCAGGCGACGCTGCCCAGCTCCAAATCCAGCTTGAGCAGCACGCTTGTCGTCTTGCCACAAGCCTGGACTTGGGAGTTTGGGGCAAAAGAACTTTGGTAAAACAAAGGAAATGCTCCACACCTTCCACAATCCTCAGCAGCACCACGATTAAGTGCAGGCTGGGGAACGATCCAGCAGCTGCCCAGCTAATTATGGTGAGCTCGGCCGAGTAAGAGAACGAAGGCAGAACCCAACAGAGTTCCTTCACAAGGAATGGAGGACCTCCTGATTGAATCACACCACCTAAGTATCCCACAGACTTATATGGGACAGAAACCACCACCATCTTGGGGCTTTTGAGCCTTGGGCTATGCTGCCGTTGGGCAGCTTGTCTTCCAGAAAGGCCACCTGACCCCCTTGCCCTCCTCCCTTGCTGCACAGCTTGCTGTCCTCCCTCCTTGGCCGGTTGGCTGTTTGCCACCACGATTCCAGGCGCCACAATCTGGGACAGGCCGAACACCACCGTCCTGAGCAGGAGGGCCAACCTGGCGGCCTCCAACGTGCACGTTTAGCTGCCTCGCGACACCAGCTTTTCACACATGACGTCAGGATTAGTACGGAGCTACAATGAGTGCGGCCACATCAGCTCTCACTGCTGTTACCTCACCTGTGTTACGCACAAGAGTGTTACTCGCCCTTGCCTAAGCATTTGTCACTTCAGCAATGAGGACTGCGGATCCAGGGCCAAACAGAAGGTTGGAGAAAACAGCCAAAAGTAAATTATGTGCGACATATTAATATATTTGGATGTCTGTCGTGAAAGGCGGGTCTAGGAATTATGTGGGGGGGGGGGAGAGGGTGAACTTTTCAAAGTATAATCTTTTAATAGCGAGATTGGGCGGAGAAAGGGGCAGCTGGTTCTGCCAGGAGTCTCTCCAGGTCAAAGCCACAGTCTCAGTGATGAGGAGAAACCAGGCCTGGGGTCCAGGTACACGTGAAACGAGGCGCTTTCTGTTTTCAGGTAATGCCGACTGAGCTGCCTCTCACCTTTTGTCCTTTCTGCAGAGAAGACGTCTCATCGCACCTGTTCAAGACTGAGTGGAGCTTTCTTCAATTATAATTTTTGACCTTTTGATTTACCAGTAAATTTTTCTGGTTCTGTGAAAATGCAAGTCCTTTTGTGGAAGAGTTTGTCATGACATCAAAACTTGGCATGAATGTGAGTGCTAAGAAAACAGGCTGTTTGTTCCCTGGGGAAACTATTCTATAAGCTAACTTTGCTTTTCTATGCAGTACCCTCCTAGATTAAGTGATTTAGTTTAGCTTGGCCTCGGGCAAAACGTTTCAGGATATTTTAAAAGATCCTGGTATCTGATTAACGCAAGGAAACTGCAGGCAGAGTTTTCAGCCCTGGCTTCCTTATCAGTTGACTTCTTATCTCCATTATGCGCTATAAAATGCTCTTCAGGTGTGCCTGATCCGGCACATAAGTGCTTTGGCTGCGTGCTGGAGGCTGGTGAATTGTTCTTTCCATGTGTTCTAATCACAGAGTCGAAAAGGGCCTCCAAGACCATCTAGTCCAGGGGTGGCCAAACTGCTTACTAGGGGTCACATGCAGCTCTTTGACATATTATGTGCTGCTCACGGAAATATGTTGGTTGAGATCAAGATGCAAGCATCTTGTTGTCTCATGCCTCCCTGGGGCACCTGGTGGGCCGCTGTGAGATACAGGAAGCTGGACTAGGTGGGCTTTTGGCCTGATCCAGCAGGGCTCTTCTTATGTTCTTATGTTCTTATCCTTTTTGCATTGCTATTGCTCTAAATAGGGATGGGTTTCTTTGTTGATCAACACAGAACGAGAAATAAAATGAATTTCCATTCAAATTGCGACAGAACAGGATATTCACATCAACATACAAAAAAGCTGTCCTTTAAGAAAATTTCACCACATTTGCTTCCCTTTGAGGAAGTAATTTTCAGTAAGGCAGCCAGCCCCCTCCTCTGAGCATTTCAGATAAAGCAGCTGAGTAAACTTGCTGGAGAGTAAGTGCATGCACGTGCATGAAGCCCTACAGCAGTAGGATTAAGGGTATGTGTTGCTGCTTTATTTAACCCCGCTTGATCCTGAATACCAACAAATGTGTTGCTGTTGCCTATGCGTATCTACTCAGAAGTAAGTCCCATTGTGTTCAATGGCTTACTTCCAGGAAAGTGTGTATAGGATTGTAGCCAAAGTTTAAATTGCAAATCTGCAGACTCCAGACACTTACCAGTAATGGTGGATACAGTCAGGAGGCGAGCAAGCTGCCTCCCCACACCCACCTCCTTCCAAGCCACTGTCTGTTTTCTAAGCTTGTAAGTGGGAATGCATCTTTTATTGAGTTTTGCAAAACGGAAAATCTTTTAAGAGTATTGTTTTTAAAAGTGAGTCCCATTGCAAAAAAAGTTTAGAAACTACTACTGCAATACTTTGCAACTATGCTCTGAATATCCTGTCTGCAGTTTGCAATATATTGCACTTGTATTACTTCAATAAAGCAATATTTTTGGATGTTAACCTTGGGCTTTATGTTATGGATATTAACCAAAAGACATGTCTTTTTTTCCTGCCCTCGTCAAACTGTTGAAGAAAAAAGAGAACCATGCCAAAGCACCTAAGTAGTATTAGCAATAATTAATTTTGCTTATTTTGCTTTGTGTTTGTACAATTTTGAATAAGAATTTGGATAAAAACACATAACATCGCAATTTGCTATTTTAAATCAAGAAATTTTGGAAACAATATCACAAAAAAGCATCCCTAGCTATGAAGATAGATTTTTTAAAATGTCAGCTGATGAGATGAGTGTTGGGTGCTGGAGGAGGGGCGACAGGCGCAATGGGCTCTGGCAGCGGTGAGGCACTGCTGCACAGAACAACCCCTCGCGCTTTTTGGCCCCCTCGCACTTGCATTGCTCCTTAATCACTCTCCCCAACACTCAGTTTTAGTGGATGTCCCCTGGTTCTGATATTGCAAGAGAGGGAAAAGAACATCCCATCAATGACTTATTTAAATTTGTCAATTAAGATGAAAACTTTTTTTTTATTTCTATCTGACTTCTTTAGTTTAAAAAGTCATTTGTTAAAAAAGTCATAAAAAGTCATTTGTACTCTAAATGTAAAGAATTCCTACTTATAAGTGAAGACTTTTTCCAAAGTGTTACATGTCTCCTTTACATAGGAAATTGCTACCTGTGTCATGAAGATTAATTTACAGGCTTTGTTCCACAGAGTAATGAAAGATGAGTTGATGATTTTGTACAATGAATGTGACATAAGGCTGATTGTATTACCTGGACAAGATGTGAGAACAGAAATTAGCATTCATTGAAATAGTGGCATTTGCACTGCAGGAGGATGACGTAGGTGGAACTGAGGTCAACTTCAGGGCACCTTGGGCAAGAAATACCGTGTCTTCAGTTCAATTCCCAAAATAGGTCTCTGCAACAAAAGCCACCACAACCTGCTCAGCCAATGTAACACGTGTGCCTGCTGGAACATGATGGGACACAGGGCTTAGCCATTTGGCGCTCTCTCTCTCTCTCTCTCTCTCTCTCTGTGTGTGTGTGTGTGTGTGTGTGTGTGTGTGTGTGTGTGTGAGAGAGAGAGAGAGAGAGAGAGAGAGATTTTTAATGATACAGGTAAACTGTGGAAGAGTTTCCAGTTTGTGGAAGAGCTAAGATATACAACTTCAAAGATGACACGGCAAGCAAAGGGTCAAGAGAAGCAGGCACAGCCCATCAGCCTCAATCAATCACTAGTATTTATATACCGCTTTTCAACACAAAGTTCACAAAGCAGTTTACAGGCAAATAATAACATTAAAGTTAAATGGCTCCCTGTCCCAAAAGGGCTCACAATCTAAAAGAATGGAGAACACCACCAGCAACAGCCACGAGAAAGACACTGTGCTGGGGTGAAGAGGGACAATTGCTCTCCCCCTGCTAAATATAAGAGGACACCACCTGAAAACAACATGCAACACCACATGCAACAACTGCTGCACGGCTGAAAGGCCTCGCTGGGGCGCGTCTTCAAAGATCGTTCTGTTACAAGACACCGCACTGGCCCGGGTACCTCAGCATAAAGCATGTGGAAGTGTCTGCCATCACACAAGCTTTTTTTTGGACTCTGAAATATATATATTTCATTTGTCTACATATGAACAGAATCTTAATTCTCCCATTATTTAGTAACCTTCAGAGGCTATAATACCTCTTCAAATCCTTAAAAACAGGCTAGAGACAAATATTAGCCTTACCAGGATGGCAAAGGAATGGATCAAATTACATTACAAGGGGAAAACTGTATTTTAATTAGCACTACCTAATGCCTTCTCAGAGAAGTCACCTTCACTAAAGTGTGGAAGTAACATTTACATCCCACAGTTATTTATATTTTTATCTTATGGCCCAGAAAGGGAAAATGGTTCCTATCGCAACTGGCTCTTTCGGCGGCTACAGACAGTGGGCGTTTCTACAGGGAGGGCAAAGCTCTAAGTTTTGCAAGGAGCCTTACCCTGTCGTGTAAATCCCTCCTCTCCCTTGCTGCTGTAGCCAGTAAGCAACGCCAAGATGTTGCTGTTCCCTGTGAGGATTGGCTAAAACGGTGCAGGAGAGGAGTGATTTCCACTGCAAGGTGAGGCTTCTTGCAAAACTTAGAGCTTTGCCCTCCCTGTAGAAACGCCTCTGGCTACAGACCTGTGCAGCTTCTCTTCGTCTTGGACATCACCTCAGAACAGGAAAGCGTCATGCAGGTGAGGGATTCTGAAATCACGACAGATGTCAAGATGGAAGCTATGAAATCAGAAACTCAAAGGTGCAAAATTATTGACTGGTTCGATGCCAAACGTTTCACTTATTGCACAGTGATCTCACACACATACACAGTTGCCAATGAATTCCCTCCACTAACGCAAGATGCTGTATCAGAAGTGAACTTGCTTTGGCCTGTCACTTGGACTTTAGTGCAATAGACCAGTCTTTCCCAAACTGCAGGTTGCAACCCAATTTTCTGTGGGTTGCAAAGCTGACTAGCTGATAGCTGACAAGGAAAATGTATCGCGCTACCTGGAAAGTGAAACTGACGAGTAGATGACTGCTACTCTCATCAAAGGCCAAGTGAACGGGAATGTCAGGCTACCATAACGCCCCGGTCTGATGAACGTGGACGCAACCACGATTCCCAAAACACATTCAGGACTACTAGTGGTCGTTCATTCCTAGGGCAACAATGGAGGCCTTCGTTGAGTCTCCTCTCAGAACATGTACACGTATATTCACTGCAGGCATGGGTAGACAGAAGCACCTCGCAGGAAATGCTTACGCAAAGACATTTTTGCAGACTAAAATTGCGATCTGCTTTTGAAGCCAGCTGGGGCATCAACACTGGTCAAGACCAGCCTGCAAACCCCAAAGGCGTCTAACGCAGAAGAGATTTGTGGATGGAGCCACCCAGTTTGCCTTCATTTTCACATGGATGGCTTTAGTCATGATTGCCGCCTCTCTCTTTGGAAATATGTAAGGTTTTCCTGTGCTCTGTTAATGATTTCAACCTCTGTGGTTGCTAACATTACACTGAATGGAAGGAGGTCTTTGTATTGTGACAATGAACCTGCGACTCTCTGGGCACGGAACATAATCGGACCAGTAAGACCCCGAACAAATGCACAGTACATCCAGGAGAAGTTACATCCAGGAGTCACACCTGTGAGTCTCAACCCATGTGGGATTTGCAACAACACGTTCTGTCTAATCTGGGGATTTATCCAAATAAAATCTAAGCTTCGGTCCTTCCTCCAGTGCTGTCAAATCCCAACAGTTTTTCCCCCTTAAAAGTTTTCTTCCAAGAAAACCTTTGAATACTGGACAACCATATGAGTTTCCAATGATACGTTCAAGGCACACGGGTTGACTTTGAACTCATAGAATAGGAAATGGAAATTTGGCTTACTTCATGGGAAAACACTCATGGATAAGAAAACCCTTGCAGGCTTTGCATCAAAATATGCTCTACACGCATGGGAAACGCTTATTTCCATGTGGGTTTTTGCACATTTGTTTGGGGCCTGCATTGTCAAGGTACAGAGTGACACAAATCTCCCCAGGCCAAAAGGGCCAACTGGAACTGAAGTCCAGAGCACCCAGTACTGGAGTTTTCCATAAGAACATCATATATATTTTTAAAGCCCAAAACGGCCCTCCAAATCATGTTGTGTTCCAGAATTGTGAAACGGCAGAAAATACTATAAGATCTGTCTGGGTGATGGACAATGGGGAAGAGTGAAAAAACTCCTTGTATTGCCAATTCTTTCTATATTCTTCAGCCAGATAATTCTGAAAGAATTTTGGAAGAAGGGCTGCAGGGAGGAATTGCTAGCAGCAGGTTGTGTGGGGTGAATCACAACATGAGGTGAATCAAGCCCGGACCCAAATTCTGAAGGGTCTACACCTGCTTGGTTCAGGGGAAGGCGGGGCGAATCTTTCTGAGCCATTTTTAAAAAACATTCTGAACTCCCCTATTTCAAACTTTTGACCCTCTCACTAAATTAAAGTCACAAAACTGGAACCAAGTTGGGGCAGTAGATTTTATAGCTGATGTACATGATTTACTTTCTGGCATAGTTTTGGATTCCATTATGTGTCAGAACACTAATTTGTTTCCCCTTCTGTTCTGTCTTTGCTGCCTGTGAAGCAAGATGCTTCCTCCCGATTCCGATAACAAAGATAATCTCCAGAGATCCTCTCAATGGAAGGTAACAGTCAACTATTGCTAAAAATATTCATGCTGCTGCCTGAACATCAATTACACAAGATGCCACGTCAGCAATTTACAGAGCACAATGAAAATGGGAGGACGCCATATGCAAGGAGGTACAGCGAGCCATACTTTTAAGGAAGGAACAATAAAATGTATTAACGCAGCGGCTTTAAGGTAGGACGCTAATGGCAGTTACCTGTAGATCGTCTTCAGACACTCTCTTTCCTTCGGATAGCACACTTTATTTTCTTCTTGTGCATCAGGTGACATGAACAAGCACTTCAGCAGCTCCGACTTAGATGCCGGCACAGTGTCATCAAGACGCATTGCGCAGAAGAAAACTCCGGCTTTACAAAACCATCCGTCGTTCTACTATGGCAGCCCTTTTAAAATAATGCCTAGGTACTGCAAAGCAGCCAATGGTTGCTCATGACAAGGTGTTTCTGCACAAGCCAACCCAATTTTTGCAAGGCTCATTACAAAGATAATCGGGAGAATTTCTGCAAATTTCACCAGCCTTTTCTTTTGTTTAAAATGCCATGAACGGCCTCAGAGACACTTTACTTCCACTCGGCAATATCCCGCCTGCTTCGTTCCACACATTGTGGTACTATCTGAGCGCATGTTAGGAGGGCAGCAGCGAATGTGGCCGCGTTCTACTCTTCCCACGTTTTCCAAGTGAAGGCCTGTTTGGGCTCCGGCCTGTGCCTGATCTTGAGAATTCCGAGCCTTTGCCTGATCTTACAGATAAATGTAAAACGCACAAAACAATTACCCCTGAATGGGATTGAATTTTATCTCTCTGTAATCCTGCCTATGTTTGAATACAATTCAAAATTAATAACAGCCATAATTTGTTTTCTGACTTTTCATTATCTTGACATTTTAACAAGCATTTTTTATATTGCCACGGTTTAACTTTATATGGGGCTTCAGGCCCACACAGCTGATTTTTAGCCATGTGCTGAGCACCCTCCCAGAATGGCCATTTGAGGAGTTCAGTATTCAAAGAAACACAGTCCCCATCTACAACCAAACTGTACCTTGTAACGAATTGGGAGGCAAAAAAGGCTACGGGCAGCACAAAGAACTCAAAAGGGGAAAAATACTGTGCCACGCCAAGGACTGTGGGCCTGCTGACCCAGGCCAGAGTGGAGCAGGGTTAGTGCGCCAGACTACAGGCATCATGCTGGGACTGTAGGAGGCAGCCCCGCATTTATGGCCACCCTGTTTGCCACTAGTCGGGGGTTGTCCAGGTGTTTCCGCCACCTCTTGCTGTTTTGAGCAGAAGACCTCAGCAGTCCCTCATCTCTTCCCAGCCCTTTCCTGATGGAACCTCGGCATCTCTCTGCCTCTGGTCCTGTGGAGCTTAAGGCCTGGGCTAACCTTTCCAGAAGTCAGTCACCCTCCCACCGAAGCATGAAGGGCTTCGAAGAGCTTTTATGATTGAACAGCATTTTGCAACTGAAGGCACATAAACCAAAGATCGGATTCCTTCCTCGTGTTTCTATTTAATACATGCAAAGACATTTTCTTTCTTTCTCAGAAATTGATTGCAACCCATAACTAGCCTCCCAGGTGCAACACCATTTCAGAGGAGGGGTGCAAACTTTTGTGCAACACAAAATTTAAATGCAACACAATCCCTGGGACCCAACTGGTCTTATAACAAACATTGTTCCTCTGACAATTCACTGCTCCGTTTCGTTTGGCATTCAGAGCAATTACAGTCTCTTCCACACCATATTGTCAGAAGTTCCAGTTGATTAAATGGCACTTGTATCCCAGGCTGGATGTCCAGTGCAGAGGAAGGGAAGGTCTTCGTTGTAAAAAGAACCAAGAACGGGATGTTATCGTTTGCAACATACCATTGCACCTCTCTGGGCTGGCCCACCAAGATCTGCAGCTACCAGAGCACAGCCTTGCATCTCCCAGGGGAGACTGGCAGCGGGGTGGGCACAGGAGCAGAGGAACCTGCCGAACCCAGGGCAGAGCTCTGGTCATCCCGCCCCGCCTTACCGGACACAGCCGACCCTGGCTCTCCGGGAGGGGTGCTCCTAAGCCCTGAAGTGTTCCTTTGCTCACTGAAAATCCATTCTAGATAGATAGATAGATAGATAGATAGATAGATAGATAGATAGATAGATAGATAGA
>JAJKFI010000107.1:1578040-1611619 GCA_029204185.1 Lerista edwardsae | reverse complement strand
AGATAGATAGATAGATAGATAGATAGATAGATAGATAGATAGATAGAAATTTATTGTCATTGTCCTCAAGGTATGAGAACAACGAAATGAGGTGCTCTTCCCATCATACAACTGGACAACACCAAAAAAAAAACATATACAAATATACAAATAACAAATAACATTGTTAACATTGTTCACCATTATATAATTATAAGAATTATATTTTAACTGAATATTACTTTTAGGGACGCGTCCTTGGACTATCTGAGGTGCTTGGCCATAATGGTTGGCCATAACAAATAACAAATAACAATAGACTCGTCTTGGCTGTTGTTGTTGCCGGATACTGATGGAATTGGTATTACAAAAAAGTGCGTAGCATTTGCTAAGTCCATTTATTGATTCGTTTTACTATGTATTAGTATTAATATCATAGGAATGGAAACTATTCCTTCACCGACAGTTAAATACTGTATTTAGAACCAGGTAGGCGCTATTTGAAAGGCAATGGTCCTCAAACTGTTTAGGATTGGGATCCACCTTAAAATTCGTTACACTTTATCAGCCGTGTGCATTCCTGTGGCTAAAATAGTAATTGGGCAGTCGTGCTCACCTCAAGTGGCAAGTTGTTTAACCCTGGAAGCACACAGCCATCTCTACCCGTCAGTTTCGCAAACCACCCAAAATTGGATCGCAACCCACTGGCGGGCCACAGACCCAGTTTGAGAATGGCTATTTCAAGAGAGTCACAGGACTGGTGATGTATCCTAGACACCAGGCCAGGTATCAGAACTAGGAAGAAACATTCTCCGCTCCATGGTGGTCGTCCTCTAAAGCAGCATTTCCCAAACTGTGGGTTGGAATCCACCAGTGGGCCACGAGCCCATTTTTAGTGGATTGCTAAATTTTTGAACAGTTAAAGAGAGTGCCCTTGCTCAGCTTAAAGAACTGCTGGCTGGACTGATAACCTGCGGCATCAGGTAGTCTCCATTTTTAAGGCACGTGATAGTTAGCTGAAGAAACGGTTAAAACTCAAACGCAGCTCCACAACCATTTCTGGACAGCTGGGGTAATTCTATGCTTGACGGCAAAGTTTTGAGGCTCTTGGTTGCTTGACAAGACAAGCTGCAAGCTTGACTGAAATTGTTCGGCTTAGAGAGTCAGAATGGAGCCGATGACAGACACGCTGCAGCGCACGACATGACAGAGCGCCGGCTCTAAACGGATCTTTGCCAGGACGTCCTGAAAGCAACGTGTTTCCACTGCCCTGAACCCACCAGCGCTTTCCTCAGTCAATTCTTAGTCTGGCTTACTCGGACAATAGGCTCGCTCAATCTGTTGCCATTTAGCCACTACAAAAGCAGGCACCTCTCTGTGCTAGTAAGTCCGACTTCTTCAGAAATACCCGGTTACCTGTTCTTCTGCACTCATTCCACTAGAAAAGGGGCCCAGCCTCGCAGCAGGGGACTCAAGAGCACCCCCTTGTGCCGGGCTGGGATGCGAAGTCTGTGCCTTGCCCGCGTGCCCCCTGCAGTGCAGCTCCACGCACGTTCAGTCCAAAGCAGAAGGCGCCCCCTGGCTCACCCGCAAGGAGGCGTCGCAGGATTGCAGCCGCAGCCCCTGCCATGCAGGGAAACGGCGCCCGACCCTCTCAGGCACCCAGCGAGGCTGAGGTATGAAAGGCAGACTGACTCGGGGCAAGCAAGGCGCTCAAAATTTAAATTGCAAACGTTGCACTGGGACGTTCAGCGTCCGTTCAGGCAGCCAGAGGGAGCAACAGATGGGGGGGTGCCGTCTGTTTTGGGAAGGGAGGCCGCTTCGGGGCTGAAGAGGTGCCGCAAGGCACTTGAGGTGCCATCGGCAGGCGCCCAGCGAGAGGCTCCAGCCGGCAGTGCTCGGGGCCCCTGCTGTGCGGAGAGAGGCGCTTTGGGGCAGGGAAGGGGAGGAAGCGGGTGGAGGGCCAGAGAGCGGACTGGGTCCAGGAAGGGGCAGGGCGGTGCCGCAGGGTGCACACGCAGTGCTCGAGAGACTCCACAGTGGTCACCAAAGACCCGCCTGGACTCGCTGGCAGCCGGCTGCTCTTTCAGACCTGAACGAAGACCCAGATGACTCCCTCGGTTTGTGCAACGAATGGCTGGCAAACGGCCTGCGGCTGGACTCCAGTTCAACAGGCCACCAGGGAGGGGGTCCATAACGGACGCCGATTCCCCTTCCTGCTGCCGCCCCCTCCCCCGCCAGAGCTCCCCAGGCAGACCCTGGGCCGTTCCCCTCGAAGCCGTCTCTCAAAGGTCTCAGCAGGAGGGAGGGAATTGCTGGAAACGGGCCTCCCGTTTTTGAAACTGTGCTTCTAGTCTGCGGGATCCCAGCCAGAATGTACAGGCCCCAAAAAGGTCAGACGTCGTCGTTGGCACTCCAGGACACTGCAGGACACCTGGGTGCAGACATCGGACTCCCTGCAGGTACCGCATCCTCGCCTGAGTCCGTCCCACAGGTTAAGGGCGACTTCGGCCTGGCCTCACCGTGCAGTGGGACGAGTGGCGCCCTTTCGGCTTCGGCCGGGTGAGGGGCCGCCCCCTTTCCCGATGCTTCACCTGGCTGCTGCCTGCTATACTGCCGGGGGGGCGGGGCTTGGAAAGTCAAATGCATCTTAATCCACTGGGGCTGTTTCACTATTTATTGGCTGCAAGCCATAAAATTATGACCCTTTGCTGGTCAGCAAAGAGGTTGAGGGAAGTATTTGGGGGGGGGGGCTGCTACCCCCTGGAGAATCTCTGCGCCTCTTCCTCACAATCAACCCAGGCCAGCATTTATAAATCGGGGCTTTAGGCAGCAGTACAGACAGCAGCCCCCCCCCGGTCAAACGGCTCCTAAATCCTGCCTATTAGAGCTGTTGTGCAATTCCATGATGTACAAATTTGGGCGGGGGGACGACCCATACGGCTAATCTCTGCAAACTAAGACTATACACGTGAGAAGCTCCCATTTAGCTCATTTATCAAAGACAAACTGAACAAGCAGCAGGTCCTATTTCAACAGAATTGAGTTGTTTTGTTCAATCCCTCTGACAAATGTCACAACATTCCCTTCCCGGCCTCGCGTTCAACTCTGTCCCTCGAAGCCTGAACGTGTCCGTCGATCCTGGCCTACCGATCTGCAGAGACTGCGACAGATTCAATCAATCAATCACTAGTATTTATATACCGCTTTTCAACACAAAGTTCACAAAGCGGTTTACAGGCAAATAATAACATTAAAGTTAAATGGCTCCCTGTCCCAAAAGGGCTCACAATCTAAAAGAATGGAGAACACCACCAGCAACAGCCACGAGAAAGACACTGTGCTGGGGTGAAGAGGGACAATTGCTCTCCCCCTGCTAAATATAAGAGGACACCACTTGAAAAAGTGCCTCTTGCCCAGTTAGCAGATTCCTGTCCTGCATCACACAATGACGCGACTCAACCAAATCCACAACCTTTAAAAGTAAACTTTACGCCTTCCGTGCAGGGCATCAGGCAGTGCTCAGCGGCGTAATCACACTACAGTGGAGCCAGTCAAATCTAGGTCACCTCCTAGACTGTATGTGACCAACGGGAATTACAAAAACCTCCGTCGGAGACATTCCGGATTGGAACGTATGCGCAGTGCGGCTTCTAAATCTGCAACAACGGCAACCTTAGGCAAATGTCCCTGGGGGGAAACCCACCAAATGCAGTGGGCCTTGCACTTGAGCAGACATGCAGAGAAGCGAGCTGCAAGTCATTCTCTACGTAACACCACACCTCATTATTAACGCAAAAGGGCCCAATCCAAAGAGCAGAGGTTCCAAAGCCTCCTTGAAAGCAGGGCAGGGCAGGGGCATGGCAGACCTTCCTGGGGAGTCGTGGAGCCACCACTGACAGAGCCCTGCCTCAACTTCCCACGAACTGAAGAAACGAGCCGGCCAGACCTTGAGAGACTGAGACCCTGGGACATCTCCGCCTTATAATCTTCTTATGAAGACTTGAAAAATGTGCACAACCTGAAAATGTAAAGAAGGAAGTTCATGTACTGCTGAGGCAGTATCCACAGTCCCCAGGTGATATTGGGGTGGCATCCTCAATTCATCTGCCAGAGTCTGTACCTTTGCTGGTTAATGCAATACCTGCTCGTAGCACAATCCCTGCATCCCTGCGTGCCCTGGGACCCGCTCCCCAGTAGGTGCGCATACGGCGGCAGCCTAAGTGCCACTTTTACATACACGCTCTTCAGCATCCGTCTGGAGCTCTGCATAGTGACGACACACGGAAACCCCTCTACGTGCCGTCAGTCTGGGCGCCATCGACACTGCTTATGTACATTGTTGGGATATGATTTAGAACACTAGGTTAAAATTTGCAAGTTGAAATGAGTTTGCAACTGAGCTTTTAGGCGGGAACATGATCATGTGATATGTTCGGGTAAATGTTGCGATTTATGTACGGGCTTGAACTGGACTGGATGTCAGTGAGTCTGTGTGAGTGTGTGAGGAGCTGTCTTTGCTGTTAGATGTGTGGAGAGAGAGATAGAGAGCTGAGTATGATTTCTTTGAAGCTGTTCTATGTAAATATGTTCTAAATACAAAGTTATATTTAGAACGAGTCTCCGCATCTTCATTTGAACGAACCTAAAGGTCACTCATCGTGTCCACCCTAAGGCCGCCACTTTCCTTCAGGTTATGGGCCCAGCAGGCCGTTAGAAGGACATTGAGTTGACCAGAAGTGACCAGTTCCAGGTTGGAGGAAGCTGTGACGAGGAAGAAGCATCTGGTGAGGTCAGCATGCAGACCAACGTCAGCATGGCGAGTTTTCCCTTGACCCGTCTGTCAGGGAACAACTACATGGCCTGGAGCACCAAGATGGAAATGTTCCTGCGTCGGGAACAGCTGTGGACCATCGTCCAAGACCCTCCAGATGAGTATGACGAGGCAAAGTCCAGACTGGATGAGAGGGCTCTGGCCACGTTGATACTGTCCCTGGAAGATGACCAACTGGTGCACGTGAGAAAGATAAAGACAGCCCATGAGTGTTGGAGGACTTTGAGAAGCCTGTACGTGAGGGACACAATGAGTTCAAAGATTATGTTGTCCAGAAAGTTGTACAGAGCAAGACTTCAACCTGGAGGCAGCATGAAAGACCACCTCCAGTTTATGAGGAAGACATTTCAAGAGCTGGAGGAGAAAGGAATGGACTTTCCTGAGCCACAAAGGGCTTGTATTTTGCTGAGCTCTCTGGACTCAAGTTATGATACTTTTGTGCTCACTCTAGAGGCAATTGCAGAGAGTGAAATGACCGTGGCGTTCCTGACCGGGTGTTTGTTGGAGGAAGAGGAGAAAAGGTCAGAGAATTTAAAAATTAGAGCCAGCAGCAGCAGCCCAGCAGCAAGCAGGATCCAGAGCACTGAAAAGAAGAGCTCAAACGTGCAATTCATCAAAAGGTGCTTCAGATGTGGATCCGAAAGACATTTGCAACGTGACTGCACACAAGAAAGACTCCAAAGGAAGAAAGGACCGGACTCATGGAGGGGCAAGGAAGAAGGGAAAGTCTCCGTGGTCAAGATGACCCAAGACAGTGAACAACAGACTTGGCTAGTGGACTCTGGTGCTAGCCAGCATGTTGCAGTAGACCCTGCTTTGTTCACTGAGCTGGTGCCTACACCAAAAGCCCATGTCAGTTTGGCTAATGGTGTGTGCACCTCAGTGAAGGGCAAGGGAGAAATTTTTATACCTTCTCTGGGTGAGTCTGTAAAAGAAGTTCTTTGTGTTCCAGAGCTGCAACACAATATACTCAGTGTTTCTTGCCTCTGCAAGCAAGGGTTCAAAGTGCAATTTGAAGGCAATGTGTGCAACATTATGAGAGGCAATGATGTGTGTGTGCAAGGTGAAGAAAATGAGAATTTATACATGCTGCAAGATGTTCCAAAAGGCAATGCAAATCAGGAGTGTATGAATGTGTTTGCAAACACCCCTGAGCATGATAATTGTATCCATTTGCTACATAGGAGACTGGGGCATTCTGGGTTTGCAGCACTGAAAAGAACAATTGAGAGTGCACAGGGTTTAAAATTGAAAAACTGCAACAATTATTTGGACTGTGCAACTTGCAAACTTACAAAATCAGTTGCATACCCTGTAAGCAAGAAGAGTGAAAGGAATTCTGAAAGGTGCTTCCAGCTGGTTCATGCTGATTTAATTGGGCCTTTAAGCAAATCCATGGGAGGTGCAAGATACATTTTAACAATAGTGGATGATTTTTCTAGGTATGGTTTTGTTTATTTGATGAAGAGCAAGGATGAGACCTTTACTAAATTTAAGCAATGGGTGAATTTTGCAGAGAGGAGATACAATCACAAGGTTGGTGCTCTGCAGACAGACAGAGGAACAGAATTCCTGTCTGGTTCCTTTCAAGGTTGGCTGAGGCAGAAAGGCATTCAGCACAGAAAGACCAATCCATATACGCCTGCAGAAAATGGGGTGGCTGAAAGGAGAAACAGAACCCTGCAAGTGATGCAAAGTTCCTTGCTAGCAGATTCAGGGCTTAGCAAAATGTATTGGGGCGAGGCGACCCTGACTGCGTGCTATTTGTTGAACAGACTGTGGACATCAGCTTTGGGCAAAATTCCTTATTATGTTTTGTATGGGAGACAGCCTTCCCTAGCCCATCTTAGAATTTTTGGTGCTAGTGCTTATGTTCACATCCCTAAAGCTGTTAGGAGAAAAGGTCAAGCCAAAGCTAAGAGGATGATATTTTTGGGCTACGAATCTGGGAGTAAGAGTTATCGTTTCACAGTACCTGGCTCAGGTAGAATCACCTTCTCAAGGTCTGCAAATTTCATGGAGCAGAATTGGGAAAGGGTGAAGGATTCTCCTGTTTATTTACCAGAAGGTTCTGGTGCCCAGGCACAGCACCCAGTGTTGCCAAAGCAAAGAGCTAAGTCAAAGAGTGAGGCACAGAATCTGGATGAGGAGAAAGACAATTTGAATCTTCCTGTAATTGTAAATAGCCAGGAAAATAAAGATGAGCAAACAGAGCAGCTAAGATGGAGAGCTGCCATAGGTGATAAAATGTTTGAGAGATGCCAGTTACCACCTGAGAAGAAGGTAATTGATTTCAGGTGGGTGTCCAAGCAGAAGGCTTTGGGTGATGGTAATTTGCAGCACAAGTCAGGACAAGGCTGACATCATGACAAGGACATTTGCAACAGTTAGGCACAATGTTATGTGCAAGTTGTTGGTATGTCAGATGATGTGTAAAAAGTTTAAAATGTACTGTGTGTATAATGTACTGTGTATAATTAATATGAATGTATAACATTTCAACTTGAAATTTGGAGGGGTGTTGGGATATGATTTAGAACACTAGGTTAAAATTTGCAAGTTGAAATGAGTTTGCAACTGAGCTTTTAGGCGGGAACATGATCATGTGATATGTTCGGGTAAATGTTGCGATTTATGTACGGGCTTGAACTGGACTGTGAGTCAGTGAGTCTGTGTTAGTGTGTGAGGAGCTGTCTTTGCTGTTAGATGTGTGGAGAGATAGAGAGCTGAGTATGATTTCTTTGAAGCTGTTCTATGTAAATATGTTCTAAATACAAAGTTATATTTAGAACGAGTCTCCGCATCTTCATTTGAACGAACCTAAAGGTCACTCATCGTGTCCACCCTAAGGCCGCCACTTTCCTTCATACATGCTCCATCCAACTTGCAAAGCCCATAAGAAATGCAATTCTGGAATAGGTGCAGCAGAGGAGTTCACTTTGTGAAACAATTCTTTGCATCCTGACCCCCGAACATGGTAGCTGGACACAATCTCAATGGAACATGCACCGAGTATATGATCCTAAGACACGGCTGAGAGACAACCAGCATTTGCGCATATCGCCATCTAGTGGCAACGTACACCAAGGAAACTGTACAGCACTGAAACAACCCCTCCTTTTCCGAGTTTTGCTATGTAGCCTACGGCAGTGCTCTTCAGCCTTGGCGTTGGGACCCAATGGGGTTGTGAAGCCTCAGTTGTGGGGTCGCGGCAACTTATGGGCATGAAAAAAGTTGAAGGCCACTGGACTGGAGCACCACCAGGTGAAGGGGGAGGCGTCTGACGTACCCTTCAGGTAGCAGGACGCGGTTCAGGTCCCAGGCCGGCTCAGGGTCTTGCCAACTGCACAAGAGCAGCTTCCACAAGAGCCGGACTTGGCGGCAACTTTTCTGCCCTCTCTAATCAGAACATTGTGTCACAGTGAATAGTCCTGGGAGGGCACTACAGGGGTGGGGAGTGGGCGGCAATGAGGGCGGGGAGGGGAGGGTCTCAGGAGGGGGATGGATGAACGGTAGGCCCCCACTGTCACACTATATTTATTTGGTGGGGCTGTGGCACAAAAAGGGTTGAAGACTCCTGGCTTACAGGACAAACTTCACTGTTATGCTACCTTCGGGGGGAAAAAAGGGATACCATAAAATAAACAAGGACCGTTCACTTGTTCCATTATCAAAAAGATAGAATGCATTAATTTTATGACTAAAAATTATACAAGTTAAAATATAAGCAGCCACAATCCTGATTCTTGCAGATTCATGGAAGAAGGCAGTGGTTCTCCATCTTTGGAACACAGGGACCCACTTTTTAGAGTGACAATCTGTCTGTGACACACCAGAAGTGATGTCATGGCCGGAAGCGCCATCATTGTGACACAAGAGCCTGCTGCTTTCCTGAGAATTCAACAATAAGTTGGGTTATTTCTCAGTCATTTTCCAATAGCAAAGTGAATCAGAAAGGGAAAAAAGCCTTGACACAAGGGAAATAACCACACAGCCCTCCCCCTTTCCAGCATCCCTTCTTCCCATATTTCCAATACGGCTGCTCTAGGTGCCTTGGACCCACCTGAAACTGGCTCGCGACCCACCTAGTGGGTCCTGACCCACAATTTGAGAAACATTGGAATAAAAGGTATTTATTTTAGTCCTATCCGGGCCTAAATACACAACTGATATTTTATTCTCAAAGTTATGTATTGTAGCTTTATTTTGTTTTAATTGCTTGCATTGCTATTTTACTGTAAATTGCCTTAAACGCTCTAAGGGGGAAGGAGGTATATAAAACTTTCGTTCAGATATTTGAAGCGGGCTGCCCTTTGCCTTCTCTCCTCCGGGGCGAACAGATCCAACTCATTTAACTGCCCCCTCTCAGGACTCGGTTCCAGACTCTGCACATCTCTGTACCCCTTCTGAACCGGTTTATGCACATCAATGTCCTCCTTAAAACGTGGTGCCCAGAACTGGGTGCAATTCAGGGGTCCTGCTGTATTCACGGATTTATCTGATCGTGCATCAACGTTGTATTTGAAAAAAAAATTCTGTATTCCCTGAGATCACATCCACCCATCACTTCGCAGATCTCTCTCCAGAGCACTCGCCTGCGTCTTGTCTACCCCGCGCCTGCCGTTTCTCCCGCATTCCACAAATCTTTCTCATCTGGTCCATGTCCCATATGTGGTGCACATCCTTTGTTTCTGAAACATGGCTCCCAAAAAACCGCTAAACGCTCAAAGCAATCCCTTGAAGGCCATGAACGTGTTGGGATGCTGCCCCTTAAGTACGATCGGGGACCTGAAGGGCTATTAATGCGGCTCTTCTGGGTTGAGCTGCTGCTGCCGCCGCCACCACCACACAAGGGTAAGTTAAAAACCCGGAAGTGCTGAACTAGCCGTACCATGGGGTCCCCGATCAGGTCTGCATCCTCCTTGAGAGGGTAGCATCCCCCCCAAAAACGTGCACATCTTCTTGGGGGTGGGGGTGTGCAACCCCCAGATTGGGAAACATTGGCTCAAAGGGAGCGTAAAGTAACATCTGGGAGAAAATAAAAATCTCAGACCTCCTGAAGGTGGCGTGTTGCTTGCCAGAGGCCGTAAGGACGGTCAGAACTGGCCACGCATTTGCACAACGAAGCAGAAAGAAACTGAAGGGTGTTGCTGCAGTTAAGTGCTGCCCCTACAGCGGCAAAAGTGGTGTCTCTAGTCGTGATAACGTGAGGCAGCAGGGTGCGTGTGGGGAGAGGCATAGACCCACAGAGGCATATCCCTGCTGAGGGCAAAATTGTGTGGGGCAAAGCACGCAGCCTGTGAGCACTGCTGTGAGGGGGCTGAGGAGAGGCAGGAGCTTCAGGCTGGCAAGCTATGTAAAAGCGCTATAGCCTCAAGAACCTAAAGACGGCAGGAGAACCCACTTCCGCAGAGGGCTGCCTAGCACCCTTCCCAGAGCAGCTCAGGAAACTCGCAGAGGAGAGACCGAGCCTCCCAGAGCCAGTCCCCGTTGGGACGAGACGGGCCTGTCCCGAGAGGACATCGTGCCCATGTCCACACGAGGGCCAAGGGGGCGCCAGGCTCACGGCAGGGGCAGGCGGCCCTTCTCTGGTGCTGTGTGGTGATGCCACGTGGGCCATGTTCAGGCCAGGGCTCAGCCATCCCAGCCCTGGGTCCGTAGGAACAGAGGCCAGAACTGCCCTAGCAAGGAACCGAGGAGGCTCGGATGACGGCCACCTTCTGCTCGGACGACGGTTCCAGCAGCACTCAGATCCTGAAGACATACCTCGAAGAGAAGGGGCTGCCATTCAAGGCCCCCCTCACACCTGACTCGTTCCCAGCCCCTCTCCCCTCTCTGCTCTGCCAAGGAGAACGTGGAAGTGATGCTCCCACCTCCCAGCGCTCCGTCACTCCTGCAGTCACTTGATCAGTCACCTGGACTCACCTGCATCACCGCCTTCAGGAGGATTCGTGCAGCCCGTGATGCTAATCCTGACCGCAGCATCAGGAATTTATGGCAGAGCTCCACGACCCAAGAGGCTGGAGATGCCCTAAAGTCCAAGACTTTGGAAGGCCAAGGCCAAGGCATGTTGGAAGTCGCTATGGACTGCAGCCATGATGGATTTCAGGGGGTTCTCCACTACTGATACAGAAGTGAGGAATATCTTGAACGTTGCAAGAGAAGTTGGTGGGGACTGAAGAAGATGTCAAGGAACACAGAGAAAAGCACAGAGAAACCCTTTCCAGTAAGGAGCTCAAAGGTCTGCGGAACGATAGTGCAGAAGACTTTAGGTGGCAGAGCCATCCATCTGGACACCCGACAAAGTGGCAGCATTTTTTCAACAGCCACAAGCGTTAAAGGACACGATCCACAAGTACTTCGATGGAAGGGAGCCTGCCCATCTCCAAAGGCAGAACAACAGGGCCACAACTACTGCAAGATTTGCTTGTCGACACAATGAAAAGAAGCAGCCTCCTATAACCACATTTCTAACCAAAGCATCTGCCAGTGTAAAGCATCCACCTTCAACACTCGAAGGTCCTCAACCGCCACAGATTGTGACATTAGTATGAAGCGTCGTCCAGGTCTGTACTCAGGTAATCCTTAACTCCGTCCAAGTCAGCCTGATGTCTCCCCACTTGCCTGCAGTGCCAGACATCTCACCTCTACCATGAGAAAACAAAGCAACACTGGGAAGCGGAAGAGCTAAATGATAACGATCCCACACCGGCCCCCTCCTTACTCCCTGCAACCATCCTAGTAGTGGGCAACCTTTTAAGGTTGGTTCCCTTTTCCCCAACCTTTTAAGGGTTCCCAAAAAGGTTCCCAACCTTTTAAGGTTGGTTCAGATGGTTCCCTTTTTCTTGGCTTTCTGTTGGCTGGTTCACTGTTTCGTTTTTCTTATGAGTAGTTGTTACATGTTCACTCCAGTTTGATGTGCTTTTCAGTGTCTGTTGCTTTAATTACTGGTTTTTATTGTCAGTTGTAATCCGCCTTAATGACTCCTTAAATGGGACTCAAAGTCAGCAAATGCACGCTTTAAATACACATTTAATACTTCTGCTTGCATTTTAATTTAACAGCTGCTTCAATAATAAGAATAAACATACTACAAAAACACACAGCTCTGATCCTTCGAACAGCATTGCAAGGGTGCGAGGACAGAGACAAACACTGCCAAACGCTAGACGCCCTCCCAAGGCACGAAGACCAACTTGGCCTCCTTGGTCCTGAGCTCAGAGGCAGGCGCAGATCAAAGCAGACCCGCAGGGTAACCTTAAGGTAACTTTCGCTCCCTTACCCCACGGAGACCTGTGGACGCCTCTCTGACCCCACTGGGTTCCGTGGTAGCTATTTCAGCACCGCTGGAGCCGTGGGATTGGGCTGTCAGTCTCCAGTGGAACATATTTAATGGGCCAGAAGAGCTCAGCTCCAACGGTAAGTTTTAGTTGCATTTGTGTCCTTTCCCCCCTCCTTCCCTGTAGACAAAAGACTTGAATTAAAGCTATAAGGCATTTTAAAAACTAGCTGCAAATTGAGGACGTTTCAGGCGCATAAGAAGTGACCTGTTAGATCAGGCCAAAGGGCCACCTAGTCTAAGACCCTGTTTTGATTGCATCTCGTTACCCTGGCAGCAGGCCAGGATCTTTCCAGCCAAAGCCCTCTCTTGGCCCCCTTTTTTTCTTCTATCTGTCACTGCAGGAATTTTCACCCAGGTGGGAGGAACAACAAACTACTGTCTTGCATTGTGACACCTGTAGCAAGTCTGGCACTTACCTAAACAACTGAGAAACGGCTGGCCACACAGAGCAGTGTTCAGTATCCTGGCAAGTCAGCTGAATGAAATGGGGGAGTCGGGAAGAGCGTCTGTCCGTCCGTCCTCCAAGTTAGCTGAAAGGCAAAGGAAAAAATGAACAACGAAGGCCAGGCTGACCAGAGGCAGAAAATAAGTGAAATTTGCATTCACAAGAAAGGAAGATGCACAAGGCAAGAACAAGACTCCTGACCGCCTGCAGACGCAAAACTACTCTGAAAGTTTTGTACCAGCAGGTGACCTATGCCTGTGTTTCCCAAAGTGTGGGTCACAAGCCCATGCGTGAGGGGACGCAAGCTGGGCCCTTCTGTCTAAATTGGAGCCATTCCAGAAAGGGGGGTGGGTGATGTGATGGCCTGAATTGCTTATTGGGAGGCCCAAGAGGCCTCTTCCAGGTCGTTTCAGGCCCACAACCCACATAACAATCCTGGCCTCCACAAGCCTCAGAACTGCCCACAGAAACATCTGGAAGTGAACTCCGGTTTTCAAGCACAACTTCCAGGTTCATCACAGAGGATGAAGTAGGCAGCAGCACCAGACAGTGTGGGGACCACTGGCCACCGCGTTTACAAAACACACACACACACACACACATTTACCTCTAATTTGGAGAAGTAGAGGACTACATCCTTATTTAAGCTGTGCACACAGAAATTGGACCGGAGAAGGGATGACAATGTTTAACTTCTATACTATTTTTCATCAACAACAACAGAAAGTGCACAGAGCAACACGCACAGCAACATGCATGAGAATCAGCCTGGCCTTTTAGGCCAAAATGAAGCGGCGTCTGGTTTCCCAGAGAAAACTTGGAAGGGCCGTTTTTACGCCTTATGAGGTGCTTTGACGCCCAGGGAAACCGGAGCCGTTTGGTTTTGTTTTTGCCTACATGGCGATTCCGTATCCCACAGAGGCAGAAAGCCCTCCAGTCGGGCTTGGGGGGGGGGCAATTCACGGGTGTCGGCACTTGCAGTATCCACAATAGGGGGCTCGCGGGACGCGTGTCCTCAGCCAGCCAGCCAGCCAGTCTCCCTCCCTCGCTGGGCGTTTTCCCTTCAAAGCCTTCCGCGCAGTCTGTGCTCGGAGCGCTCTCGGACTGCGACGCGCCCGCCCGCCCGCCCCGCGCAACCTCCACGTCCTGCGCAAACCGGGCGCGGGCCACTGGGGGGGGGGAGGCGGTCAACCCCTCGGCCCCAGTGCAGGAAAGCAGCGCCTCCTCCGCGAGGGCGCGAGGGCTGAGGCCGGGCGGACTCCCGAGCAGAGCTCCCGCTGCCCCCGAAGGCCCCCCTGGCCTCCCCCCGGGAGCCTCTCCAGCCGCCCGCCCAGGCGCGCTCGCCCGGAGGCCAGGGGCGGCCAAGCCGTCGCGCAGAGCAGCCGAGGGAGGGCGGCCGCACGCCCAGCCGACCTCCGGCCGGGGCTCCTCGCTCGGGGCAGGCGGGCGCCGCCGGGCACAGGCCGGGGGGACGCGCTGCGAGCGACGCCGCGGGGGGGAGCGGGAGCGGGGGGGAGGGGCCACTCACCGGCCGGCGGCAGGCTCGGTGCACGTGCGCAGGCGGCCCGGCGCGAGGGAGGGGCTGGGTTTTGAGGGGGGGGGGGTCGCACGCGCCCCGCCCCCAGGGCCACGCCCCCTCCCGCCTGCAGAGAAGCGCCTGCTCGCCTCCTGCCCGCGCCGGGACTGCCGGGATGGGCGGGGCCGGGGGCGGGGCCTAGAGGAGGCGCAGCCGCGGATTGGCCGCCCGCGCTCCCGAGGCTGAGGCCGGAGCGAGGGGGGCGTGTCCAGCCCAGCAGCCGCAGCCGGCGGTGCTCTGCCCCGAGCGGCCCTCAGAGCCGCCCGGCGCTCACTTAACTCCCAGGAAAGCGGGCGCGGGGCTGCGGCGGGGGCGATGCTCCCGGGAGCCCCGTCCCTGCTCGGGCAGGCGGCAGCAGCGCCTCCTCGGGAGCCCCCTCGCTGCGCAGCGCCCGCGGCCGGAGGGCGCCCCTCCCCGGGCAGACGGCCCCTCGGAGCCCACCCCGCAGCGGCAAGTGGTGCGGGGCCGGCTGCGTCTCGCTCGCTCGCTCTTTCGCTCTCTGCACGTGCGCAGGAGCCCGCCCGCGGCCCGCGCAGCCCTCGGCATCCCGCCGCGCCCCGCGGGTGGGTGGGTGTTGCGGGGCGGGGCCGCCCTCGGCTCCTCCCCGGCCGGTGTCGCCCGCTGCACGCCCGGGGCAAAGGCTGCGCGCCGGCAGGCCGAGGGAGGCTCCGCCGACAAGTAGAGCTAAGCATGGCCGGCGCCCGCAGGGGCGGCTTCTGGCGCGAGGCGGCGCAGCAGGTCGCGGCCGGAGGCTCCGCCGGTAAGTCCCGACGCGCGTCGCCGTCACCGGCTCCCCCTCGCCCGCCCCCTCGCGGCAGCAGCGCCGCCCCCCCCCCCCGCCCAGGTTGGGGCTCGTGGGGTGCAAGTGGGTCTTGCGTGCAAGCGGGGCGCAGACCGTCCCGTGCAAGGGGCGCCGCCCGGGTCATGGCCGTGCAAACCGTGGAAGGGCGCGTGCAAGCCGAAGCGCGTCTACTCGGGTGTAAGCCTCACCGTGCCCGGCGAGTCTCGGTCCCGAGTAAAGGGCGGGGGGTGCCCAGACGCCGGAACCGCCGAGGAGGACGCCGCACCCCCAGGTGCAGGACCCCCACGGAAACGGGGGGACTTTACAGAGCGGAGCTAACAGCCTTCACGTGCAGTCCGTTGGTTTGGGGCCCCCTTAAGGCAACCTGACACGCGAAGGCGCAGACACGCCAGCAAGTGAGGCGGGCAGCCCCGCTTGACGCCGGCACCCCCCCCCCTTGAAAGGTGGGGCGTTTTGAAATTTACCCAGGACTGAAGGCTGACATGCTGGGCGAGTCCTGGGGAAAGAGGACCTCTGGCCACCCTGTGAGTAAATGGGCTTGCAGCCGAAGGCTCTCTGTGGTGTCTCGTCTTGGCTCTTTACAGGGGGGAGTGGTTCCTCCATGGCAAGCATCGCCCCCTCCACTCCCTTGTCCTTGTGGTGTGTGGCTTTGGCCGAAGCAGTGCTCAGCCCTAAAAGGCTTCCGGTCCACCTTTCTTGCTGGATTCCTGTGAAACGGAACTGTGGGTGCTAAAGCCAAGCCTCACCTTTAAGGTCCCTGAACGTCCGTGCACGTGCCTTAGAAAACCAATGAAGCTGCTTCTGAGTAAACCAAGTCAGGATGGGGCCATGAAGCGTGTTGATGTAGCTGAGCAACAAGGGGCAGTTACAGGTGTGTAGCACTGCTGGTGGCTCAGGATGCAGGTGTGCACCCCCTTCACATCAAAAGACGCATCCGTGGTACAGTGTGGACGCAGGTGAATGTGGCAGTACAGGCAGAACAGGTGGAATGCTTCTTATCCCAGTGGGTAATTAAGCTGTGGAACTCCTTGCCACAGGAGGTGGTGATGGTATCTGACCTAGGTGCCCTTAAAAAGGGATTGGACAGATTTCTGGAGGAAAAGTCCATCATGGACTATAGGCTATGATGGGTTATTGTATGCAACTTCCTTATGTTAGTAGTAGGCTACTTCAGAATGCCTGGTGCAAGGGAGCGGCAACAGGGTTAGGGGCTGTTCCCATGTTCCTATGAAAACATGTCTGAAGAGGAGCGTCTGGTTCTGGGGCTGTCCAAGAGAAATGCTGTGGAGAATCCTGACTGGCCACCAGTGTCTTTACCTTAGGATTTACCTCAGAATGCCAGGTGCGAGGGAGTGGCCACAGGATGCAGGCATCTTGTTGTCTCGTGTGCTCCCTGAGGCATCTGGTGGGCCACTGTGAGATGCAGGAACTAGGTGGGCCTTGGCCTGATCCAGCGGGGCTCTTCTTTTTGTTCCTATTAGGTGGGTGGGGCTGTGCCTGCAGCAGCAACGGGCACAGGAGGAGACCTTGTGCAGGCCTCCATTGCTGGCCCAGAGGAAGGGCCTGACCCACTGGGTCTTGCCGACTGATCAGTTATCAGTGCAAAAGATGTCTTGCGGTATAAAACCTTGTTCAGGTGAAGAAGTAAATTGAAGATTTCCCGGGCACCTGCCTGGGAAATAGAAGTTCATGCTTTTGTTGTTGTTTTCTTCAAATTCAGATCTGGTGTGTGAAAATGTGTTTAAGCTTTCAAAGCATTTTCGGACTTGACCCACAGCTGCTCCCTTTGAAAGGAGGGAAGAAATAGATACACCGGCTGGCGGGCTAGCCCCATCGCAGGCGGCCACGTTGACATCCCAAGGAGTGTGGCAGTCCGCCCCTCCCCCATGAAACCCAGGGCCAGCGGTCACTTGAGGGCCTTGTGCCTCCAGGCCGTGCGAGTGGAAACGCTGTACTGTTCTTACTGCTCTCACTAACAGCATCCAGAGGCACTGGCCAAGGCAGCCGGAGGCAAGTGTCAAGGAGCAGAAGAAGCGCCTCACTGGATCAGGCCCACCCAGTCCTGCTTCCTGCGTCTCCCAGTGGCCCACCAGAAGCCTCAGGGAGCACCTGAGACAGCAAGGTGCCTGCATCCTGTGGCCGCTCCCTGGCACCTGGCGTTCTGAGGCAGCCTCTTCCCCCTCGCTTCTCCCAATGAAGACGTCAGACTGTGGCTTGGGTTTAACTTGCGCCACTTTATTAAACACAAGTGACCAGTGATTAAACATGAAGCTTACTGAACACAGGGAAGGGTTCTTTTCTGGAGTCTGCGTTTCTGACACCGCGAGCATCTGCCCAGCAGCTTATGTTTTAATGCGGGGCTCTCCAAACCTGGCTCGGGGGCCAGAGGCGGCCGGCCCTCAGAGAGCCTCTGTCCGGCCCGTGGCAAGGCTCTGGCCCTCCTGACCTTGCTGGTGTGGGCTGGAGGTTCCGAGCCGTGCTCTGGTTGTGTGTGGAGGGTGTTCTGGGGGCCAGGGAAGCCGTGCGCATCTCTCCGGCCCCCACAGTGCGTTTGGAAGGCTGAAAATCATCAGAACATGCTCTGGATTTTTCCTCTCCTGTGATCTGCTGGTCCCAAGAGATTTACTCTAGAAGTTGCTTGTGGGGTGAAGGAAGGGGAGTCCCTTAAAGTTTTTTCTGTGTTTTTCTTGGAGGAATTCTAGAAGTTTGAGTCCATTGATTTATTCATCTAAGTTCCATCTATATTTATTTAAATTTTATATTTTTTGTGTCTTCAATTAATTTTATGGCCCTCAACACTGTGCCAGGTGTTTGACTCAGTCCTCTGGCTGAAACGTTTGGAGACCCATGATTTAGGCAACTGATATGCCACAAACGACTAGGGTGTGTGTGATGTGGAGGTGGGTCCAGTTTGTAATGGGCGGCTGTGCCAGTAACTCTGGCGGACCTATTTGCAAGTTTAATATTATCCAAGGATTGTGTTGAGATGCATGAATTACAGTGGAGGGTTTATGTTCCATTTGCTGCCTCCTTGCAATGTATTTGCATAGAAAAAAATCTTGAATCATTTTTCCTCGATTTTTTTAAAAGGATTGCATATTTGATTATGAGGCTGGCTGTGCTTTTTGTATGCATTTTGTTTGAAGTTGCAATGCATCATGGGATTTGAAGTATCAAATTCTCATCTACATTCTCATCAAACATCAAAAATAGAAATCGTTAAATAAAAATAGTAATTGCTGGACAGGATGTTGAATACGAGGGGCTGGAGCGTTGGGTAGTGTTGGCCCTTAGTTACTTCGCCATGTCATGCGGTCAGCATCATTGGAGAAAGATGCTCTGCTCGGAATGGTCAGTGGCAAAAGACAACAAGGATACAACTGAACGGATAATTCGATTGATCTATATTCTCATGCAGACAGGTGGGAAGAGTAAGGAAGGGTTCTAAAAAAAAGCACAGGCTTCCTACATAACAAAAGTATGAAATGTTGGTAAAAAATTGAACGTTGTGCTGTAAAAGTACTGTACTTTTCAAATAGTGCCGGCAGAACACAGGCATTGGAATCTAGAACGTGTATACGATCTGGGAATATGCCATAGTCTTCTCTTTATGACTGATTGCTGCTTTTATTGTTGTGCTCTGGGTTTTTCAGGATTATTATTGTGTTTTGCTCTTCTCTGGTTATGAGCTGCCTTGGGTCTCTTTTGTAAAGGAGAAAGGCAGGATATAAATATTTTTAAATAAATAAATGTTCTTGAAGTTTAGTGCTGCCTGGAAAAGGTGCAGAAGAGAGCGACAAAAATGGTTATGGGGCTGGGGCACCTCCCTTATGAAGAAAGACTGCAGCGTTTGGGGCTTTTCAGTCTAGAAAAAAGGCGCCTGAGGGGGGACTTGATTGAGACATACAAAATTACGCATAGGATGGATAAAATGAATAGAGGGAAGTTCTTTTCCCTCTCTCACAATACCAGAACCAGGGGACATCCACTAAGGGTTGGGAGCATGAGAACATTTAAAAGGAAATACTTGTTTTAATAATAATAATAATAATAATAATAATAATAATAATAATACATGTATTTATATACCGCCTTTCTTAAGATCACTAGATTTCTCTAGTGACTGTAACTCAAGGCGGTTTACATAGGCAGACTTTTATTCATAAACCCAAAGGTTTTTACAATTTACAGAAATGTTCTGTCTTTCAAGAACAACGCTCATACAGATCTTTCTTTCTGGATTTAGCCTTCTTTCTTAGCCTCCCATCTGTCTTCTGCTGTCTTTACCCAGCGGGTAATTAACCTATGGAACTCCTTGCCTACAGGGGGTGGTAATGGCACCTGGCTTAGATGCCTTTAAGAAGGGATTGGACAGATTTCTAGAGGAAAAGTCCATCTTGGGCTATAGACCATGATGGGTGGTGCAACCTCTTTACGTTAATAGCAGGCTGCTTCAGAATTCCAGGTGCAAGGGAGTGGCAATAAGATGCAGGCAGCCTGTTGTCTTGTGGGCTCCCTGGGGCACCTGGTGGGCCGCTGTGAGATGCAGGAAGCTGGACTAGATGGGCCTTGGCCTGATCCAGCAGGGCTCTTCTGATGTTCTTATGCCTCCTCCGCTTTCTGCATTGTGTGAAGGAAAACTTGAAAACGCATACCAGCAAGTAAAATGGTGGAGAAACTTGAATTTTTTGTAGCGGAGGATCTCGCATAATTCGGAGTTCTGCCTGTGCCCACTGCCTCCCCCTGGAGGCGTTCTGAGGGCCAGGGAGGTCACTCATCCTTCCCAACCCTCAGCCACGAGGCCTTCCAAGGCCCCTGAGGGCCTTTAAATGTCACTTCCGGTTTTTGCCAAAAACCGGATGTGATGTGGCCTTAGAGGGGCTTCTGAGCAGCCTCTCCCGGGGGGGGCAGCACAGGGGGGCAGCACCTCCAGCTGTCATAGTGACCAGGAACATCATGGATACTTCCCATTCCAGTGTGAACCTAAAACCAATGACGTTGACTTTCTAAGATTCTAGGGGCACTTTGGAGTGCCTTTGGCTTTCCGTATTCCTGTGTCTTGCTGCTGACCCTGTGTGGGCAGATCGACCCGGGCTCCAAGGCCTATTCCAGCTGTCGCCACCTCTCCTGCCCTGCTTTGCCCCGATCTTCCCGCCCCTGTTGCCCCTCCCCCTGCTCTGTTTTGCCCCCTCCCTGTTTCGGAAGGGGCCCAAAGGAAACTGTGGGCCCCCTGATAAAAATTTCCCTCAGAGGCCAGGGCAGCAGTTGGGCAAGCAGAACAGCCCGTGGTGCGCATTACCCTGGTTGACCTCAGAGCGGGCGCTAAATGCGAGTCTCTGCATGGCGCAGTGCCCTCTCGCACCTCTTTCCGCTCTGGCCCTTCTTTGGCCCCACTTGCTTGCTGCTTGGCCCACCTCCTTCTGCGCTTGGAGGGCTGAAGCAGCAGCCCTCAGGTTTGGCGTGGCAGTGCAGTGTTGTCGTATGTGCCAGCCGCTCGCCTGAGGCATCAGGCTCTGTGAAATTCCCTCTGTGGTGGGCAAGGCACGCGTGGAGTGCTGCTGTGAGGGTCTGATTCGTGGAGCCAGGTTGGGGTGGCAGGAGGGCTCGAGCCCCACTGTAGTGCCCCCCCCCACAAGCCCAGTGCTTTATCGGCTCCATATGCACTTTTGGATGCAAGGAAGGACTAAATCCCCCCCCCAGTAGCTGTGGTGTTAGTAGTGAGGTCAGCTGTGCCCTCGAGTGGCCATTCTCAACTTTTGGGGGCTGCGGCCCCTTAGAAGCTCTTCTCAGGTTCTAGCCCCCCCCCCGGGCAAACTAGGGTACAACACAAGCAAACATAAAATCATTTATTGTTGAACATCAACACAATGTTCTAACACATGTTGTTCAGATTGTGGGTTGGGACCCACTCGGTGAGTCACGATATGTCAGAAGGTCCCGGAAAGCTGGGAGCAGCCATCTTGGAAGTTGCAGGCCTTACTCTTGCTGTATTCCTGTTGCGAGTTTGCATTTTCAAGTGAGGTGCGTTTTTTATTTTTTTTTTAAAAATGTATTTTGTTCAAAGCTTTTATATAATTCTAGTTTTTTGGTACCCGGTGTTGCCCGGATAACAAATGTCACCAATCAGTTTAGTGACCCCAAAAACTATGGATTTGACAGTAATGTCGGTCATTTCAGAGGTTTTGTTTTGCACCCCTTCTCACCCCCCTCGCTGAGGGGGGCCGAAGCAGGACTCAAATGCCGCTCGCCCCAGCAACCCCGGAAACTGCAGGTTCGATGCCAATTTTGGCCATTATCACATGGGGGGCCCTGCACACTTCCATACCCAGTGGCGCTAGGGGGGCCTGACCCCAGCAGTGTTTGTCGCCAGACCGCATGGCATGTGTGTGCCGAGTTTGGTGCACGTCGGTCCAGGCGTTCCAGCAGGGCATGGCAGATGTTTTGTTTCGCACCCCTTCTTGCCCCCCACACTGAGGAGGGGCCAAACCTGGACTCCAACGGCGTCGGGAGTGTCGCCGCTCATCCCGGCAACCCCAGAAACTACAGATTCAACGCCGATTTTGGCCATTTTCGACCTTTTTCATGCGGGCCCCCCATGTACCCCCACCCCCAGGGGTGCTAGGGGGGCCTGACCCCCATAGTATTCGTTGCCAGGCTGCAAGACATGTGAGTGCCGAGTTTGGTGCCGGTCGCTCCAGGCGTTGCGGAGCCTGTGCGGAATATACGTGTGTGTATACACACACACACACACACGTTCTTCTTTGTATAGATAGATTTTGTCCTGATCCTGCTTCCTGTCAGGGATGTTTCATGGTTGTGCAATTGCTGCAGTCCAAGAGTGCCAGGTTGTACTCCAAGGGTGTCATTTGATTACATCACACTTCCTGCTTGATGATGTCACTTCCGGCTATGACATCACATCCAGGTTAATGAAGTTACTTCTGGTGGGTCCAGGCATGTGTGCCATTCTAAAAAGTGGGTCCTGGAGTTAAAAGGCTTGCGAACCACTGTTTTAACATACTGGGGAGTCGGGGGACCGAATGGCTGCCCTAGATCCACACAACGCAACTGGAGCTAAGGAGTGCTGAAAGGAGTGCATGGCTCCAGTTGCTTCGTGGAGTCAGATTTCTCTGCGTGCTGCTGGACTGTGGTGGAACCTCGGTGGGTGGGTGTGAGAGAGAGTGGATTTTTCATAGCAAAGGTTCTTCTGGCAGATGCTTTAATGCAGTAGTTGTCACACTTTTTACCATCGGGACCTACCTAAAAAAAGTTCCGCTTTGCCAGCCACTCAAGCCTCTGTGGCTGTAATGACAATTGGGCAGCAGAGCTCCCTCAGGTTCAACCCGTGATGCACATAGCCTAATGCAGCCTGTCAGTTTTGCGAACCACATAAAATTGAGTCATGACCCATTGGTGGGCCGTGGACCCACAGTTTGAGACCTGCTACTTCAGTGCATTGCAGAATTGGGTCTCTGTGATGACGACTCTGGAAACTTGCTACGGTTTGTTACAGTGTCTGTGAAATAAGGTAGTGCTGAGGAAGGGAGAACACATTTTGCACACTGAAAGGTTTAGTTAATAGGCAAACGCATCAAATAAGTGCTGCCGGTTTGCCTGAACAGGTTCCTCTGCCTTTTATTTGTCTTTAATGCGGTAGAGAGCCTACAGTCGAAGTCCAGTGTGGGCCCAGTACAAAGAGCATTCTTTGTTTCTTGAGAGAGGTTTTAGGTCAGTGGGAGGAAGGCTGCTTTGCCATGCTTGCACTATTGCGACCACTGGAGGGCAGTGTGGTGCTGCTCTAATATGTTACATAAGAACTTGAGCAAAGAACAAACTTTTCAACACACTTTTCAAATGTGTTGCTTTTACAGGTGAATATTGGATTTATTTGACTTGGATGAGGAAAAGAGAGTGTGGTTGTATGAGTGTGATACACAGGAAAACTTGCTGTCTTGGTGGGGAAGAGGTCAGGCTTATTTGATTTTGCTTATTTCATTTTACTTATTTATTCAAAACATATCCCATTCCTAAGGATGGGAATAATGAGAAAGTATTCATTGCATTGGGACGTGGTGGCGCTGTGGGTTAAGCCGCTGCTGTTGAGCTTGCTGACCAGAAGGTTGGCAGTTCAAGACCACATGACAGAGTGAGCTCCCGTCAATTGTCCCAGCTCCTGCCAACCTAGCAGTTTGAAAATACCTAAAAATGCTGGTAGATAAATAGGTACCACTTTGGTGGGAAGGTAACGGCATTCCATGCGCCTTGGCGTATAGTCATGCGGACCACAGAAACTTGTCCTCGGACAAACACCGGCTCTTCGGCTTAGTATAGAAACAGAGATGAGCTCTGCCCCTACAGTCAGTCATGACTAGACCATTCGGTCGTGGGGAAAACTTTACCTGTTCATTGCAATACAAAATAATAAAAACGTTGGTCCAAACAGTCATCTATGAATCTAATAATTGCAGCTTTGATACCAATAAAAGTGTGTTTGTCAGCTAAAAAAAATTGTGTATACCAATTTGTTTTGCTTAATAATGGGACTCTAGAGCATATATTTGAGACAGGACAAATATAAAATGAGGAAAGATTTTTGTTCAGTTATTGTTTCATGGGATTTCATAGATGTTGTCCATTAACATCATTGTCCATTAACATCATTGCTGAAAGCTGTCAATGGGCCCCCAACTATTGAATCCAGTGGTTCTCAAACGTTTTAGCACTGGGACCCACTTTTAGAATGCCAATGTATCCAGGACCCACAGGAAATGATGTCACGGCCAGAAGTGCCGTCATTATGATACCAGAGCCTGCTGCTTTCCTGAGAATGCAGCAATAAGTTGAGTTATTTTTCGGCCTTTTTCTTCTGAGAAAAAGTTTTATTATTTTACTTAAGGACATGGGTCAGGGTTACAGAAAACAAAGGGAAGGTTAACATAGGGTACACGCATAAGGTAAAACCGTTGCAGAAGTACCCTTATACATCTTAGAAATTTTCTCCGGTGTTATATGCCATCTATAGAACATCTTATATATATTTTCGCTAAATGATGTAGCTTTACTAAGTTTAATATTTGTTTTCCATACTTTTTCCCATTCATCAAGAAGTATATTCTCAGCCTTTTTCAATAGCAAAGTGAATCAGAAAGAAAAAAAAAAACATTTACAACCTTGACACAAGCAAAACAACCACACAGCCCTCTCCCTGCTGCCATAGGGGCTTCATGACCCACCTGAAATTGGTTCGCGACCCACTGCTGGGTCCTGACCCACAGTTTGAATAACACTGATCTAATCAATAATTTGTTGGTTGGAGCTGCTCTGCAGTAAGTCTGCTCACACAGAGCCGTGTACTTTTGAGGCTTGATCTCCAACACAGGGATAAAAAAGTTTCAGGAAGGTTGATGGTGGGCTGGAGTGTCATTGGGCATTTCCTACGGCAGAAGTCCTCTGTTGCTGCCTTTGAAACCCTTTCAAAAGAACTTAGCAGAGAAGAGACATGTGGTTCAGCAGGAGACAGACTGAGAAATTTGCCTAGGGGCGTATGCCCTTATTCAGGCGGGGCATCTTTCTCAATGACTGCCTATAGCTCATTACATTAAGGCTACAGCCCTCTGCAAAGTACCTGTCCTCCTAAGCACCGTTCATTGGAATTCATTGGGAAGCCCAGCAGAAGCTGCGTAGACTAGCACTCTAACAGCACAAGCCTATGTGTGTCTGAGCACCACTGTGTTCAGCAGGTCTTACTCCCAGGAAAATGCATATAGCATTGCAGCCTTATACACTGCAGCCTTTTATATTTATCTGGGATATTTTTGAATTCCATTGTTCAATATTTATACCTTTGTTCGGGAGGCTGGGATGAAATGGGCTAGCTAGATTTGTAAACAGAAAACAGATGTGGCCCCGGAATCCATAGGGGATCTGTCCCAGTTCCCCCCCCCCACAAGTATATGGAAACCACAGGTACAGGGAAACCCTGCCTTTGTGGCTCCTGCATGCCATTAACTTTGTTGAAAGGCTTACTGGGGTGAAAATGTTCTTGCTTGTACAGGTCACTATAAGCATTCAAGCTCATAGCCACGTTTAGGCAAGCTGCTGACTGAATGCTTGAAAAAGGCAGATTGAGGTCAACAGGAAACGGTTAACTACTTTTTTTTACGTGAACCCAATAATGAAGTGGAAACAATAGCTCCATATAGAAAACTAAATAAATATTACAACCTGATTAAAAAAACTTTCTAAAAGTTTTAAAAATATAAGAAATGCAGGTGGATTTAAATTTGAACTTTAACCTTTTTTTTTTTTTTACAAAACATTCAGATTTTAAATGCAGGTTATACACATTAGAAACAACAAAAACAGTAATATTTTCCTGAGGCCAGTGTTATTCAAACTATGGTTGGGACCAACTTGGTGGGTCGCAACCTGATGTCAAGTGGGTCGCAGGAAGCTGGGAGCATCCATCTTGGAAACTGCAGAACGTACTCTTGTTATATTCCTTTTGTGAGTATTAGCAGTTTGAATTTTCAAGTGAGGTTTTTTAATTTTTTTTTTCTTTTACATCATATTTTGTCCTAATCTTGCTTTCTGGCAGGGATGCTTCACGGTTGTAGAATTGCTGCAGTCCAAGAAGGCCAGTTTGCATTTCAGGAGTGTCATTTGATTATGTTGCGATGACAGCACTTCCTGCTTGATGATGTCACTTCCTGCCACACCACCACTTCCAGGTAAATGACATCACTTCTGGTGGGTCCCGACAGGAGTGCCATTCTAAAAAGTGGGTCTCTGTCTAAAAAGTTTGAATCCCACGGCCTTAGACTGTAAACTTTATTTGCTTCAACTGTGCCTTTGAATCTTAAGCACCTGGAAGCTGAGAGCACCTGGATTTCTGAGCCTTTGCCTGGCTCCTTCCCACAAGCACACAGAGCCACTGTTGTGTGCAGTGCTTCTCGGAGCCGGGAAGCAGGGTGTGTTTACTTCCCCTCTTAAACACGCTGCTATTGGCTGAGAATGCCGAAAGCTTGAGTTTGCATCGCCGATTGGCTTCTCTTTCACTGGTGGGATTCTGTTGGCAGCGATCAGAAGCCCTTTGTGCAGGGACTAGCCGGTCTGTGGTATTGGGAGCTGAGCCTCCTTTTGCCACAGGGAGTCCATCGCAAAGTGCTTTACTCACACTGTGAGCCTGTCACAAAGCAGGGCCCTGCTGTCACAGTGTTTGTGCATTTGTCTCCTGAATGCAGAGGTCTCCAAACTATGGCCCAGGGGCCACAAGATTGTATCTGCCCCGGAGCAACTTAAAATACTTGACATTTTTACTCATTATAGGTCGTTTCTCAGTTTAAGCACAGCATGATTTCTTTGTAAACGTCACATATCTCTTTTGTTCTGAACCATATCATGCTGATTACAAAAAAGATCCAGGGAAAACGTATTCACTCATTTACATTTCATTTATTCATTTATAAAACTGATTTTTTTTTCAGCCCATGAAAATCTGTAAAATGTACAATGTGGTCCTCATACTGAAAAGTCTGAAGACCCCTGCCTTAACAGAAAGTAAGCTACTGTCTGAAATTCACCTTTCACTGCTCAGTAGCTTGGGGCAAAAATGTATATACGGAAGAGAGCTGTGATTGGATTTCTTAAAGCATCCACACACTCTTCTGATACTGGACGGGGAGGAGCTCTTTGGCACTTTCATCTGTGCTGTTTGCCTGATCTGAATCACGCCCTCAAGCTGTGGGGAAGAAAATCATGTGGGCACAAAACAGCTCTTTGTATTTGCTCTTCAGTGACCCAAATAGTTTGGAGGGTTTAGATTAGGGAAACATTCTGCAGAGGGTTGAACAAGGGGGACATCCGGCCAGGCTCAGATTCTACCCTGACATCCTGGCTTGTTTCTTAAGTTTAAGAGATTCTGATCCTGGTTTGCAACAAGGCACCATTTTGTTGGTCATCTTCACCTCCTTCCCTCAGCCGTGGGGGAAGGGAGCTCAAGGCCGGTCTCCTTAAGAACAGGTTGTGGTTTGATTTTGGGCCTGGGGCGGGCCTGGGGCCCACTGTCCGTAAATGGCTTTGTTTCTGGTTGGATCTGTGTGGGCTTCTAACTGGCCGCTGCCTTCCAGCCTGGTGTTCACGGTCCCTGGCTCACAGCTGTCAGTCCTGCTAAGAGCAGGTGCCATTCAGGGTGCCATTCAGAGTATTATTTATTTATTTATTTATTTATTTATTTATTATCCCGCCTTTCTGCCCCATGGGCACCCAAGGCGGCTTCCAACGTTAAAAACCAACACTTTAAAAATCACAAATATAACAATAAACACAATGTTAAGAACAATATTAAAAATAGTTAAAAATTTAAACCAAGCAGCCCCGTGGATCCTTTAAAATATAGGAGGAAAAATGTAAAATGACAGCCAGCCTGTCAACAATTGAAGGCTTGTTTAAATAAAAAAGTCTTAAACCCCCACCGGAATATTGCCAAAGAGGGAGCAGTTTTTAACTCTAAGGGGAGGGTATTCCAAAGTCGGGGGGCCACCACCGGGAAGGCCCTATTCCTGGCCGCCATCCCCCTCACCTCTCCTGGTGGCGGCACAGTCAGAAGGGCCTCCCCCCCCCCCGATGATCTAAGAGTACGGGCAGGATTATATGGAAGGAGGCGGTCCCTCAAATACTGCGGACCCGAGCCGTAAAAGGCTTTAAAAGTCAAAACTAGCACTTTGAATCGGGCCCGGAAAGGAACCGGCAGCCAATGTAGCCGCTGAAGCAACAGCCTGACAGAGTTGAACCAACAAGCCCCAGCAACCACACGAGCAGCCGCATTCTGCACTAGTTGCAATTTCCGGACCATCTTCAAAGGCAGCCCCATGTAGAGCGCATTGCAGTAATCAAATCTGGATGTCACCAGGGCGTGTGTCACCGTGGCCAGATCTTCTCAGCTCAGGTATGGTCACAGTTGGCAAATCAACCAAAGCTGAGCAAAGGCTCCCCTGGCTGCCACCGCCACCTGGGAATCCACGTGCAGCTGTGGATCCAGGAGAACCCCCAAACTGCGAACCTGCTCCTTCAGAGGGAGCGCAGTCCCATTCAGAGCAGGGCGATAGTCCAATACCCGAGCTGTGGATTTCCGAACCAAAAGCACCTCTGTCTTATCTGGTTTAAATTCAGCTTGTTCGCCCACATCCAGCCCCCAACCGCCTCCAGACAGCGATCCAGAACCTCGACCGCCTCCTCAGCATCAGGGGAAAAGGAGAGATAAAGTTGGGTGTCATCAGCATATTGATGGCACCCCACTCCAATCCCCCGGATGACCTCTCCCAGCGGCTTCATGTAGATGTTAAATAGCATGGGGGATAGGATAGACCCTTGCGGCACCCCAAACTTAAGAGGATGGGATGCCAAACAAGCATCTAATCCCCCAGCACCACCTTCTGGGATCTGCCAGCCAGGAAGGAGCGGAACCACTGCAGAACAACACCTCCAAGCCCCAACCCAGCCAGCCAGCAGGTCCAGCAGGAGAGGTCCAGCAGGACTAACAGGGACACGCTCCCCCTGTCTGTCCCCCGGCGAAGGTCATCCACCAAGGCAGCCTCCGTCCCGAACCCCGGCCTGAAGCCAGATTGGAATGGGTCCAGATAATCCGCTTCCTCCAGCAACCTCTGAAGCTGGGACGCCACCACCCGCTCAGTTGCCTGCCCAGTAGCCTTTTCAAAGGCACTCAGGGATCCTTGTCTCATTCAGCATTATTGAGCTGTTGATGTTCGCTAGAGGGGCCTTGGCCTGATCCAGCAGGGCTCTTCTTATGAGAAAGGAGGAGAGAAGCCCCATGTCTTACCAGCTCCCTGAACAAAGGAAGGGTGAAAAATGTGGCGAGTCATGCAGTAAGTAGCATCTAAAGCAGTGATGGCAAACCTATGATACACATGTCGAAGGTGACACACCACAATATTTGGGGTGACACACCAGTGTTCACCAACACCTGACAAAGATTGAGTTTATTCTACTCATTTTGTATTGTTGCAATTATTTGTCGCTTCTTTATAGGATACATAGCACCACACATGATGGGACTGTATTTTTTTGTTTAAATACATGAATATAAAGAACGGTTTCTCTTTCGTTTGGGGGGGGGGGTTTGACACGCCAGCAGAGTCACGTCAAGCATTTCCAAAAATTTTGACCCAGAGCCCAAAGGGTTTGCCGTCACTGATCTAAAGGGCTGCGATGAGCACTGGTGCAATCCACGTTCCCCTCCGGCAAACCTGACAAGCCAGTGCTGAAGGCAGGCCAGTGCCCTGCACCCCCCCCCCCACGCCTCGTGCCATTGCCGACGGCCTCCCAGTCTTCCGCACCGGCCTGTGCTAGGAGGGAGCGGGTGAGCGAGGGTGTTGTCTCGGCATACGTGGCACCAGAGCACGCGCTGGCTGTGGCCTGTTAGCCCTTAGGATCCTCAGTGGGGTTTGCTCTCCATATTACATTGTGGGGGGGGGCAGGGGCTGGGAGGGAGTGCCTTGCCTAACCCTGCTGCTGGCCCGGAAAGGCAAATGCTGCACAGGGCAGAGGAAGGGGCAGGAAGGGTGGTGCAGAGTGTAAACCACTAGACTCATATGCCCCAGAACCTGCTCAGGGCCCCTATGAGTTGTGACTTTTTTACAGCAGGGTGTGACCTAATATTTAACGAGGTTTACAACCACGGCTACTCGTCAGAGCCTAAAGTTTAGAATACTTTCTCTTAACTTTTAAATGCCCTCCCAGACTACACAAGTCCCAATTATTTGGACTTTTCCAATAGTTTGGTAAGCGTGTCCAATTAACAAACTGGTTCCCAAAGACAAACTAAACATTAGTTATATGAATTGTAATTTATTGATAACAAGGGTTTACAGCTAAGGAAAGCTTACAAGCAACTAACTGAGATACCTCTCAAAATACTAGAAAACTAGGCTCCTGTCTCTTACTAGACCCTAATGGTTCACCTTGATTTCAAGACCGTAATTTTAGACTTGCCAAGCGAAGTCTTCAGGTGGATGTTTCATCAGATCTGGTCTACAGGAGTCTTGCTGCTCTGAAGTCTTGATGGTGGATGATGATCCCTCTCCTCCAATCCTTGGTATTTTTATACCTTTTTTGGCACAACCATTTATCCAATCAGGGTAAAGGTTGCCCTCTCCTGATTGCGTTATCAGCTGATGGAACCTCCATGATTGAATTTGCTGTCCTGACCTCAGCTGTAACCTCACACCTTTTGCAGACCAAGAAGGTGATAGGTTAGTCTTGATTGAGTTTGGGAGTGAACTGATCACTATCAGCTGATGTTGTTTTTGCAGCTTCAGCCTACTCCTGCAAGATAAAGTTGTATTCTTGTCAACATGGAGTCAAGCCAGGGCCTAGTCTTCCTTGGCTCTTTACACAGAGGCTGGATCAGCTCCGAGTAGCCCCCCTGAGCAGGCTGGGCCCTCATGGGGCCGTGGAACGAGGAGACCTTCAGCCTGGCCAGTTGCAGCGCTGGATGCAGTGCAGGCCTGGCAGCTCCACCAGCACAGGCCAGATTTGCAGGAGAGCTTCTATTCCTCATTGGCGGCTCAGCCTCTTCCGCTACCCCCCTGCCTCATCGCCCTTGAACCAGAAGCTCTCGCAATGCTGCCGCCTTCCGTGGTTCCCTGTCCCGTATTGCTGGCTTTTGGGGGAGCAGTGCATTGTATGTGTGACACGCAACACTATGGGGGGGCAGAAGAACTTGACACGAGAATGCTGCTGGCCTCCTTGCGTTAGAAGTAGGCTACTTCAGAATGACGGTGGATTCAAGGGAGTGGCAATAGGATGCAGGTATCAAAGTGCTCCCTGAGGCATCTGGTGGCCCACTGTGAGATACAAGAAGCTGGACTAGATGGGCCTTTGGTCTGAGCCAGTGGGGCTCTTCTTACGTCCTTCAGGCCCAGATAGGGTTGCAAATTATTATTCACCTCAGAATGCCAGGTGCAAGGGAGTTGCCACAGAATGCAGGCATCTTGTTGTCTTGTGTGCTCCTTGAGGCATCTGGTAGGCCACTGTGAGAGACAAGAAGCTGGACTAGATGGGCCTTGGCCTGATCCAGTAGGACTCTTCCTATGTTCCTATGAGAACATGTCTGAAGAGGAGCATCTGGTTCTGCGGCTGTCAAAGAGAAATGCTGTGGAGAATCCTGACTGGCCACCAGTGAGTTTACCTCAGACTTTACCTCAGGATGCCAGGTGTGAGGGAGTGGCCACAGAATGCAGGCAGCCTGTTGTCTTGGGTGCTCCCTGAGGCATCTGGTGGGCCACTGAGATGCAGGAAGCTGGACTAGGTGGGCCTTAGCCAGATCCAGTGGAGCTCTTCTTGTGTTCTTGGAATTAGGACTGGAATTAGGTGGACATTGCAGTTCCTCACTGTCAAAATGCTTCACTTCGGCAGTTTAAGTAGTTCGTTTTTGGAAAAATAAGTTGCTCTTCTTTCGGTTTCCCTATTAAAAGTCTTAATGCAAGGAGGAAAAAGACTTGCAATGGGCCAAGTGCAGGTTCTGCACTTCAAGTATGAAACAGTGGATATTGCTCAAGATTAAATATAAATCAATGTCATAGTCCTGGAATGAAACAATTTTGCTTTAATGTCAATAAACTTTAAAATTCAGACTTTTCTTATTAGAATAAATGTTTCCTCTTAAAATGCATGATAATCATAATCAAGACTAAATTTGTTCTGTTATTTATTTTCTAAATGATTGTACATGTTTAGCAGACTTTTGATTTAAATCCCTATGGATATATTGGAGACAGATGTTTAGATGACCTCATGTGCAAAGTAATGTTATATTTGGACACCGGATTAAATTTTCCTTAAAATCTTTCCTTATAAGTGAGACTGTTGCAGCGCAGAAATTAATCAATGATTTATGTTTGAAGTGTGCCACTTTATTAAATGACACTCTTAATGTTTTCTAGACTTTTTTTGCAAGAATCTATATTCTAGAAAAGTTCTGATTATGCAACTGTTGTTTACATATGAAAATAATGTTTCTGGCTGGAAGGTTAAATGAGAAACAGATTTTAAAAGTCACTTGAATTTGAATGCAAATTTGCCATGTCATTTATACCTCCCACCCACCCACCCCTTGGTAAAAAGCTGCAATAAGCTTTCCATAGCACTGGCAGTAGAACACTCTCTTAATTTGAATTTCTAAATATGGTATAATTCACCTCTCTGAGTAAACAGTGCTCTGCTTACTCAGAAGTGAGTCCAGCTGATTTTGGGCGGAACACCCACCACATTTGCTCTGGATTTCAGTCAGTTTTGTGACTCGCCTTTAAAGGATATGCCGGCAGGCAGCTAAGTTGGGACGCACAGCAGTTGCAATTGGCCTGTTGAAAGCATATATAGCCATGTTAACTGGAAGTTAGCATGATAAACTGCACAAAATTGAAATATCCTATTGCCTCCTCTAAAAAACGTACAAACAAAATTTATGCAGTTGAGACAAGTCATAGCTGGCGGGAAGAGGGGAATCCTCTGCTTGGCTTTCAGAAGACCCCCATTCAGTTCCGTTGTCTCTGCATAGGACAGAGGGGGAAAATCTGTACTGAAGCCCCGGAGACCCACAGCCAGTCCGTAGCCAGAACTATCTGAGCTAGCTGGGCCAGTGGTCTGGCTTGGGGCAAGGCCTCCTTACAAGGCAACTGTTTGCTCGAGTCATTACTGTGGAGAGTTTCGTGCAAGTCTTATTACTCACGGCGGTAAAGGTTATTGTGACACTGAACAGCTGAGTTCATTTTTGGAAAATTGGAAGAAAACGGAGCATGTTCTGTTACGGATGCATCAGACTGTGTGAGGCGGATCCGTGAAATGAGGTGCATCGCTTGTGGTGCGCGAGTTCAGGTTTGTTGTGTGATCAGAAAAGGCGGGCTTGACGCAGGAGGCATCTGCAAGGCGTCCCTCCTCCGCCTTCCCTATCTCAGTGCGTCTCTAGTTGGAGTAGTAGCCTGGAAGTGCTTGCTGAGTGTCTGTCTTTGGAGGCCGGAGGCAGGCAGCTGTGAGCACTCTGGCGTCCGCTTGTGCCAAGGCTTCTTGCTTGTGTCCCGTGACGAAACGTCTCCCTGGTGTTCTCCAGGCCACTTGACGTGAGGGTAAATTGCCCTGGCCTGATGTCCTCGGAGTGCTCAGCAGGAAGAACCTGCGAGTGCAAAGGAAGCCTCTTGTGCTTGGAACTCTGTGATGGAGAACGTGGAGCTGATGGATCAGCATCAGAATCGGTGCAACGTACCAGTCAACATGTGCCTGGCCTAGGCAAAGGTGTGCACAATCCACCCTTCTACCGGGGAAGCCCCTCAGCTGGTTTGTTCGCCAACCTCAGGTGAAGAAGGTACGGATGGCTACTGCAACATACCGAGGGTGGGAAGCGGCCTCTGCCCATGCCGGGGCTGCTGAGTGGTCCATGGAGCCCCTGGAAGTGGTTTGAGGAGGAGCCCCTTTTGCAAAGCAGATTTTCAGTCCAGACGGAACGGCTGCCTGCTGGAGAGAGTGCCAGCACAGGAGTGATGTTATTATTATTATTATTATTATTATTATTATTATTATTATTATTATT
>JAJKFI010000107.1:1518946-1578030 GCA_029204185.1 Lerista edwardsae | reverse complement strand
TTATTATTATTATTATTATTATTATTATTATTATTATTATTATTATTATTTATTGAATTTATACCCCGCCTATTGCCCGAGGCACTCAAGGCGGCATTTACAACAATAAAAAATATAAAAACAACATTAAAAACAATTTAAACAATATTAAAATACAATAAAACAAAAAATTAAACAACAAAGTTTAAAACAAGCCATGTGGATCATAAAATATAAAAGTATAACCAGCCAGCCAACCAGCCAACCTGTCAACAGTTAAAAAGCTTTTTGAAATAAAAAGGTCTTCAACCCCCGCCGAAAAGTTAACAAAGAGGGGGCTGTTCTCAATTCGAAGGGGAGGGTATTCCAAAGTTGGGGGGCCACCACCGAAAAGGCCCTCTTCCTGGCCGCCGCCCCTCTCACTTCTCCTGGTGGCGGCACAGTCAAAAGGGCCCCCCCAGATGATCTCAGAGTACGGGTAGGATTATATGGAAGGAGGCGGTCCCTCAAATACCCCGGACCCGAGCCGTAAAGGGCTTTAAAAGTCAAAACTAGCACCTTGAATTGGGCCCGGAACAGAACCGGCAGCCAGTGTAGCCGCCGGAGCAACGGCTCGACAGAGTCAAACCGACGTGCCCCAGCAACCACCCGAGCCGCCGCGTTCTGTACTAGTTGTAATTTCCGGACCGTCTTCAAAGGCAGCCCCATGTAGAGCGCATTGCAATAATCTAATCTAGATGTCACTAGGGCATGGGTTACTGTGGCCAGGTCCGCACAGCTCAGGTACGGCCGCAGCTGGCGAATCAGCCGAAGCTGAGCAAAGGCTCCCCTGGCCACCGCCGCCACCTGGGACTCCAGGTGTAGCTGTGGATCCAGGAGAACCCCCAAGCTGCGAACCTGCTCCTTCAGAGGAAGTGCAACCCCATTCAGAGCAGGACGATAGTCCAATACCCGAGCTGTGGATTTCCGAACCAAAAGCACTTCTGTCTTATCTGGATTTAATTTCAGCTTGTTCGCCCACATCCAGCCCCCAACTGCCTCCAGACAGCGATCCAGAACCTCAACCGCCTCCTCAGAATCAGGGGGAAAGGAGAGATAAAGTTGGGTGTCATCAGCATATTGATGGCACCCCACTCCAAACCCCCGGATGACCTCTCCCAGCGGTTTCATGTAGATGTTAAACAGCATGGGGGATAAGATGGAACCTTGCGGCACCCCAAACCTAAGAGGTCGGGGTGCCGAACAAGCATCCCCCAGCACCACCTTCTGGGATCTGTCAGCCAGGAAGGAGCGGAACCACTTCAAAACAGTGCCCCCAAGCCCCAACCCGGCCAGCCGACCCAGAAGGACACCATGGTCGATGGTGTCGAAAGCCGCTGAGAGGTCCAGCAGGACTAACAGGGTCGCACTTCCCCTGTCCATCCCCCGGCGAAGGTCATCCACCAAGGCGACCAAGGCAGTCTCCGTCCCGAACCCCGGCCTAAAGCCAGATTGGAATGGGTCCAGATAATCCGTTTCCTCCAGTACCCTCTGAAGCTGGGACGCCACCACCCGCTCAATCACCTTGCCCAGAAATGGGATATTTGAGACTGGCCGGAAGTTGTTTAAATTGGTGGGATCCAGGGAGGGCTTCTTCAGAAGGGGGCGAACCATCGCCTGCTTCAAAGCAGGCGGGAGCACCCCCTCCCTCAGAGATGAATTCACCACCCTCCCCGTCCACTCGGCCAGCCCTCCCCGGGCAGCTCTAATTAGCCATGCCGGGCAAGGGTCGAGCGGGCAAGCAGCAGGTCTCACACTCCAGAGAATCCTGTCCACATCCTCAGGCTCTACAAGCTGAAAAGAATCCCAAATGGTAGGATAGACAGGTTCCCCAGGGACATCACTAGATATGCCCACAGCAGCGTCCAAGTCATGCCGAATCTGATCGACCTTGTCTGCAAAATGTTTTGCAAACTCGTCACAGCGAGCCTCCGTGTGCTCCTCCCCACCAGTAGGGGGGGCGAGATGTAAAAGACTACGGACCACACGGAAGAGCTCAGCCGGACGGTTCTCTGCAGACGCAATGGTGGCAGAGAAGTGTGCCCTCTTGGCCGCCACCACTGCCCTAGAGTAAGCTTTTAACTGGGCCCTAGCCCGTGTCCGGTCAGATTCGGCACGAGTTTTTTGCCACCGACGCTCTAGTCGTCTGCCCTGCCGCTTCATCATTCGCAGCTCTTCAGAGAACCAAGGAGCCGCTCTGATTCTGCGACTGGACAGGAGACGCTCAGGAGCGATCTCATCCAGGGCCCTGGACATCTCCGTATTCCAGAGGTCGACCAGGGCACCAGATGAATCTCCAACTCTGGCAACAGGAAAATCCCCCAGAGCCCTCAGGAATCCATTTGGATCCATCAGCCTCCGAGGGCGGATCATAAAGTGCGATCCCCCGCCATTGCAGAGGTGAGAAGTTGCAACGAGCCTAAATCCCACCAGACAGTGATCTGTCCATGACAAAGGAGTGATCTTAATCTCCTCCACATCCAGATCACCATCAACCTGCCCCGCAGTAAACACCAGGTCCAGCGTGTGTCCCGCATCATGCGTCGGGGCAGATATTCTTTGAGACAGACCCATGGTTGCCATGGAGGCCATGAAATCCTGAGCCGCAGCTGTTCCCGGGGCCTCGGCATGGACATTAAAGTCCCCCAACACCAATAGGCGGGGGGACTCCAACACCACGCTCGAGACCAACTCCGTCAGCTCAGGCAGGGAAACTGCTGGGCAGCAAGGCGGGCGGTACACCGACAAGGTTGTGGCCGGACGTGCCGACAAGGTGACCCCAGAGCCTGCTGCTTTCCTGAGGACGCAGCCATCAGCTGGGTGATTTCTCAGCCGCTTGCAATAGCAATCAGAAAGGAAGGAGCCTGCTGACAACCTTGCCACAAGCAAAACAACCACACAGCCCTCCCCCTTTCCAGCACCTCATCTTCCCAGATTTTCAGTAAGGCTGCTGTAGGTGCTTCACGATCCACCTGAATCTGGCTTATGACCCACTGTTTGGGAAACACTGTGTTGCAGACTCTGCTATGCAAGGATGCCTCCGGTTGCTTGTGTACGAATGGGGTTTGGTAAAAGCTGTGGCTTTACCGACGTCAGTGCTGAAAGTGATCCATCTAGAGCCAGGGGAAAAATTGTGCGTGTGGCTAAGCAAGTGCCTGTGGAAGAGGTGGAGTCGGAGAGAGTTCCTGAGTTATTGGACTCGCATGAAGAAGAGGTTTCACCCCAAGATTGGTCTGAGCTTGAAAAAGGGAAGGAGCGTGGTGGGGGGAGGAGGAAGTGGCGACCTTTCGAACTCCCCCAGCTAAGCAGCTGACAGAGGCTTAATTGAGGGCTTCTTGAAAGCTTGAATTGGGAATGCTTTGGCTGGTTTAGACAGACAATCCAAATGGCGAACACAGCTCAGAGGCGAGCAGAAATGCACTCCGTGTGCGGTACAAAGAAATACCATTAAGAAGAGAAAAGGACAGCCGCCCAAAAGACATGGCCGCATTTCCTGAGCACGTGGTGAGATCCGAAATCCAGAAACAACCCATCATCTCAGCCCTCAATGCCATTGGCCTTCCTCTCGCACTCCCAGTGCCCCCCCCGTGGCCCCACTCCTCAAGTTGCCAGTCACCCACCTGTTACAGTACTTTCCCCCTAATCTGTACCACCTCCCTACATTTTCATGATGAGCATGTTTTTAATTTGCGTGCCTTTGAGACAGGCGCTGCTTCTCAGAACTGGGACCCCCGTGTGAAGCGAGAGGTGCCCATTTTTCTGAGCTGCCGGTGGACTTGGTGATCCTGGGCTGCTTTGCTGCTGCCTTTGGCCTCTGGCAATAACGAAGCCCAGGATGGATGAAATTCTGTGTCCTGCCAGAGATTCCCCTTCACAGCGGTTGGATTCGTCCTTGGCTGCAGAAGAGCTTTGGGGCTCGGATTTGGCATGTTTGGCCTGTGGCCTCTTCAGATGTGATGTTTGCAGTGCCACCCAGTGGCTGCCTTTGTGCCACCCATCCCAAGCGGAACGGCCTCCCTGCCTCTCCCCCCCCCACTGCTTGCTGGGGCACAGCGGTGCTTTCCAGGCTGCCTGCCCAGCAGTCCCTCCCTGTCCCTCCACAGCCCCCCCCCTCACCCTTCCTTTACTGCTGCTTCTGTGCTTATTGTTATGGTTAACGTTACTGATTTTCACACAGTCCGATTGGTGTTGTTGGCTGGTTTCTTTTATCCCGGCAGCAAGTTCTTCCCAAGGACCACAGATGCCTGACTCGTATTCTATTTTGCCATGATAATTAGCATTGCAAAATGTGAGCAGGTCCCGGCAAAGTTGCTTTTTGCAGTTGCTTGATGGTCATTTCTGTGCCCCCCACCCCGGGCTATTCCGTGGCTCTTCAAGGTGCTTTGGAATTGCACGGAGGGTCTCAGCAACCACTGGAATGGCTCTTCAAAGGAGTCACAAAGTGGGGTTGGAATGGGAAGAGCGAGGAGGAACAGTCTGTACACCCCATGCAGTGCATGTTTGAAGCATTGTGTTACAAAGCATTGCGGTGCTCATAGGTGTACTTTCCCTTGTGTTTTGCAAGGTTTTTCTCTGTGTGGTAGAATCTTGGAATGCTTGAAACATGTTGGATTATTCCATACATTTCAGTGTGTACTCTTGTTATTGGCTTTACTCTTCCTTACTCCTGCTGAGTGACTCAGGTGGCTTATACATCTTGGAAAGGCAGAGCGGTTCAGGAGTTTAAGGGTGCCGCATTCTGCTTCCGTTGCTTCCAGGCAGGCCAAGTGAGGTACCCCAATGTTGCTGTTCTGCGAACCACACTGGCACACTTTGATTCCATAGTGTCCTGGGATACATTTAACATGTTTTTTGAAAAGAAAATTCCTTACAGCTGCAGTCCCTCACTGTACATATTAATCCTTTAAAAATGAGAACATGCTTGTGTTTTTTTTATTATTATTATTGGAAGGGTATGTCCTGTGGCTTTGAAATGTATCACTTGAAAAAAGTTCCCCATCATGATGAGAGCCTGACCCCAAAAGCAGTGTCTGATCATGGGGAAGATTACCTAGGAGGCTTAATATTTTAGAAATGTTGTGAGATGCCAGCGATTCCTATGATTAATGTGTTGTGTATTTGCGAGGGGGCATGCATTCACAGAATTAGCCACTTCTCTTGGACCTGCCAATGGTATCAACTGGAGTTGCAAGATTAAGCTGGAGAAGCCCCAAGTGATTATGTGAACAGTTTATGTTACTGCCAGAATCTGCTTATTTTACCTAGCAAGTGAAATCTCTGACACTTGCAGCATTTTGAAGAAGTGTGCAGGCCTGAAATAACATGTGCGCAGTGTGTTTTTGTGCAGCCTGTACTATCTGTTTGTTTCTCCAGTGGTTGAAACGGTATTTGCAACGGCAGGTGTTTCTGCAGCAGAGGCCCCCGACTCGCTTCATACTGGAGCTTAGCAGGTGATCCTGTTGGCCTGACTGCTTCGCATCCTTGCAGAGTTCTCTGCCTCTTTGAAACTGGAATCTCTGGAAGCTCTGTGTTATGTTCAAGAAAACACATCCCAAATCAATCTCCGATTGTGATATGAAGGAATGTTTTGATAACGTGTCCTTTCCAGTATCTGACAGTATCTCTCTCGTTCTGACTGATGGATTCGGGGGGGAATCACTTCCACCTTATTTACCATTTTGACACGAGGAAGTGGCTGAAAGGTGACCAAAGACGTGTGATCTTTTAGCTTGTGTATAATCCTTCACCTGGGTAACAGCACAGTCCAAACCTGTGTGCGATGCAGCCATGCTGCCTGCCTGCCTTGAGCTTTACTCTGCATGATCCTGGATGGTCGCAATTGTCCACCGGCTCCCTCCGTGAAAAAGGAGCAGAAAACAAGTTGGAGACACGTTAACGTTGCAGACGGAGCAGGAACAACTGCAGGCTTCCTATGAGGACGGCCTCCTGTCTGTTGCGTGAGAGGACTCTGGAGTGCCCCCCAGTGAGGGGCTAGGGAGAGCGAAAGCACCCTGGGAAGGCGACCCACGTCTGGGCGCACTTCCCCTCGTCCTGCCAATCGCCTGCGTGTTTCCCTTGCTGCTGTGCCTCTGCTCAGTCGCAGAGCCTAGCGACGGAAGTGATCTCTGCTGTTCGTTATGCTTCCGCCGAATGGGAGATTATGCTAATTATCGTGACTTCTGCGCGTGTCTGACGTGTGCCCAGCCGCAAAGATTTCCGCACTTCATTTTGCAGGCTCCCTCGCAGCCTGCCGATTCCCCTGCCAGGAGTCCGCTGCGGTGCTACGCCTGCGTCTTCCGCCACCCGCTGTCTTTTCTGCCCCTCTTCCTGGCACTGCGAGGCGTCTTGCTCCACAGGGACTGACTGTCAGGGGCCAGAGCGGAGGCTCTGTGGGGCAAATCCTGAGAAATGTTTAAATTGCCAACAGGACGTTTGTAACCTGATTATGTTCATAGTCCTCCTAGAACCGTGTAAGGCCAATTATTCATATTCGTATTCGTATTTAGTTTTACATCTGACAACCAGGAAAAAGACACTTCCTTTCAACCTATCCAGAAAATGCTGGTCTGGTCTACCTTTGGTAAGCCAGGAAAACTCCTTGTCCCTTTTGATTGCTTGTTTTTCACCTTCCTGTCGGTGCACGTCTGGTCCTTGCCAGCTGGTGGCAGGTAAGGAGAACTGCTTGTCCCCTTGAGAGTCTTTCTGCTCTATAATCCAATTTCTTCCTCTGTCTAGAAAATTGTGTGGACGTCTTGTGTCTAATCTGAGGATGGTTCTACTGCTATCAACCATACCAGGCTGGCAGCTGTTGCAGAGTTCTGTGGCACTGGCAAAGCAAACAAACCCATCAGGATCTTGCCAACTGGCTGGAGGGGAACAGTCTGCTCCACAAGGGTTTTTTCTCAATCTATTCCCTCCCCCTCCCCAAGCTCTCATTTTAGATCTGATGGCAGATCTAGTAGTGTTTCAAATACTGTTCCATACTTCTTTGCGCAGTGCATAATTAGCTTGTGGAATCCATTGCCACAAGTGTGGATGACCTCAAAACGGGATTGGACAAATGCACAGGCCTATCAGCAGCCAGCAGTCATGATGGTGATGCTCCACGCCCAGGCTCAACAGCCTCCACCCTCTGCTGCCCAGAGGCGTGCCCTACTCTCTTCTGCTTTTGGTTTCCCAGAGGCATAAGAACATAAGAAGAGCCCTGCTGGATCAGGCCAAAGGCCCATCTAGTCCAGCTTCCTGTATCTCACAGCGGCCCACCAGGTGCCCCAGGGAGGCACGAGACACAAGACGCTTGCATCTTGTTGCCACTCCCTTGCACCCGGTACTCTGAAGTAGCCTACTACTAATGTAAGTAGTAGTAATATCATGGCCTATAGCCCACAATGGACTTTTCTTCCAGAAATCCATCCAAACCCCTCTTAAAGACCAGATGCCATCACCATCTCCTGTGGCAAAGAGTTACACAGACTAACCACCCGCTGGGTAAAATACTTCCTTTTATCTGTTTTAACTCTCCCAACCCTCAGTTTTAGTGAATGCCCCCTGGTTCTGGTGTTTTGAGAGAGGGAAAAGAACATCCCTTTATCGACTCTATCCCTTCCGTGCATAATTTTGTATGTCTCAATCATGCCCCCCCCTCAGGCGCCTTTTTTCTAGACTGAAGAGCTGCAAACGCTTCAGTCTTTCTTCATAAGGGAGGTGCCCCAGCCCCGTAATCATTTTCATCGCTCTCTTCTGCACCTTTTCCAGCTCCACTATGTCCTTTTTGAGGTGCGGCGACCAGAACTGGACACAATATTCCAGGTGCGGCCTTACCATCGATTTGTACAATGGCATGATAATATTGGCTGTTTTATTCTCAACCCCCTTTTTAATGACCCCAAGCATGGAATTGGCCTTCTTAATTGCTGCCGCACACTGGGTCGATACCTTCATTGAATTGTCCACCAGCACCCCAAGGTCTCTCTCTTGAGCTGTCACAGACAGCTCAGAACTCATAAGCCTATAGGTGAAGTTTTGGTTTTTTGCCCCAATGTGCATCACTTCACACTTGTCTATATTGAAATGCATCTGCCATTTGGCTGCCCATTCCCCCAACTTGGAGAGATCCTTCTGGAGCTCTTCACAATCCCCTCTGGTCTTCACCACCCGGAAAAGTTTTGTGTCATCCGCAAACTTGGCCACCTCGCTGCTTATCCCTGTCTCCAGATCATTTATGAACAAGTTGAGAAGCACGGGCCCCAAGACAGATCCCTGGTGCACTCCACTTTTCACCTCTCTCCATTGTGAAACTTGCCCATTGACCCCCACTCTCTGTTTCCTGGCACTCAACCAATTCTGAATCCACAAGAGTACCTGCCCTCTTATTCCCTGACTGTGAAGTTGTCTCAGTTGGTGGGCTGCTGCGGAAAAGAAGATGCTGGACTGGAAGGGAGCCTTGCACCCCAATCACATGGAAAGAACCGTCTGGGCATCCAGCTCGGGGGTGGGGGGCTCTTTACAGAGGTGTTCTGAGCTTTTACACTTTTGTACTCCTATGTCACGGCCCTGAAGAAGGTCTGGACCAAAACTCCTTGGGAATGTTCAGGTTTTTTTGTGTTTTGCTAAAGCCCAAATTCTGTGTGTCTTCCTGCTTTCTCCCCCTTTTTGGTGTTGTGTGTGTTTTTTTGGCAAACCTGTCCAGCCACTTGATAGGGCACATCAAATGCAAAAATATTATTATTATTATTATTATTACTATTATTATTATTATTATTATTATTATTATTATTAATTCAATTTATACCCCACCTTTCTGCCCATAGGCACACAAGGCGGCTTACAACAATGGCAATAAAATACAATAAAAATTATAATTTCACATTAAAAACAATAATTTAAAAACAACATTAAAACAATTAAAATTTAAAGAACAACAGTAAGCCCCGTGGATCATAAAATATAAGCAAGAATATCAAAGACCAGCCAGCCTGTCAACAATTAAAAGCGTTTCGAAATAAAAAGGAGTAATAAAAATTACTTCTGGTGGTAGAAAAAAGACTTCAGAATAGTTGAAGTAGCTGCTGCTTCTGCTGTCAGTAGTACAGGGCAGCAATTCTCGAGCATTTTGGCACCGGGGCCACTTCCGAGGGCGACAGTCTGCCCGGGACCCGCCGGAAGCGCCGTCCTTGTGGCGCCAGAGCCTGCCGCGTTCCGGAGGATGCAGCAAAACGTTGGGTGATTTCTCAGCCGTTTTCTAGTCGCAGAGTGAACCAGAGAGAGAAAAGCCTCTTTTCTGACCGGTGTCCCCAGTAAATCTCTGTCTCTCGGTGCCTCACGTGGCTGTCAGGTTCCAGTGCTGCTCATATCCTTGCAAGGAAGGGGTTATTCCCCTTTCTGGAGTCTCCACAGGTTGAGTGGATGAATGTGCCTCTCTGCTGTGCGCATTCAAGGCCATGTTTGCGCATGAACCTTGCGCGGTGCTCAGCCTGCCGTTTCCTCTGTGGCCACGTCTGAAGGACGTTCTGCACTGTCGGCAGTTTACGGCGTGCAGATCCTGCCCGGCCTTCCAGCGTGGAGGCAGCCGGGCCAGCAGCAGGGCATGGGCCTCATCCTGCGGTGGGTGGGGAGTCGCGGGAGCCTCCTCAAGGCAAGGGAAGGTTTGCTCCCTTCCCTGGGGGCTGTACTGCAGTTGCATCAGCCCAGGAAACGTGGACAGGATTGGGCCCTGGGTCTTACTCCAGGCCCTGTGCCTTGCAGGATGCTGACCAGTGTTCCGTAGGACAGTTCCTTCCACCTTGGGGAAGCCTCAGTTATGGGGTCGCGGCAACTTATGGGGATGAAATAGTTTGAAGACCACTGGACTGGAGCACCACCAGGGAGACACCAGGGGTGTCTGGTGTGCCCCTTCAGAGAACCTTTTTGGTTCTCTTTAATAAGAGTATTTGGTTGCAGTGAAGAGAGTTGGGAGTGGGTGGGGGGGGTCTCCATGCTCATACTGATTGATTGTGGGTCATGGCACAAAAACGTTGGAAGACGGCTGCTTGGAAAGGACCCTTGCGGCACGTTCACTGGGGCTCAAGTCTGGCTGGCCTGCACTTGGCCGATGGGGAACAGGAGAACCGGCCTCAGAGAGCCGACTTGGTTGTCCCCCTGAGTTGGTCTTCTCTGCGCCCGCTGCCGGTGGCTCTCCTGGGCTCTGGTGAGGGGCCTTGTCCAGCCGTCCATGGGGCGGGCACAGGCCACCCCGGGGGCCTTCTGCATGCAAGCACTTGCTGAGCCGCTCCGCCCCAGCCCTGCCCGGACACGTTCTGGGTGCCGTTTGCTCCATCACACCAGGGTGCGTCCAGCGAGTGAGAATTGCAGCTGCTCATTGGACCCTGCAGAATCGCTCCTCTGTGTCTTCAGCCGTGATTGGCTGCCGTCTTGTTCCGGTCATCCCCGAGCAGCAAATAAAACCAGCCCTCTCCGAAGCTGAAGCCTCTGGGACGGGGGAAGCCTTGAGATGCGGTGTGATAATTAACCTTGCTGAGCGCGGCCCAAAGTGAGCAGCCTCGTTCGGCGCTCGTTTCATCATTTCGATTTAAGTGTGCAACATCCTGCCTGCAATTGGTCTGCTGACGGAAAACTGTCACAACAGTGATCATTCCAAGCTGGAAGTTGAGTTTGACTGAAACATGTGTCTTCAATTTTAATAGCTCAGCTTCCCAGATGCCCTGGAGGAGAATATTGCCTGAGAAGGAGCTTTTCATGTACGAATAATTTGTGTTAAGTAGCTCAGTGATCTGTTTGTTAGGTTAGAGCTGACAGTTTGTTTATATTTCTAAAGGGGGATGATGAATGGGGGAGAAGTTGATGCTAATTAGCCCAAATTGTTCCTAAGAATGCAGAACACTTTGCCAGCTTCATTGTTTCTGGTTCTTTGCACTTTTCCAATAATTGAATGGAGCTCGGATCATTCATCATCATTTCAGGCCACAGGGAAACGGAGGACTGTGGCACGGCCTGCCTGTGCGATGGGGGGCGTCACTCTGGGGGTCAATGAGGTGCGACACCCGCCTGGGACCGAGGTAGCCTTCGTAGGAGGGCTGCAAACACGGCCGTCGTCCTCCAAGAAATCCGGGAGGGAAGCTCAGCTACTTAGAAAGCTGCCTGATCTGGTTAACGTACTGCTTTCTTGGCTCTTAGGCCTGCACCCCATTGCATAGGCCAGCAGTATCCTGCTCCTGAAAATTGACTGCTTATCAGGGGACAGATTGAAAGGCGAAGGCAAACCTGAGGGAAGGGCTTGAGGGGGCAGGAGGGGAAGGTGGGTCGTTCAGAGGAGTTGGGGTCCTTGCCGTTCAGAGTGCTGCTGCGAGGAGAGCCAGTGTGGGGCCGTGGGGGCGATGTTTGGATGAAAGTGAACAATCCGTGGCCAGTGTGTAAGGGTGTGGTTTTGGGGCAATATTTTTTCCAAAATTTCTTGATTAAAATAGCAGATTGCAGTGTTGTGTGTTTTTATTCTATATTCTCAATCCAAGTTCTCATTTTTGTTAATTTTAAAGCCTTAAAAGTGTACTAGGTAGGTGGTATAGTGCAGTGTTATTCAAACTGTGGGTTGGGACCCACTTGGTGAGTAACAACCTGATGTCAGGTGGGTCACGGAAAGTTGGGAGCAGCCATCTTGGAAGCTGCAGACCTTACTCTTGTTATACTCCTTTTGTGAGGGTTAACAGTTTGAATTTTCAAGTGAGGGTTTTTTTATTTTGCTTTTAGTTCACTGTTTTTACATATTTTGTCCTAATCTTGCTTTCTGTCAGGGATATTTCATGGTTGTATAACTGCTGCAGTCCAAGAATGAGAATTCGCATTTCAGGAGTGTCATTTTATTTTTACAATGACAGCACTTCCTGCTTGATGATGTCACTTCCTGCCACAACATCACTGCCAGGTTAATGACATCACTGCCGGTGGGTCCCAACACCAGTGCCATTCTCAAAAGTGGGTCCCGGTCTCATAAGTGTGAATACCACTGATATAGTGTCAGCAGATTCAGCCACGGTATTATTTCTAATTGGAAAAAATAAGTCTATTTAAATTTTTGGAAAATACCTTAAACACCAAAATGTTCTGTTTTGTGTTTTTATTCAGATATTGTAACCACCAAAAGGTGGTTGTTAACGCCCAAAATGTGGTTTTCAACAACAACAAAACACCCCTGCGCTTCCTCCAAGGAGCTCCCGGTGGTGTGTTCATCATCCGCGAGATTTGTGCCCAGATGAAGCACCTCCTAGAATGGTGCACTGCAGAAATCCACCAGGACATGCTAGAGCACTGTGTAGCTTGCTGCCCCTTGAAGCTGCCAAAAGGTGCTTCCTGCCCCTGAGGCCTTTTGGGTCTCCAAAGGTAGGGCTGAGTGCAAGAACATCTCCTCACTGTGAGCCCGTTCCTTCCAAGGAGGGGGGTGAATCCCCAATTCAGCTGAACCTTATTGAACGGAGCTTCCCTTCACTGTGGCCTGTAGAAGCCATACCTGGATGGCCACATTGGTTCCAGATGTGGGCTTAGCCCCTCCCATCTCTCCCCTTGCCTTGGATGAAGAACTGGTGGGTTTGTTGTGGGCCTACTGACTTCCCTGACCTCCACGACCAGCACCGCAGCAGTTGTCTAGGCGGCTTTGCCCCAGAACCAGCTCCGAGAGCACCAGTGGCAACCTCAGTGAGCTGCTCTCCTGGGGCTTGAACCTGGGTGTCCCTGTCCTGAGTGCACCCCATTCGCCACCACACCTCACCGGCCTTCCTCGGGTTGCATTTTAAGTGGTTCTGGGAGTTAGCAGGAAATTGCAAAAAACCACTCAAGGCACAATCCTAACCTGGAGTTAGGCCAGCAAAGTTTGACCAGCACGAGGGACACCATAACATATGTTTGGACCACTCTCAGGGTGCAATCCTAACCCACTTTCCAGCCCTGGCATAGCTGTGCCAGTGGGGCACGTGCTGCATCCTGCAGTGGAGCTGTCATCACGGAGGCCTCCTCAAGTAGGGGGATGTTTGTTCTCTCACCTCGGAGCTGCAGCGCCCTGACCCCGGGGCTGGAAGGTGGGTTAGGATTGCGCCCTCAGAGTCAACTTTGCTGGCGTAGCTGTGCTGGCCTGACTCCAGGTGAGGATCACACCCTCAGAAGAAGAATGTGGTCCCTGTCGCTTGGGGGGGGGGTCCCTTCCAACTCTGCAGCCCCACCATGCGCCAGTGGTGTTTCACATGGGGGGTGGAGGTGGCCTGCTTTGGTTGAGTTGTGTAAGTGCTGCTCTGGAACGACCCGTCGTGCACAGCGCGGCTTCCCTTCGGCTCAACTGTCAGGATTCTGACTTGGCCGCCAAGGGCCTCCCTCGCCCTCCAGGAGCTCGTAAGTTTCATGCTTAGCACAAGAAATCTGCACACGCCGAGCCCAGGCCCTGCTCAAGACCATTCCGTTTTAATTTATGCACATATAGTATCTCAGGAAGAGATGGAATAAATTTGTGGACTGTGGCGAATGAGAGAACATTTTTGAATCAAGATCTTTAAAAGGGGTGAAATTTGAGTATGATTAAGTTAGGAAAAAGACTCTTTTGCAGCGGAAGTCAGAGACACTGTATACATTATAGGCATGTTATGCCCCCCTCCCTTTTATAGCTAGGGTAGGTTTGAGAGAGAGAGAGAGAGAATTTTCAGTCAGTCAAGAGCAGAGAAGTTGGTGTCATTACCAGTCTCTGTAGAAGTACAAAACAGGACTCAACGCAAGAGAAATCGCCATCAGTACTTAGTATTCTGATCAGGAGCAAACCTTGCTGTAGGGCAGGCGGGCAGTTTCTGCCACGCGGGTGTCTTGCTCACCACTAATTTTCTCGGAAGGAAATGATCCCATGGCTTATGCTAGCCACGTTTTGCACATATTTGCCCTCTAATTGGCATTTATTAAAGAGACTTTTGGCTTGATGGATGACTGTCAGGGAGTGGGCTGCCGGCTCTCATGCAAATTGGTTTTCTTTTTTTTACATTAACTCATTAGAACTCTGCTCTGTTTCAACATGCTCTTTGTTTAGCTTATGATAATTGAGATTTTTTTTAACCCAAGGTTTGAAGAGAATTAGCAGAGTTTTCATTCAAGTATTTGCATTGGTAATTTTGACAGAAAGCAAGCCCAAAAGAGACCCCTGTGCAGTCTGAGCTGGAAAGAGTTTAAATCTATAAGGTTTAGTGGTGCCTTTAATTAGTTGCCAGATTCACAAGATGATCTTGAAACGCTAAGCCATGTCTAAATATCTGTAGGTACAGCGTTAAATTCCTTGCACCCAACCTTCCTTGGGAAAAATGCAAACCAGTAAACTACAGTGCTAATCCCATAGACGAGAAAGGTAGAGTCATATTTTCCTAGCAACAAACAAACAAAAACCAGGTTTGCCCTAACACTTTGATTTTCAGCCCGTTATCTGGAGGTGGATTCTTGGCATTTCCATGTATCAATTATTATTCCATTGGTTTCAACAGGCTTACTTCAAAGTCAGTGTGTTCAGGGTCATGTTACCAGGTGTGTTAAGATTTGGTTTTCTTCCATATTATTAGATTCTATTTTAGACATTTCGAAAAATAATTCCAGGGCAACTAACAACAGCACTACAGAGGTTGATTATGTGGCCATGGGATCTCTCTCTCTCTCTCTCTCTCTCTCTCTCTCTCTCTCTCTCTCTGTGTGTGTGTGTGTGTGTGTCTGTCTGTCTGTCTGTCTGTCTGTCTGTCTGTCTGTCTGTCTGTCTGTGTCTGCGCGCCCGCGCGCATGATTGTGTGTGTGAGAGAGAATATTTCACAATTCTGCTTCACAAAATTCAATAAGCATTTTGGGTCTGAACATTTGTGAAGAAACCTTTCTGAGAAATCAGATTTCAATATTAATAAACTCAGAATGAGACATACAATTTTAAATGATAAATGAGTGATAATTCTGGATGGGGTCAGGAGGAAAAGATATATAACTGTTGGGGTAATGTTGTACTTCAGTTCTGGAGTGGTGAAGTTATCTTGTGAATGCTCACAAGAATGTATTGGGATTTTTTTTTCAGCTTTTCCCCCTAGCATTGGGCCACTTGCAATCCTATTGAATGACAGAACATGGAAAAAAATATTTCATTGGGTTAAAGAATGATGGTTGTAAAAGGTTCCTTTGGAGATGACCAATCAATGAAAATGTGGTGGCTCTTTAATCCTGTAACAAGAAATCTCTTCCTGGAAGTGAAATAATGTAGACTTGTTCGGCATCCGAAGTTGGCTGGCCACGCTGGCTGTGCAGGCCACGCTCCAGTGCAGAGTCGGACGGAAAGAGGGACGGCATCGGTGGATCTGAAAAAGGAATATATTGTTCACAAGCATAGGCCAAAGTGGCTTAAACCTATGGACATACGTAGACTTATCCTTGCTTAACCGTGTACAGTATTTGGTTGTGGCTGTGGGGCCTTAGAATGTGTTGTGTGTGTGTGTTGTGTGTGTGTGTGTGTGAGAGAGAGAGAGAGAGAGAGATGCTATCCTTTGCTTAGAGTAACCACCTGTATTGCACTGAGCATGGGTGTATATTTCTTTACCCAGCACGTAATTAACCTGTGGAACTCCTTGCCCAGGATGTGGTGATGATGTGTGGCCTAGATGCCTTGAGAAGGGGATTGAACAGATTGATGGAGGAAAAATCCATCTTACAAACCATGATGGGTCTGTGCCACCTCCTGGTTTTAGAAGGAGGCTACCTCGGAGTGCCAGATGCAGGGGAGTGGCAACGAGATTCAGGATCTGGTTGTCTTCTGTGCTCCCTGAGGCATCTGGTGGGCCCAGAGGCGTAGGAAGGGTGCCATGGGGGGAGGTGAGTGAGGCGGGCGCTGGCTACAGTTGGCGCAGTGGCACGGAAAATCCCATGCACTTTTTGGCCCCCGCCCTCCCTTGCACTCTGATCACTCCTAAATGGATCTATTCCGGGCAAGAGGAGGTGTGGCCAGGCGACACATGGGGGCAGGATGGCTGTGCTGGGGGCACGGTGACATTGCCCTGCCCCAAGCACGCTGTGAGCTGAGTACTGCTCTGGGTGGGCACCATAAGATGCAGGGAGCTGGACGGGGGGGGGCCCTTGGCCTGATCCAGTGGGGCTCTTCTGATGTTCTTAAGGCCCAGATTGTGTCAGTTGTTATAGCTCCCTCCCCACAGACAGGATAGCAAATTATTTTATTTACCTCATTTTTACCTCAGAATTTTACCTCAGAATGCCAGGTGCCAGGGAGTGGCCACAGAATGCAGGCAGCCTGTTGTCTCGTGTGTTCCATGAGGCATCTGGTAGGCCACTGTGAGAGACAAGAAGCTGGACTAGAGGGGCCTTGGCCTGATCCAGTGGGACTCTTCCTATGTTCCTATGAGTACCCGTCTGAAGAGGAGCTTCTGGTTCTGGTGGCTGTCAAAGAGAAATGCTGTGGAGAATCCTGACTGGCCACCAGTGTGTTTACCTTATAATTCACCTCAGAATGCCAGGTGCAAGGGAATGGCCACAGAATGCAGGCAGCCTGTTGTCTTGTGTGCTCCCTGAGGCATCTGGTGGCCCACTCTGAGATGCAGGAAGCTGGACTACGTGGGCCCCCTTTGGCCTGATCCAGTGGGGCTATTCTCATGTTCTTATTATGTTCGCTTCCTGCTCACTGCCTTCATGACTTGTTTATTTGTATTACGAGGTGGCATGGCTAAGTGAGCCCGAGAGTTCCCTGGAGGTAAAAAATGGATCTCCCTGAGGATGTCCTGAAACAAACAAGCCAGGTGTGATGCCTTCCTTCACTGGCCTTCCAGGATCGAGGTTCATGCTGGCAGTGGCTGCCACAGAACTTGCGTCTCCAAACCCGAGTTCTCCCGTGCCTGAAGACAAACGAAGCATCTGCTTTGCTTGCAGAGTCCTGCCAAAGCAACCCCTCTATTATGTTTATATTATTTAAATTAAGCCACGTAATGTTGATTGGACGGGGGCGAATGTAATTGGAGTGGCGAGATGGGCTGGTGCGATAGGCTTTCACCCCTGGGAGCCTCCATTTGGATTCCACATTGAGCCTGAAAGGAGGGCAGGTTTGGTGGTCTCGTCTTCAGGCCGTGGTGAGGCACATTAGAAATTAGGTAATTTGGCATGACTGCCAGCCTCGCATCGAGGGAGTCGGGAAACGAAAGCCTGTAACTGCTGCTTGCGTGGCAGGTCGGAGGCAGAGGCCGGCTGCGGAGGAAGACGCCCTTCGTAGCCTCCGCAGTGGAATCGGCTGCTTTGTGTGCCGTTGCTGAGCAGAATGTGGGTGCTGAGCTGTGGGGGGCACGACTGGCAGGCCTCAGCTGTGGAATTCTGAATACCTGATGGCTCAATAGCATGGTGCGCTGTGGGTGCTGTTGGCTCTGAAACATTTCAGAAAACAGTATGTGGCGAAAACAGGGTTTTCAGCCCAGTCCTAACCAACTTGCTGGCACTGATGTGGCTGTGCCAATGGGGGGAGGGGGGCTGCAGCACGTGGTGGTGGGGCAGCCGTGGAGGCCTCCTCGGGTGAAGGGAACGTTCATTCCCTTCCCTCAGGACCGCTGCGCAGCTGCATCGACACGGGAGAGTTGCTTACACGGGGCTTTCAGAGGGTGGCTGTGGGCTGGTTAGGAATTGGGATACGAGCAAGTAACACATAGGCTGGGAACTTCCACACACACAATTCTGGAGGCACGTCCTACTTTCTGGGTAGGAAAGGTGCAATTTTGTTACCTTGGTAGAAATAAGATCTGGGGTCGAGCTAAAGAAGCAATATAAAGAAGTTGGAACGAAGTCATAGATGCATCTTGCGAATGGGAGGAAAGTGCATTCCTGCATGCGTAAGGCATGCAAGGCACATTTACACCAGCCCAGGGCGAGATGGGCTGGTGCAAGGACTTGCGCTGACTCACCAGAGCCGCAGGCGGCAGCAGGGGTCTTTGGGGGTCAGGGAGAAATGGAGGGGGAGCAGCCCCACAGGCAGGGCGGCCCAGGGAGGGGGGAGGAGTCAGGATCATTCGTCCGGATCCCAACTCCTGTCCCCGGGCCGTGTGGCCCCAATCCACGCTGCTTTGGGCAGTGCAGGTCGGAGCAGACGCAGGTCCAAGCTGTTGCAGTTTCACACCACACACTCCAGAACTGGTTGAAACTGGCATTCCGTCTCTCCGTCTTCAGATCAGATAGAGCACCTGCGTGTCCTTGGGGTGCACAGCTTCCCAGCTTGTTAGTGCAATCTGCTACACAGTAGCTGAACTCCCTTTAGTTAGTATAACATAAGCAGGCAAAGTTTCTCACGGGAAGCGCTGGCTAGCAAATATCCACTTTCACATGAGATCATGATGTTCAAGGAGCACCCCATTGGGTAACATGGGGCACAAGGGTCTCCAGGTATCCACCTACCAGATATACTCTAGCTGCACCCTTTGTTCTTGTGTCTGTACCATGTGTGCGCACTGAGACTGAGAATGTAACAACATGCGTTGAAAAGCCGCTTGTACGCGGCAAGCCTTCGCCGGCTTTCGCTGACCGGCATACAAAACTTCTTGCTTTCTGACTATCGCTACTGTAACCAATAAAAGACTTTGTTATGGAAATGTAGCGATCTCGTCGTTTCTCCGCTCCGCTCGCGCGAGGCAAGCGCTGAATGGGTCCACAAGCCCCCAACTCTGCTACAAACAATCAAAACCAACAACACAAGCAGCCCCATTGGGCTGCCTGGGGCTCACCCCGGGGTAAGGGGACAAACATCGCTTTGCCCCGCAGTGAGCTCAAGGTGCCTCCTGTCCTGGCCAGCCTGCCTGCTCCTTCCCAGGTTAGGACTGCGCTGGAAGTGAGAGTCGGAAAAGGGAGGGATCTTTGGGGACAGCTGCAGCCTTGGAGGAAGCCGTTCAGTCCTGTTCCTGGACCCCTGCCTGGCTCTGCGCCTGGTGCTCCGTGGAGCTGCGTTCCTGGAGCACCCCTGGTTGGCTCGGGACCAGTGGCAGCGCGTGCCTGAGCGGAGCCTTCTTCCCACTCGTGGGGGGAACTTCCGCTGGCGGGGCTGCTGGCTGGGGAGCGGCTGCCTCGCGCGCCTGAGCATGTCAAGAAAGCACCTCAGAAGGTGCTGGAGGCTGCAGCCTTGGTGCCGAATGTCCGGAGTGCTGAATGGAGGGTTCAGGTGTCACGACTGCATAGAATGGTCAGGATGGTGGAAATCTGTCATTTGCTGCCTGCTTTGTTTACTGGGTAAAAGGCACAGAAGCTCTTTCAGGGGAAAAAAAAAAAGGCGTGATTGAGGAGTGCATGAGCGTGGAATCGGTGTAGTAGTGGGGGACGTGCGGTTCTTTGCAGAGATGTCCATGGGGTGTTTTCTCTTGCAAGGGGTAAGGGGTATACCTCACGCCCTAAGCCAAAAGCCCCAGGTGGGGGTACAGAGAGTCTGATTTGTAAAGCGGGCATATATGATGGGATATGGTGTGGAAATTAATTAGCCTTAATCAGTAATTAGCCTTAATCTCCAATTCCACCCGCCTTAGCACACCAGAGGAAGTGGTGAACATCATAATACATTGATCTTAAACTGGAAGTTTAAAAAAAAAACAAAAACAAAGTCCAACAGCTGTTCGGATAACAAGACAAGCCGGTACTACAGGCAGTATATTGAGAGGGTTCCCAACACAGTTTAAGGATGAATCTGGTAGCCAGTTTGTTTCACTCCTACCTTGGTTCCTTGAATACATGAGAACAAATTTCTGTAAGATTCTTATAGCAGCTGATGCCAGGCACTGAATTCCGGTAGGAATTCCCGTTAGGCGCTGAGAATTCATCTTAACGCTGACCGCACTGAGGGATTGTATATAGGAAAAGGTCCCTAAATCAATTTAATAGCATTGGCCAAGTTACAATTTGTGATGGTCAGGATTCCTGGCTCCTTTTCTTTCCCATCACATCTTAAATACACATCCCATTCAAACAGGCATTGGAAACAACATTAAGTAAAATCAAGAGGCTTTTTTCTGTTGCAAGTTTAATACATGCAGTTCATAACATACGAAAGACTACATGTTTGTGTAAGTCAGCGAAGAGGTAGATAATAGTCCACAGCAGTGTTTCTCAAATTGTGGGTCGCGAGCCAATTGCAGGTGGGTCCCCATTAATTTAAATGGGCATTTTATTTTTTAAATATATTTGATGCTTGGTGCTTGCTATGTTGTGGTGTGTGCATTTGGGGAAACGTTGCAGGTCTGTGCTTCTGACAGGCTCCTCTGCTCAGTGGGCCCTGCCTGGCTTCCCGGGGCCTCAGAATGCAAAATGAAACCTCCGGCTCCCTGCGTCTTTCCACCCGTTCCGGGCGTTCTGAGGGCTGGGCGCAGTGGTGTCATCTACTCTCTCGTAAGCCGGAACGCGGGCGGGACTTGAGTGATTGACAGACGGTCGACTCACTTCCGGGTTCTTCGCACGCCCCGCGCGGCTTTCCCTCGCCTCGGAGGGGGCGCCTGCTCGCCCAGGCACCCGGCGCACCCCCCACCCATCCCCCCTGGCGAGCAGGCGCTCCCTCCGAGGCGAGGGAAAGCCGCGCGGGGCGCGCGAAGAACCCGGAAGTGAGTCGACCGTCTGTCAATCACTCAAGTCCCGCCCGCGTTCCGGCTTACGAGAGAGTAGATGACACCACTGGCTGGGCGGTATGTGTGGCCCAACCCATGGCCCTGCTTTAAGAAGTAATGCGGCCGAGTTGAAGCCAGGGGGCGGGCTTAGCGGCCATGTTTTCGTACTCAAAACAATGCTGATCCCAAGCATTTCACATTGCTTTGCGCGTACTGTTTGGGACTGAATAGTTTACTCCTGAAGTAAAAACTTACGAAAATAAAAACGTGTGATCGTGTAGAAACATTATTATACACACAAGAAATTACACAGCTTCAAAAATAATGTACTCACTGAACTGTAGTTTTATTGAACCGATGTAATGAGAATACATGAATCTTTCCACGGAAATTAAGTCCCATTTTTCGTACAGCGATTCACACACCCGTATGAAGAACACGCAGGTATGATTAAAAGGTTTTACACGCGTGCAGGGAGATTTTTATTCGTGAATTCACGGCAAGCCTCCTCCTTCGCGGCAATGATCTGAGTCAGCCATCTTTTTATACCCACGGCTTCAAGAAAATGATGTCATGCCTTCTCCAGTGTATAATACCTCCATGGCGTGGCCTCAACAGCACTCAGAAAGGCCTCTGGGCCTGGGTGAAACGTACGCCCCTCCTCCTCCCAGGCACTCAGGGTGGTGTCAGCACCTCCTTCCGTCCTCCCAGCAACCCCGTGAGGCCGAGGGACAGCGACTGCCCCAAAAGCCTCGGGAAGCTCCGTGGCTGAGCAGGGTCCGAGCCTGCAGTTTCCAGCCTAAGCCCAGCGCCTGAGCCACCGCCCTGTCCTGGCTCCCTTCTCCGTCTCGTAGACAACCGGCAGTGCTTTGTCCAGCCCTGGCTCCTGCCCTTCCTCCCAGCCGATGCGCCTGGGCCTTAAATCTTGACACTCCGCCAGGCTCAAGAGCAGAGGCCCCGCCTCGAGCATCTCAGCCTGGGGAAGTGTGCAGGGGCCTTCCTGGGGCAGAGGTAGGACGCCTGCAAAGAGGAGGCAGCAGTCACTTGCACTTCTCCCCCCCCCCCACCTCCCCACGCTTGAAAGATCCCTGCTTTGCGTTTCCCAGACTTCTCTCGCACAGGGTACACGTGTGTGTGTGCACTAAGGCAGCAGAGGGTATTTCTGTGACTGAGCTCCGTGGCGTCTTGGATTTTACAGTGGGGCAGAAAAGACCTTAATCTTAATCAATCTTAATCAACCCTACTCTTAATCAATGGCTGGTTCTGAGCATTGACACTGTTTGGGCAGTGGTGAATTCTGGGACAGAGTTTTGGGACGTTCTCCAGTTGCCAACCAGATCCCGGGCATATCCAGCCCAGCGCTTTTTAATCTGGATGGCAGCTCCCCCCCCCCCGCCTCCCTTCAAGGTCTTCCCAGGTCATGCAGCGTTATGCCCTTTCACTTTGACCTGCGAAACATGGGCTCTGTCACTGATCTACAGAAGGCGAAAGCAGGCGTCATTTATTCAGAAAACGAATCCTTCCAGTTGAAAATGTGGTGGCTCCCACCCAGCCGAGAGCAGGAGCATCATTGCAGCTTCCGGGCAGTCAGCGTTTGCCTGCTACTGGGCAAGGAGCCTGGTGGACGTCCCTTGGTGGGAGCGAGTGGCTGGAGGTGGTTTCCTTGCGGCGCAGGGGTCCCCGTGGGGTCAGAGTGTGGGCCTGTGGATGAGAAACGTCAGGCACCCTGAATCCACCGCACGCTGCACCCAGGAGCACAGCCCGGCCTTGCTCTCCCTCTCCGTCCTTCAACTGGGCCAAAGTGTTCAGCTGGGTTGTGTTAGGAGTCCTTCCAGGGAGCTCTCTGTAGCGTTGTGAATCAGTTTGCAGCTCCTGAATTCAGCAGCTTGAATCTGGGTGAGACTGAAAGGCCTGAGAGGGGGCTACAGGGGCAGCTGCTGAGGACCCAGAGGAGTGCTGGGGGGGCCCTGGGGCCAGGCCAGCAGTGGCCAGGTCTGCCTGGAGAGTCTGCTGTCCGCCTCTGCTGTTTCCTGCAGGCATACTTGGGAGTAAAAGGGATGCTGAAGGGCCGGAAGCGGCCAGTGTTTCCACTCACCCAAAGGAAGTGAACCCCTGTGGAGCCCCCTTGGCTTTTTCATTGCTCTGGGGTGGGGTGGGGTGGGGGGCCTGTAAGATGAATAAATAGCTAAATATCTGGCTTGTGCAGCAGGACTAAATTAATGGCATGCATGCACGTCAGTTCAAAAAGAGAAATGAAAGCGGGGATTTAAAAACTTTGCCATTCTAAAGGAAATAGTTTCCATTGTGTTTCTAATATGCTTGGCTAAGATGTCATTTATACTCAGTAATATACAACATCTTATTTAAAACTTTCAGAGAGAGAGAGCGATTTCTCTGTGGTTTCATTCACAAGTGGAAAATGGGAGACCCATGTGTGTCTGTGTATAACATATATCACGTGAAGATAGCTGAATAGGGTAGTAGACAAAAGGGGGGAAAAACATTATCCATTTGAAATCCGGAGACCTTTACAATGCGACAAGTAAGTAAAAGCAGATGTTGTAAAGTTTAGAAAATCAAGACATTATTTTCCTGTTTCCATTGAATTTTTCTAAACACATTATAAATAAGCTTTGAAGTAATACAAAATACCCTGTTTGTTTTGCTGATAGCATCTTTTTGTAAAAAACTTTATCGATGCTTGTTTAAGTTATAGACTAAATGATACCTTAGTCTGCAGTTAAACAATTAACTCTATGCCTTAACAAATACAATGCTAAAATGCTGACAGTGTCTGAGATGCTAACTTGCAAAAGCCTATTCAAATAGTTTTTTAATTTAACTTTGAGGAAAAAAGCTGTTTTTGTCTGCTTCAACATGCAAGAATTCTGTTTGATTGCCTCAAAATAATTTGCACTACAATTTTAAAGCAACCCCCCCCATACCTTTGCATAGTAATTAGATTGGTTGCAATCTCTTTTTTCTTGTTTCCTGGTGCAAGAAATGTGAAAAAAACATTAATCTCTCTTTGTGGGGCATGTATTATATGCATTAAAAGGATGCCATTCACCAATGTCTTAATTTCTAACCTTTCCTACCGCCATCAAGTATTCTATGCTTAGGAAACATGCCAAAACGTGTGAATAGTAGTAAACTTTTTGTGAAAAAAGAACAGCTCCTTAAAGATAAATATATATGCTACATTTGCTTAAGTTAAGTTCACAACAATAGATAATTGAGGTGATTTTCAGTTCGCCTTTAGTGGATTACTGGGTTGTTTTAAATTCAAACCGGTGCAATCTGTCTAACTAGACCTTGTGGCACTTGTAATCTTGTTGATTTCTTAACCCTGGCTCCTTGATCCTTCTGCTGCTGGGAATGCTTGTGTTCTTGGAATTGATTTAATAAACACAGGGCAGCACACACTGTGCTGTCTTAAAAAGTTAGACCCGGGTCTGTTTGGGGTATTGATTGCAAAGGTGGCATCGTTTTGTTCCATTGCAGCTAATTTCGGGGATAGGGCATGGCTTCCTCATGAGGAAACTGCTCGAACCATTCACTAACTAGGCTAGGCAGTATCTCCGAAACTAGATGTGATGGGGTGAAACTGTGATGCCGTTTTGGAATCAGCAGCCCAAATGCATATAAATGCACCATAAATTTTTGCGGGGAAAAATGTTTCTCTGACCCTCAATTTTGCAGACCTGTGATACCCGCACCTTTAATAAAGCAGGAACACATATGAAGCAGAACTACTGCGAGAGTCCGAGGAAATCGTATTTTCCATTGCTCTCGACCACAAATGGATTTCACAGCAGGTCTGTGACTGCAGAGACCATGCAAACTTATGGCACAATCCGTCTGTGTTTAAGATGGCAGGAGACCGTCTTACTACATGCCGGCAGCGCGTTCTGTGCAAACTGAGAGTTGAAGGGGCAGCCCTAGTGTGTCGTGTGGACGCTGTGTTGCATTCAGCTGACTGCTAGGCATGCAGCCTCGGGAGCCTCTGGGGTTTGCTGCAGAGAAGCCGTTTCGTGAGCCGTCGTTTCATCTTATGGAATTGTCGTTCCATTCCCGATTATAGGAACAGACAGCAGGGGCCCAACCTGACAGTCCATGGAATCCCCTGTAACTTTTCCGCGATTTCTTCTTGAAAAGGAATGGAAGGAGGCCGGAGGGAGGGGCTGCCCTGAGGAATGGGCAGAGGGGAGGTAGTGTGCTTTCTTTTTTGTCCTTGGCTGACTAGTTTTTTTTCCCCCCTTTAAATGACCCCCAGCTACTTTTTCATTTGGAAAGGACAAGAGTCAGGTCTCCGTGTTTCTTCATTATGGGGAAAAAAGCAGCTAGAAGGCGAAAATGTGGAGTAGAGAGAAAAATGGCTAGCAGAGAAAGAGTAACACCTCCTGGCCTCTGCCCATTCCTTTTTAAACGTATTTTTTAGGTTTATTTAATTGGTAGAAATAATAAAAACATAAACCATACATGCATAGATCATGACACAGCAAGAATGAAGCAGTACATATAGTTCTATTACTAATCAAAATAAACAAAATTTATCTCCAACAACCCTTCTTAAAGTATCCATGCTGTACTTAATTCCCCCAATCTATTTCCATTAATTCTATTCACCAAATCCACATATCATTAAATCATTATTCTCTGTCAAATGCATGGTCAGTAGGTGATTTCCAGTTGTTCACGAAAAGATTTACGACTTCTCTTTAAGTAAAATTGTACGTTTATCCATTTCTGCGAAGTCCAAAACTTTTATCCATCATTCTTCATCCAAAGGTATTGCTGTATTTTTCCAGTACTGTACATAAAAGTACTTTACATACTTTTCTCATTGTACTTGTCATATATACAAATAAGGATTCAGGGTTTTGTTTTTTTTGTCCAAATATGCATCTTCCATATGCAACAAAAAAGTTTTCTGGCTTCATTTCCAAATTTGTTTTTAAAATCAACAGTATCTGTATATATCTGAATCCAATACTTCTTGCTTTATTATATGTCCACCACAAATGATAACAGGATCCTTCCTGTTTTTTACACTTCCAGCACCTATTTGACATATTTTCATAAATTCTCACTCATTTACTTGGAGTCAGAATCACCTCTACATCATCTTGTACGTTTTCCCTAATATTGGCGTTTTAAGTAAATTCAGTTGTTTTGATGATAATTTCTCCCATTGTGCCATTAATAATTCTGCCCATTCCTAATCTCTGCCTCTAGCAGCTACTTGCCATTAAAAAATAATTTGTGGTCAAGTTATGCAGAACTCCATGTTCTTGAGCCTCAAAAACGAAAGGATGGCCTGGACGGAAGAAGGACCTGGTCATCCAACGAGCTTCCCTCTGACTGATCACGCAAGCATTAGTAGAACGATCTACTGCTTAATCCCATCAAAAGTGCTGCCTTCCAAACCCTTATCTAGGCTGGCTCTTCCGCGTTAAACACACACCTTTTGAGTGTAGCTCTACTCAAGAACCCAAAAGCTGTGCAGCCCCCGTGAGTCTCCCTCCGTAAGGAGAATAGAACCGAAGTGAGAGGCAGGGACTCTTGCGCAGAGCATCAGTGATGTCTAGACGTTCTGTGATGTGCTTTTCATTAGGAAAAATCTGGGCCTCATCAAATGATAAGCTAATTTAACAGGGGACATACAGTCACTCGCCCACCCCGGTCCTTTCCTTGCAGTACCAAGAAATGAAAAATGTATCGTATGTCTCTGAATAAATCTTCGTTTCCAGAATCCCTGTCTAGAGCTTATTCCTGCAGAGTGATGAGTTCTTTAGCCTTGGTCCGTATTCCCATGATGGAACTGTAAGTGTGTTAGTCATAATATCAGACTTATTATGTTAGACGTATTTTAATTCCAGAGCAACTATTATGTTTGAACCAGACTTTTCCTCCTTGGTGGTGGTGGTGGTGGTGGTGGTGGTGGGGTGTGTGTGTGTGTGTGTGTGTGTGTGTGTGTGTTTGTCAATTTTGGAGACCAAACAGCACCAGGTTCTTGGACAGTAGCAAGGCCAGCCCAGCCAGGAGACCTGCTGGTGCTTCAGGTGGCGGACTGGGGGGAGGTGGTGACTTGGGTGGGGGCGCCCTGTGCTGGCCGACCACCCCCCGCAGCCTCCCGCTCACCCAGCATGTGAAGGTCAGTGGTGAGCCCCCTCTTCCTGCTGCCATCTTCAAGCAGAGGCTCGACAGGCACCTGCTGGAGATGCTGTAGGAGGATTTACAGATGACCTTTTGGGCCCCTTTCCGCTACGATTCTAAGCCATTGCAGCCATGAGAAGGCAGGAGACCGCTGTGGCCCTGCTGCGGCCCACCTGGAACAGGACTGTGCTGCTGTCACCTCGTCCAGGAAGAGGGGTCGGGTTGCCCCTGCCCTCCGCCAAGGCCCGCCTGCGAGTGCCCAAGCCCAACCACTGCTGCCCCCGCCCTCTTCTTTCTCCTGCAGGAAGTGTGGGGAGAGGAGGCGCTGGCTTGGGGCGTCTTCAGGCCAAGGCCTCTCTCCGTGCGACTCCTTTTCGGTCTGCTGCTCAGGTTGGGGACCGAGGAAGAGACTGAAGAGGGTGTGAAAGCCAGAGAGGGAGGAAAGGAGGAGCTGCACGATGGTGGCCCCCACGATGGTGGCCGTCCAGTGATCCACGTCTTGTTTGGATTTAAGTTAAGCTTGTTGACTCATCCAGTCCGCTTCTGCCCAACTTCTGGTTAACGCAAGAACACAACAAGAGCCCCACTGAATCAGGCCAGATGCCATCACCACCTCCTGTGCTAAGGAGTTCCACAGATTAACTACCCACTGGGTATAAAAGTATTTCATTTTATCCGTTCTCACTCTCCCAGCACTCAGTTTCAGCGGACGTCCCCTCGTTCTGGTGTTGCGAGAGAGGGAAAAGAGCCATCCCTCCATTCACTCTATCCACCCCATGCATGATTTTCAAGGCATAAGGTTCAAGTGAGCCTAACAATGGTTGCCTTGTGGTCTGCCTCTTGTCACGTGCTCTGCATGGGGCTGCGCTTGGAGGGTCTCCCGAGTCTTCAGCTGGCACAAAATGAAGCCCTGACAGTTCTACGGAAGGCCAAGATTTGTAGCCAGGCCAGGCCGTTTTTACTGCAGCTCCGTCAGTTGCCAGTTTATTTCTGCGTACAGTTCAAGGGGCTGGTTATTACCCAAGTCCCGGTGTGGCCTGGGGCCAGAGATGTGCAGGCTCATCTTCTCCTACCTGAATCCGCCCACCCTCTGATCTCTCCAGAAGGCCCCTTTGTGAGTTCTACAGAACCTCCCAGTGTTCAATGGGTGGCAACCCACAAGGAGGCTTTCTCTGTGGGGGTCATCACAAGGTAGAATTCATAGAATCATAGAGTTGGAAGGGACCTACAAGGTGATGACCTTGTCCACCCACCCCCCGCCTGTAGCAGGAAATTCTCCTAGAGCAGCTCCAGCAGGTGCCTGTTGAACCTCTGCTTGAAGGTCTCCAATGAGGGAGAATCCACCACCTCCCTCCCTTGGCAATCTGTTCCACTGTCGAACATATTTCGACATCGCCCTTATCATCAAGAAATACTTCCTGATGTCTAGCTGGAATCGCCTCTCTTGCAGTTTGTCCCCATTGGACCTAGTTCTGCTGTTAATGGCAGATGAGAACGAATTTGTCCCTTCTTCCTTATGACAGCACTTCAGGTTTTTGAAGAGTGCCATCATATCCCCTCTCAGCCTTCTCTTCTCCAAGCTAAACATACCCAGTTCCCTCAACCTTTCCTCCCAGGACTTGTTTTCCAGCCCCCTGATCATCTTCGCTGCTCTTCTCTGAACGTGCTCCAGTCTGGCTGCCTCCTTCTTGAACTGAGGTGCCCAGAATTGGACACAGGGCTCCAGGTGGAGTCTCACCAGTGCAGAGTAAAATGGAACCACAACTGCTCACAACTTGGAAGCTTCGGTTCTGTTAATGCGTTCCATGTCTTGCTTTCCTCTGGCTTGTGGCAGATGCTGGACCGCGAGGGGCGCATGAAAACAAGTAGCTTCGTGGAGGAGGATGTGTGGCTACACTGGAGACGGTGTTTTATGGACTGTTTGTGTTTTGCTACTGAGGAGACCTGCTGAACGCAGGCTTTGGATTGTGAAAAAATGAAAGTGGCAGAAAACATTGCCGGGCCTGGGGGGGGAGGGAGCCTGACAGCATCTGCTCCGCGAAGAGCCGGCGGGGGATCATGCCCCCGCAATCGCAGCAGCTGCACAGTCTGCAGGACTCTTGGCAGAGGGCGTCTGGCTTGACAGTGCAAATTAAGTGTGCCGTATAATCCTCAATGGCTGTCGTTATTTCTCAGAGGCAGTTGCAGGCCAAAAACGTTTCATGGTAACTTGCACAGAATATGGGCTAATAAATTAGAATGGGAGAGTCGCTGGGGATGGGGGCCGCTCTCCCCAAAAGCAGTTGGCAACCCTCACCCTTTTCTCACTGGTCACACCCAAAATGGGCAAGTTCCTCCTCCGACACGGCCTCCAGCTGTTCCCCAAGTCCCTTCCCAGATGTGCACATCCCCTCTGATGTCACTAGAGAGGCTTGAAGCAGACAGCAGTAAACACAAGTGGGTCCAAGTGTAGCTTCAGAAGCGCAAGGAAACATCTGGCAAGCCCTGTTAAATTGTTGTGACTGCAATGACAGATGCTACGCACCGTAAGATTTATTAAAAATAAGCAGCTAGCACACATTTCCTGGTTTCTGCGTATGTTCATTTTTTTCAAGGTTTTCTTGCACTGCGAATTTTTCCCCTTTTGTGCAAGGAAGATAGAAACTTATGGTCAGACTCCAAAGGGCTACTCGAGGCATGTCCAAACATTTCCTCAGTGGAAATTAGATTTCCATAGCCTGCTTTTGAAAACTCCTCTACAGTATATTTCAAAACTGGCTTGCTGTGGGCCATGGCCATGTTCGTTTGTTTGTTTGTTTGTTTGTTTGTTTGTTTTGAGGACACTAAAACCTACCGATAAGTGTGCACTAAGGTAAAATGGATGCAATTGATTACATGTAGGAAAGAATTCTGCAACGTTCTGCCTCCCAGAGAGAACTTGCTTAAGGAAGCTGACAGATCAAAAACAATAACACAGTAATAGTGGCTCAAATTAATGCAATAAAACAGAAAAAGAGAGCATTGACAGCACACTCCTGTTCAGCATGTGAGCCTGTGCAAGGCATAGCATGCTGCCTCAGAGCTGGCCATTGTGGAAGTGCCACAGAACACCTCTGTGTTGGCCTGCACGAGTACCAGGGGGGGCTGGACGTGGCAGGTTGCATGTGGGGTGGGGGGGAGGGCAGTGCGGGATGTGACGGGGCGAGGGGGGCGGCGAAAGGGGCTGGATCAGCAGCAGTGGCGGGGGCCGGGGCTCCTCTCTCCTGCATTCCGACTGAGCTGGAATAATTTTGAAAATTCCTTCTGGACAGGGCAGGCGCATAGTTTCCTGCCGCTTTCTGTTCCTTCAGTTAATTTGCCAGGCCTCCCCCATTTCTAATGTGAACATTGTGTTGATATTTGTCTATTATACCGTAAATATTTACGCGCTGCTTTTTCACCCCTGTGCAAGGCAGCCACAGAAAAGCACAGTGGAGGCGACTGTGTGCATCATCACTGCATCCAGATTGTGCCGTGTGTCACTGGAGTGCATTTGTGCTCCTGGACACTGGTGAAGCCACACGGAGGATGACCCGGGAGACCTTTCATGGCCCTCATCCGTGCACGTCACCAGTGCAGGCGAGGGGAATATGCAGATGCACGAAAAGCTGCAGCAGGCTGTGTATGCAAAATATTCTGTGCACGTTGCAGGATTTAAAAGGCAGAACAATTGAGCATTCTTAATGCAGCAGTTTCATGTCAGAAGTGAGACCAAATATGTTAGGATTTCAACACTGAGGAAGGAATGTGAATGAAGAGAACTTTGGAACCATCGCGAGACTGATCTGATTTCCAACTGTCTGGCACACCCTGCGGGCGCAACCAGTGATGTCATGCAGGGGGTACGCGGGGGTACGCGAGTACCGGTTTCTAGGATTACAGCTGGCCCCGCCCATTCGCCCGCCCACTCGTCAACTCCGCCCTCTGCAACGTTTGAATTTCCTGCATGTTTGAGTTGCCTGCATGTTCTCAGAGCCAGGCAGGCAGCGAGCGGAGCCTTTCCTTTCCTTGCCACTGAAAAATGAGTTGCTCTGGGGTTTCAATATGATGCCAGGCCTCCTTCACATGTTCTGGGGGTGCTGTGGAATACTGTGGCAACTGTTGGGTCAGTTTAAAATCGTCTGAGGCCTCAAAAAGGGCTTTTTTCATGTCCCTTCCTGCCACGACCTCACTTCCGGCTTATGACGTCACTTCCGGTGTGCGGGTCCCGACACATGTCAATCAAAAGTGAGTACCTGTTCTTAAATCATTTAGATAACACCACTGGGCGCAACCCTCACCTGGAGTCAGACGGGTACAGTTAAGCTAGCAAGGTCTGGGTGGCACAAGGGACACCGCAAAGCGCATTTGGGCCACTCTCGGAGTCGGGGTGGTGGTGCTTGTCTTTGTGCTCGCCTCTGAGGGCGCAACCCAACCCAGCACCGGAATGGCGAGGCCAATGCTGGGCTGGGGGGGGCTGGAGCCTCCCCACGGCAAGGGCGCAAACAGCAGGCGCAGAGCCGAGGAGACCGCGCAGCCCGAAGCAGAGCCCACCCGCGTCCCACCCTCCCCCCCATCCTGTGCCCATCCCGACACGGAGCCCCCCTCGCACTGGCCGGCTTTGGCCGAGGGGGGGGGGCTTGGCGTGGGCGGAGCAGGACCGGTGCCGCAGGCAGTGCTGGTCCGGCTGCAGGAGCACTGATGCGGGGGTGCCCCTCGACGCCCCCCCCATTGGCACTACCAACGGAGCGTCGATGCGTCGGGTGCGCTTGGATTGCTCTGCTCCTCCGAAAGTGGTCCAAACTCTCTTTACGGTGTCCCTTGTGCCAACCAAACTGCTGGCCTAACTGTTCTGGCCTGGCTCCTGGTGAGGATTGCGCCCGAAGTTACAGATCCAGTTATAAGCAATGCAATCCTATACATTTGTACTCGGGAGTAAGTCTCATTGAATTCAGTAGGACTTGCTCCAGGTAAGTGTGTATCGGAGCACAACCCTAGATTTTGAATTAATAATAGTGATGCCAACAATATTTGCAAATAATTGTCTCATAACACACATTTGCACTGCTCATTTTTTAAAAATTGCAGGTTAAGTGTCCTTGCTGTAAGGACCTTTGGGAGCAAAATGTGTGCAGAGGCTAGTATTAAGGTCAATCAATCAATCAATCAATCACTAGTATTTATATACCGCTTTTCAACATAAGAACATAAGAACATAAGAAGAGCCCCGCTGGATCAGGCCAAAGGCTCATCTAGTCCAGCTTCCTGAATCTCACAGCGGCCCACCCCAGGTGCCCCAGGGAGGCAGGAGACAACAAGATGCTTGCATCCTGTTGCCACTCCCTTACACCCGGTACCTGTAGCCCACCACCTTTGTAAGGAGGTTGCACAATCCATCATTGCCTATAGCCCACAATGGATCTTTCCTCCAGAAATCGGTCTAATCCTCTCTTAAAGACATCAAGACCAGATGCCATCACCACCTCCTGTGGCAAGGAGTTCCACAGATTAACTACCCGCTGGGTAAAAAAGTACTTCCTTTTATCTGTTTTAACTCTCCCAACCCTCAGTTTTAGCGGATGCCCCCTGGTTCTGGTGTTGTGAGAGAGGGAAAAGAACATCCCTCTATCAACTCTATCCCTTCCATGCATAATTTTGTATGTCTCAATCATGTCCCCCCTCAGGCGCCTTTTTTCTAGACTGAAGAGCCCCAAACGCTGCAGTCTTTCTTCATAAGGGAGGTGCCCCAGCCCCGTAATCATTTTTGTCGCTCTCTTCTGCACCTTTTCCAACTCCACTATGTCCTTTTTGAGATGCGGCGACCAGAACTGGACACAATATTCCAGGTGCGGCCTTACCATTGCTTTGTACACTGGCATGATAATATTGGCTGTTTTATTCTCAACCCCTTTTTTAATTACCCCGAGCATGGAATTGGCCTTCTTAATTGCTGACGCACACTGGGTCGATACCTTCATGGAATTGTCCACCAGCACCCCAAGATCTCTCTCCTGAGCTGTCACAGACAGCTCCGAACCCATTAGCCTATAGGTGAAGTTTTGGTTTTTGGCCCCAATGTGCATCACTTTACATTTGTTTACGTTGAAACGCATCTGCCATTTGGCTGCCCATTCCCCCAACTTGGAGAGATCCTTCTGGAGCTCTTCACAATCCTCTCTGGTTTTCACCACCCGGAAAAGTTTTGTGTCATCTGCAAACTTGGCCACCTCGCTGCTTATCCCTGTCTCTAAGTCATTTATGAATAAGTTGAAAAGCACGGGCCCCAAGACAGATCCCTGGGGCACTCCACTTTTCACCTCTCTCCATTCTGAAAATTGCCCATTTACCCCCACTCTCTGTTTCCTGGCCCTCAACCAATTCTGGATCCATAAGAGGACCTGCCCTCTTATTCCCTGACTGTGAAGTTTCTTCAGCAGCCTTTGGTGGGGGACCGTGTCAAACGCCTTCTGAAAATCCAGGTATATGATATCCACAGGTTCACCCACATCCACGTGCCGGTTGACCTTTTCAAAGAATTCCAAAAGGTTTGTGAGGCAAGACTTACCCTTACAGAAGCCATGCTGACTTTCTTTTAGCAGTACTTGTTCCTCTATGTGTTTTAGGATTTTATCTTTGATAAGGCTTTCCACCATCTTACCCGGAACAGACGTTAGGCTGACCGGCCTGTAGTTTCCAGGGTCCCCCCTTCTCCCTTTTTTAAAGATTGGCGTGACATTGGCTATCCTCCAATCCTCTGGCACCGTGGCCGTTTGAAGGGACAAGTTGCATACTCTAGTTAAGAGGTCAGCAACTTCGTTCTTTAGTTCCTTAATAACTCTTGGATGTATACCATCTGGGCCTGGTGACTTATTTATATGTAGTTTATCAATTTGATCTAAAACATCTTCCTTATTCACCATTATCTGCTTTAATTCCTTAGTTAGGAAGGGCTGTTCGGGCTGTGGTATCTGCCCAAGTTCTTCTGCTGTGAAGACGGACGCAAAGAATTCATTTAATTTCTCTGCAATCTCCAAGTCCCCTTTTATCTCCTCTTTCCCTCCCTCACCATCCAGCGGGCCAACCGCCTCTCTGGCAGGTTTCCTGCTTCTAACATATTTGAAGAAGCTTTTATTATTCCCCTTTATGTTGCTAGCCATGCGTTCCTCAAACGCTTTCTTGGCCTCCCGTATCACCTTCTTACTTGTCTTTTGCCAGAGTTTATGTTCCTTTTTATTCTCCTCACTGGGGCAAGACTTCCATTGACGGAAAGAAGCTTCCTTGCTCTTTACAGCTTCTCTAACTTCGTTTGTCAGCCATGCGGGTACCCTCCTGGACCTTGTTGAACCCTTCTTTCTTTGCGGTATACACTCCCGCTGGGCGTCTACTACTGTCACTTTAAACAGCCTCCACGCAGCCTGGAGGGATTGGACTCTTTTTACCTTCCCTTTCAATTTCTTCCTAACTAGCCTCCTCATCTGAGGGAAATCTGCCCTTCGAAAGTCCAGGGTTCTTGTGTCAGATTTGCTCTGCACTCTTTCCTGGACATGCATGGCAAAACCAATCGCAGCCTGGTCACTGTTCCCCAATGGCTCAGTAACACATACATCCCTCACTAAGTCCCGAGTGCCACACAATATTAAATCCAGAGTCGCCTGTCCTCTGGTCGGCTCCATGACTAGCTGCTCTAAGGCACAGTCATTCAACACATCAAGGAATCCGGTCTCTCTTTCTTGACCAGAGCAGCAGTTGACCCAGTCAATATGAGGATAATTGAAGTCCCCCATGATTACAATCCTGTCTCTCTTGGTCACTGCCCTGATTTGTTCCCTCATTTCAAGGTCACCTTCAAGTTTTTGGTCAGGAGGACGATAGCACCCCCCCACTATTACATTGCTCTTACGGCCTGGTAGTTTAACCCACAGTGACTCCACGGAGGAGTCCGGCCCACCTTCAGTTTCTACTCTGCTGGATTCTATCCCTTCTTTGATATAGATGGCCACCCCTCCGCCAACACGCCCTTCCCTGTCCCTCCTATAGAGTTTATAGCCTGGAATTGCAGTATCCCACTGATTCTCTGCATTCCACCAGGTTTCCGTTATACCTACTATATCAACGTTTTCCCTAGCCACCAAACATTCCAGTTCCCCCATCTTTGCTCGGACACTTCGGGCATTCGCATAATAACACCTATATATGGGGTTCTCTAAGGAGGGACTGTTTTTTGATCCCTTTCCCCCTCCTCTCTTTGTACTGGACAAACTATCACTTACACTCAGGTTTGAAGTTCTAATTCCTACTCCTCCATTGCTCTTTGGTACTCCTCCACCCTCCTCTTCCCGTAGGGATGAGGAGTTCCGAACCGGACGCCACTCGGCTCCTGTCAGCTTTCCCCCAGGGATCAGTTTAAAAGCTGCTCTGCCACCTTTTTAATATTAAGCGCCAGCAGCCTGGTTCCATTTTGGTTCAAGTGAAGCCCATCCCTCTTGTACAGGCCTGGCTTGTCCCAGAATGTTCCCCAGTGCCTAATGAATCTAAACCCTTCCTCCCGACACCACCATCTCATCCACGCATTGAGACCCCTGATCTCCGCCTGCCTAGCTGGCCCTGCACGTGGAACTGGTAGCACTTCTGAGAACGCCACCTTGGGGGTCCTGGCCTTCAGCGTCCTGCCTAGCAACCTAAATTTGGCCTCCAGGACCTCCCGGCTACATTTCCCCACATCGTTGGTGCCAACATGCACCACGACCGCTACCTCCTCCCCAGCACTCCCTACCAGCCTATCTAGACGAGACGTGATGTCCGCAACCTTCGCACCAGGCAGGCAAGTCACCGTGCGGTCCTCACATCCGTCACAGACCCCTCTCTATATTCCTAACTATAGAATCGCCCACAACAAGGAGACCACGACCCCCCTCCCGCCGAGGAGCATCCTTAGTGCGACTGGATGCGGGCTCATCACCGGAAGAAGGGGCCCCCGCTGGGGGATCGATTCCCTCTACTCCAGGCTGATGTCCTCCAGCCCTGAGACTCCTTTCCCCAGCAGCTGAGGAGCTGCCTGGCTGAGAATGGGACGAAGCCTGCAAGTCCCCGGAAGTCTCACCATGAACCCTCACTACCTGTCTATGCTTCTCCAGGTTGGCAACCAAGGCCTCTAGGGAGCAGACACGTTCCCTGAGTGCCTAGAGCTCCTTGCACCGAGGACACACCCACGACTTATGCCCCAGAGGCATATAGTCATACATGTGGCACTCTGTACAAAACACTGGATAGCCCCCACCCAACTGCTGGCTGTCTGGCTCCATCTCTGTGTTTATTAAGGGATGAACTGCCCTGCTTCTCAGAGAAAGGGCAGGGTCTGGGGCCCTGGCTTCCTCGCCCTGCTGCTTAACTTGCACAGATGCGTAACACGCTTTTACCTGGCACTTGGTCGCGGACGAGGCACTTCGTCGCAGGACAGCACTCGCTGCTCGTGTCCACTCGCTTGGAACTGCTCTGGGAACATAAAGTTCACAAAGCGGTTTACAGGCAAATAATAACATTAAAGCTAAATGGCTCCCTGTCCCAAAAGGGCTCACAATCTAAAAGAATGGAGAACTCCACCAGCAACAGCCATGAGAAAGACCCTGCGCAGGGGCGAAGAGGGACAATTGCTCTCCCCCTGCTAAATATAAGAGGACACCACTTGAAAAGGTGCCTCTTGCCCACACAATACTAACCCGGAGTTAGGCCAGCATAAATCCTTCATGCCAGCCCAGGAGTATTGCAAACACACCTTAAAGCGCATTTGGACCACTCTCAGAGTTAGGGAGGCTGGCACACGGACATGCACCGTTCTGGGCTGGCCCAATTCCAGGTTAAGATGGCACCTTAAGTGACTGAAAACCACCTTCCTGGTCCATCCTTTCAACTGGGTAAAGTGGGAATGTCCTGGGGAAAGGTAGTTCTCGCTGCCAGGATCCAAAAGCTAGAAAACCCAGACTAAGACAGGGACCCCCACCCCCCCACAAGGAGCCCCAAATCCAAGGAGTCCCCTCCCAATTAAAGAGAAGCCAAATGCAGCCAGTCTGCTTCCTTCCAAGCGAACTGAGACTGGACGAGTGAAGCCTAAGAACGCAAGAAAACATTCTTGCATCGAAAGGCCGAAAAATGAGAAAGGGTGGAGGGAGAAATATGGGGAGATTTAAGCAAAACAAAGCAGGTTCTGAAAATCCAACCCCAGGCGGAAAAGGGGAGGGGCAGCAAAGGTTGGCCAGGTGCCCGGAAGGCAGGGGGCAAGGGAACAACCCCCGACCAGCCCTCTCTGGGCGCTTCCCCGGCCTGGCCAGAGCTGTCCCTGCGCCCACTCTTGGTCAGGGGCTGGATGCGCCCCCAAAGGTGCATCAGGTGCTCCTGATGTCGGGCCTGGGCAAGTGTGGTGGGTGGCCTGTTCCTTACCGTCTGTGGGGGTGAGCCAGGTTTCCCCCCTGGAATTAGGGAGTGGGAGCTCGCGTGAGCCCCTGAGCTTCCCACTCCTGGAAATCAGGCGTGGCCCAAAGCCCGGGCCTCTGTGTCCCAGTCAGTGCGGGACAAAGGAAGGGCTCAAGCAGACGCTGCCTCCAGGAGCTGTCCAGGGTGCCCAGGCGGAGGAGCAGGCGGTGGCAGGAAGGCCCCACCACAGGCCCAGGGCGGGTGTGTCTGCAGTTCCTTCTGCTGCCTCTCGTCATCACGAGCACTGGGGGGGGCGCGTGGGGGCCCTTCTGCCCGGCATTCCTCGGAGCAGGCCAGGCCAGGCCAGCCAGAGGTCTAAAGGGCACCGAGGCCATCCTGGCGTCTGCCACAAACGGAGCCTGGCACTGCTGGCTCACAGTGGCCAGACGAGCTGCTGCCTGGGTAACCGTGCCTTGGAGTGGGGGTGGAGTGGGGTGGGGGGGCTCAGCTTGTTGCACCTCTGAACATAAGAAAAAGCCCTGCTGGATCAGGCCAAAGGGGGCCCACCTAGTCCAGCTCCCTGCATCACAGTGGCCCTCAGATGCCTCAGGGAGCACACAATTCAGCCAGGTGCCTGCATCCTGTTGCCACCCCCTTGCACCTGGCATTTTAAAGTAGCCTATTACCCTTGCGCCACCCCCAAGGAAGATACCAGACTGAAGTTGGGGTTCAACTTTATTAAGCACAAATGTAAATCATGTAACCTACTGAACACCCAATCCTCCCTCCCTCGCCAGTCTGGGGTAGGCAAAAAAACTGCCATCCATACTTGGCCAATTTGGATGACAGGAAAAAAAATTCCTGCCTGGCCCTCATGATGGAGCGACCAGCTAATCTCAGACTGGACAAACCCATTGTAGCTTGTAACCTGTGGTGGAGTTTTCCTCCATAAATCTATCCAATCCCCTTTTAAAGGCAGCCAGGCCCAATGCCATCACCACATCTCGTGGCAAGGAGTTCCACATTCTAATTACACGCTGGATAAAGAAATACTTACTTTTGTTTGTTCTAACTCTCCTAACACTCAGTTTTAGAGGACGTCCCCTGGTTCTGGTATTGTGTGAGAGGGAAAAGAGATTCCCTTTATCTACTCTATCCACTCTGTGCATAATTTTGTATGTCTCAATCATGTCCCCCCTCAGGCGCCTTCTTTCTAGACTGAAGAGCCCCAAACGCTGTAACCTTTCCTCGTAAGGGAGGTGCCCCAGCCCAGTAATCATTTTGGTTGCTCTTTTCTGTACTTATTCTAATTCCACTATGCCCTTTTTGAGATGTGGAGACCAAAACTGTACGCAGTACTCTAGGTGTGGCCTTACCATTGCCTTGTACAATGGCAATACAATATTGACTGTTTTATTCTCAATCCCTTTTCTAATTATCCCTAACATGGAATTTGCCTTCTTCACTGCCGCTGCACACTGGGTCGACATTTTCATCGAGCTGTCCACCAGCACCCCAAGATCTCTCTCCTGGTCTGTCACTGACAACTCAGAACCAATTAACCTGTATGTGAATTTTTGGTTTTTTGCCCCAATATGCATTACTTTGCACTTATTTACATTGAAACGCATCTGCCATTTTATTGCCCATTCTCCCAGTTCTGAGAGATCCTTCTGGAGCAATTCACAGTCCTTTCTAGTTTTCACCACCCGGAAAAGTTTAGTGTCGTCTGCAAATTTGGCCACCTGCAAATTTGGCCACCTGCTTATGCCTGTCTCCAGGTCATTTATGAATAAGTTAAAAAGCACTGGTCCCAGGACAGATCCTTGGGGCACACTGCTCTTCACCTCTCGCCACTGTGAAAATTGCCCATTAATCCCCACTCACCGCTTCCTGATCCTCAACCAATTCTTAATCCACAAGAGGACCTGACCTCTTATTCCCTGACTGTGAAGTTTTTTCAGCAGCCTTTGGTGAGGGACTGTGTCAAATGCTTTCTGAAAATCCAGGTGTATAGTATCTACTGGTTCACCAACATCCAAATGACTGTTGACCTTTTCGAAGAATTCCAAAAGGTTTGTGAGGCAAGGCTTACCCTTACAGAAGCCATGCCGATTCTCCCCCAGCAAGGTTTGGTCTTCTATATGTTTTAGGATTTTGTCTTTGATGAGACTTTCGACCATCTTACCTGGAATGGATGTGAGGCTGATCGGCCTATAGTTTCCTGGGTCCCCCCTCCTACCTTTTTTAAAGATTGGTGTGACATTTGCTATCCTCCAATCCTCTGGTACCGTCGCAGTTTTAAGGGACAAGATGCTTATTATAGTCAAGAGATCAGCAACTTCATTCTTTAGCGCCTTAATAACTCTTGGGTGAAAGCCATCTGGGCCCGGTGACTTACTTATCTTTAATTTATCAATTAAATCTAACATATCCTCTCTTTTAACTTCTATCTGACTTAGTTCCCTAGTCAAAAGGGACTGTTCAGGCAGCGGTAACTGCCCAAGGTCTTCTGTCGTGAAGACAGATGCAAAGAATTCGTTTAATTTCTCTGCAATCTCTACGTCCCCTTTTATCTCCCCTTTCCCTCCCTCAACATCCAGCGGGCCAACTGCCTCTCTGGCAGGTTTCCTACTCCTAATATATTTTTAAAAAGCTTTTATTATTCCTCTTTATGTTTCTGGCCATTCATTCCTCAAAGTCTTTCTTGGCCTCCCATATCACCTTCTTACTTGTCTTTTGCCAGAGTTTATGTTGTTTTTTATTCTCCTCACTGGGGCAAGACTTCCACTTACGGAAGGAAGCTTCCTTGCCCTTTACAGCCTCTCCAACTTTGCCTGTTACCCATGCTGGCACCCTCTTGCATTTAGCTGAGCCCTTTCTTTGTGGGATACACTTCCCCTGGGCTTCTACTACTGTTATTTTAAACAACCTCCATGCTTTCTTGAGTGTTTGGACGTTTTTCACCTTCCCTTTTAACTTCACCCTAACTAGTTTCCTCATCTGTGGGAAGTCTGTCCTTTGGAAGGCAAGGGTTTTTGCATCAGATTTATTTGGCACACTACCCCCAACATGCATGGCGAGAAAGATCGCAGCATGGTCACTGTTCCCTAATGGCTCAGTAACACTGACATCCCTAACCAGGTCCTGGGTGTTACACAGTATTATATCCAGAGTCGCCTGTCCTCTGGTGGGCTCCATGACAAGTTGCTCCAAGGCACAGTCATTTAGCATGTCAAGAAACCCTGTCTCCCTTTCTTGACTGGGACACCAATTGACACAGTCAATATGGGGATAATTAAAATTCCCCATGGCCACAATCCTGCCCCTCTTTGATGCCTCCCTAGTTAGTTTCCTCATCTCAAGGTCCCTTTCAGGTTTTCGATCTGGGGGGCGATAACACCCACCCACTGTTAACGTCACTTCGTGGACCTCATAGTTCAACCCACAGTGCTTCTGTGGTGGAGTCAGACCCGCCTTCAGCCTCTGCGCTTCTGGGATCCATCCTCTCTCTGCTGCTTCTGAGTCATGCAGGAACCTGGATTTGGCCCCTGCAAATCCAAATCCTCCCGGAAAGGGAGACTTCAAAGGAAGTTTCCCCCTGTAAAATGTGGATGAGAAGTGCAGCCCCGGAGGGTGGGGGTCCTTCCAGGGGACCAGATCACTGCAACCTGGGGTGTGTGTAGACCGAGGCCTGTGTGGGGAGGAAGGAAACGGGAGGTTCTCACAGTGGGCAGCGCATTTTGTGCACCAGAGCCTGGCCCGTCTCTGGTACTGTCTCGACTCCGGATTAAGTCCTGGCTACGTGTTTGTTTCCATGCCAGCCCTGACAGCCGTATGTTCCAACTGCTGCTGGATGCCGTGACCCCTCCGTTGCGCGATCGAATGACTGCCGGCGTCAGGCCGTTGGGCTCCTCCCTGGATGCCCCGCCGACCCTCCGGGACTCTGACCCCTTCAGGCAGCTGAACCAGAGACTCCTCGACGTCGAGTCCCCGACGCTCCCCCCTTCAGCCTCCGAGGTCTGCTCCCCGCTGTTTTTCCACATCCCCTCCCCCCTTACCTCTCTGATGGGCGCGGATTTAGTGACCCTGGGAAGGTCCAAGAAGCTCCCCTTCTCTGCCCGTTGCTGCCCATGCAACGCGGGTGCTGCAGAGTCCCTCCCCCGCCATGTTCCCCTTGACTGTGGTCTGCATGTGGCAGCCCAGGCTTTGTACTGGCCCCGGCTTTAGAGACCCAATGACACTGCTGCACACTAGATGAGCCCCCTGTTCTTCCGAGTGTCGGCCCTCCTGAGGTCACTGAGCGAGTGGCAAAACTCCTCCTCCAGGCCGAGCAGACGTTTCGGGCTCGAACCAGCCCAGCACGAACAGTCGGTCGCTATGAGGTATCTGTGAACTCCTGGGGTATTTACGTATACAAAACGATGATCCTCAGTACGGAGAAATGGACTGTGTGTAATACGGAGTGTAGGCCAATGAAGGTCTTGCAATCACAACCGAGTGCTGGGGTGCCTCCTCCTTCCGGCACCGATCCAGCCACGGCCCGGGTGGGGAGCAGGGACGGGCGGTGAGGGCCTGTTCACCTCCTCCTGGGGTGGAGTCAGACTCGGACCGGGGCGAGTGAGTGGGGCTCCCAGGAGCAGCAAAGGGCAGGGCAGGGCAGGGCGGGCAGCGGTGGCTGGGGTGTGTGGGCGTCTCTCCTCGTGGAGGCGGAGCTTGAGAGTCCGATCCGCCGCGATCTGCAAGTCTTCCTTTTGACTGTGGCGGCTGCGGGTGAAGTGCTGGGCTGATGGTGCCGTTCACGAATCCCGCAATCAGAGCAGGGCAGAGCATTGTCGTAACCTGGCAGAACTGAGTAGCACAAATGCTCCCGTTTCATAACAGCATCACAGCGGAGGGACAGCTAAGCTCATGGGAGTTTCAGCTGTGTGTCGTCTGCTCCCGCCGTCTTCGCACCTGGGAAATGTGCTGCCGTGATGCCAAAATGGCCGCTGTGGGGCTGTGTCTCTTGGGGGCCCGGCCCAGCCTCCACTCCGCTCCCCACGTTGTACGTTCCCAGAGCCAACGTAGTGCCTCGTGTGGAGGAGGAGTTTCCCGGGTGCTCAGAGTTCCTTTGGCTTGCATTGTCTGTGAGTCCAGTGTGCAAAGTGACTCCTGGTGAGCAAACCAGTGGAAATCCAGTATCTCAACAGCACAGTCAGTACCGCAGTTGCCACAATGCACCATGCAAGTGGCGCCTCCTCCTTGCTGTTGGAACCATTCGGGGCAGTGATGGCAACATGCGGACGCTCGCTGATTGCTGTTGCTGCCCCGAATGGCTCCAGTGGCAAGGTGAGGGGCCACTTGCATGGTGCACTGTGGCAACTGTGGAACTTACTGCCCTGCTAGAGTGAGGGTCCGCTTACGCTGCACATTGCTGCGCCTGCCGTGCTTACGGTGCTGCCCCCCCTCTGGCTGCGCTGCTGCCTGGACAGTTGCTTAACAGCCTGCCACGATGTCAGCAGCCCTGCGCCAGGCCCCGTAGCTTGATAGTTAGGAGCATAAAACACAGTTTGTGGATGGAGCAGAATTCTGGGGTGGAGGAGGAGGAGGGCCAGAGCGCAAACGGCTGCAGTGCCCAGCAGTTGGCTTTCCCACGTGCCCTCTGCATGTGAGCAGGAGGGCCGCCGTCTTCTCACACAGGCTGAAGGAGTGTCGCGGACCTGCCGACTCAGGTGGGGCAGCAGGGAAGGCGGGATGTGGCTGGAGGGGTGGAGAGGAGGCTGGTGTGCGTGGAGAGGGGAGGCCGTGGGGCGGTGATGAACGGGGCGGGGTCAGCAGCAGCCACTGCATTCAGACCTCCTCCCAGGACCACCCACAGAGGCTGAAGCTGCTTTCCCAACTGGCCTCGTGGCCGGCCCGGCCCTGGGGTCTTGGGAGTGACCAGGGTGCCCACCTGCCAGCACAGAGCGCTGGGCCAGCTCCATTGGCCCTCCCTGTTGCCCTGTGTGCGCCACCTAGGGCTCAGTCCTGACCTGGAGTTAGGCCTGCAGAGTTTGGCCGGCACAAGGGACAGCGTGAAGTACGTTTGGACCACTCTTGGAGTCAGAGAGGCCGGCACACAGACGTGCGCCATCCTCCCTGATGCCGAGAGGGGTCCAAATGTGCTTTGCAGTGGCCCTTGTGCCAAACCTTCCTGGCCTAACTGTGCCGGCCTGAGAATCTGCTGCAGAACCCCCTCCCCTCTGCAGCTGTGCATGTCCTCGGAAGTGCGCGTTCAGCTCAGATGCGGCACGGAGTGGGCATGTGGGCCTCACTGTTGAGGGTGCACCTTGAGCACACCCAGTCCACATTGGCAGTGATGCAGTGCAGGAGCGGGGAGGTAGTGGCAGCAACAGCCTTTCGGAAAACCGTGCCCAGCATCACCAGTCTTCGCAGGGAGGGAGAGTTGCTGAAGTTCTGGAGAACCCCGTGGCTCCCTGGAGCGTGGCTTGAAGCTGCTCGTGGGACAACCACCAGCTTCCTGCCACGTTTGCCGTGACCCAGCAAAGAGCCCGATATTTCTGGGGGGGGGGGGAGCCTGCAGCCGGCTCTTTGGAGTCCAGTCTTAGCGCTGGGTGCTGATAACCTGTGGAGCGGGGCCGCCTGGCGCAGCTCTCCCTCCTCTCCAGCAGCCGCTCCGTGTGGCCGGACTTGTCAGCATCACGCAGGGGGCCAACACATCTCTGCACTCACGTTTTCATCTCCTTTCAGAGCTCTGTGAAGCTGGTCTCGGTGTTTGCAGTTTCCAGATCGGCTGATCTGGTCAAGGCTTACCCAGAAGTTCACAGTCGCTTGAACTTTGGTCCAGGTGATTCAGGGGCCTGATTCTAAGAACTTTTCCCTGCTGTTGGGTTTGGTACAGGAAGTCGTGAACAAGCAGGAGACTATTTTTAATCTTTGCAGTGAGCTCCTTGCTTTAGTAAAGCAAGAAAACATCTGGGATGCGGGAGGGGGGGACTGATTTTTATGAGTTCAGCCCACTTCGTTGCTTTTTATATACTGCATATTATAAAACTGTAGATTGGCAAAGCTTTGCGGAGTCAACATGGAATTAATAACTTATTCTAGTCCCCCTTTTTTTGTTCTATGTGCACAGAAATGTAGGTGTAAAAGTGCTTGAAACAAAGCTTTCCCCAACAGTCTCAGCTGTCCTTGGACAGAGCTCCAGTCACTTTGCTGTGTTCGTAGCCTGCCATGTGGCGGCACAAGACGTGGAGATTTCACGTTCTGCGCTCTGCTGACCCTCTTTAAAAAACACGGCAACAAGGACGAGGTATCAAATTCACAGGCCTGTTTTTCCAGGGCACGTCAGGGTTACCCAGAGAGTATTACGAGAGGAAAAACAAGCGAGGGGAAAACTGTTTGGAAAAGCTGTTCCTTCACACCGGAGCTGCTGTGAATATTTTCTTAAACACATTTTCTTGCTGCTGTGGCTTACGGGAATGCAGACCTAGTTAGTCAAGTCTTCCTGTCATACTTCAAAGTCCACAAGCACAGTTAATCTAATTTAGCTTTACCCTCGTCCATTGACCGGCTCTTTGCTGGGAGCCCTTTCCCCAGGCCTTCATGTTACTGCAGCGCAACCTCGTACAGAGTAGACCTTAATTATTGTGCAAGATGGAGCCGGGCCAGCGACCGCTCCTGCCAGGGCTTTCATCAGCATTTTGCTAAGTATGCGCAGGAAGTTCTGCGCCGCCTGTTCTGGTCGCCGCACCTCAAAAAGGACATAGTGGAGCTGGAAAAGGTGCAGAAGAGAGCGACAAAAATTATTACGGGGCTGGGGCACCTCCCTTATGAGGAAAGACTGCAGCGTTTGGGGCTCTTCAGCCTAGAAAAAAGGCGTATGAGGGGGGGACATGATTGAGGCATACAAAATTATGCACAGAAGGGATAGAATCGATAGAGGGATGTTCTTTTCCCTCTCTCAAAACACCAGAACCAGGGGGCATCCGCTAAAACTGAGGGTTGGGAGAGTTAAAACAGATAAAAGGAAGTACTTTTTTACCCAGCGGGTAGGTAATCTGTGGAACTCTTTGCCACAGGAGGTGGTGATGGCATCTGGTCTGGATGCCTTTAAGAGGGGATTGGACGGATTTCTGGAGGAAAGGTCCATCGTGGGCTAGAGGCAATGATGGATTGTGCAACCTCCTTACAAAGGTGGTGGGCTACTGGTACCGGGTGCAAGGGAGTGGCAGCAGGATGCAAGCATCTTGTTGTTTCATGTCTCCCTGGGGCGCCTGGTGGGCCGCTGTGAGATACAGGAAGCTGGACTGGATGGGCCTTGGCCTGATCCAGCAGGGCTCTTCTTATGTTCTTATGTTCTTATGAAGCTGCTCAGCAAACAGCACATTTGCTCCCTTCACTGCTTGCCGAAAGTTTGGATTATCCGTCTCGCCCGCACGTCTCTCTCTTCCATATGCTGCTCACTCGGAAATTGGCCGTGAGGTCTAGTGGAGAGTGTGCCCTGCTTGCAACTTGCCATGTGTGCACACACACACACACACACACACACACACACACACACCCCTGTGACAGGGTCGTTGTTGCCTTCCGTCCCCCACGTGCAGAAGGCAGTCCTGGGGACGGAGCCTGTTCCTGACGGTGCATCGGGGACTCTCACTATGACGGGTGAGGGAAACACGCAGTTCGCTGCTCTGCGTGCGCCCGAGATTTCTAACCCTGAGTTCATTTACAGCAGAAGCCACACACTGTGCAATTATTATTATTTATTAAATTTATACCCCGCCTTTCTGCCCATAGGCACGCAAGGCAGCTTACAACAATAGAAATAAAATACAATAAAAATTACAATTTTACATTAAAAACAAAATTTAAAAACTACATTAAAACAAGTAAATTTTAAAAAAACAACAGTAAGCCCCAAGGATCATAAAATATAAGACATAAGACATAAGAAATTTATTTGTCATTATACTCACAACTGGGTGCAACGAAATGAGGTGCTCTTCCCCAAGGTAAAACTGGACAACACCAAAACTAAAATATGCACAATCAACCATACAACAATCACTTATACAAATATAAATACCCCATTGCTCCCAGCAATGATATAAGCAAGAATATTGCTTATATCAATATCATTGATATAAGCAAGAATATCAAAAACCAGCCAGTCAACAATTAAAAGCTTTTCGAAATAAAAAGGTCTTCAGCCCCTGCCGGAATGTTTCCAAAGAGGGAGCAGTTCTTAATTCTAAGGGGAGGGTGTTCCAAAGTTGGGGGGGCCACCACCGAGAAGGCCCTCTTCCTGGCCGCCGTCCCTCTGACATGTAATGTCAAACCCTTTTTTGCTTTCCAAATTATTGATTTACTTAACTGCATTTATACACACACTCTCTCTCAAAGTAATCAAGGCATATTCACATCTTACAATAATGATTTGCAATCTGAGGGCCAAACTAGACACTGCAGCAGACGTGGAACAGGAGAGGTGTGTGTGTGAGAGTGAGAGAGAGAGATTCACGGAGGCAGGTGGATCGTGACTCGCCCACACTGCATGGATTCTGGAGTCGAAGTCTCCACTCCCTGCCCCCGTCCTGCAGCCCCGTCCATTCACTCCACGGGCAGGACGGGACTTGGGGGCCCCCCAGTCGCAGGCTCTGCTGAGGGCACCCGCCGTGGCCTGTGAGCGTCCACGTTCCCCCCCTCTTTCCGTAGTGACTGCACAGGTCTCCTGCCGGACGCAGGACAGAGTTCAGATAAATGCGGAAGGGACAACATTCCTTTTGATGCCAATATTTGAGGAGCTCAAAGCAGTTTGAAACTCAGTTTCACCATTGATGACCCACAGAAATATTTCGTAATTGTTTGTTTGGTCATTGGACCCTGAACCAAAAGCGCCCATCACGAGCCCAAGAAGGAGAAGGTGCTCAAGCTTGGAACTCAGAGTCTGAATCTGAGGGCGCCTCTGCCGATTTCGGCTAGATTTAGGAGTGCTTTATTTTCTTTATGTAAGCATTTCTGTGTACAACAATATAACATATTAAGAATAACTACAAACTAAAATTGTAAGAATTGTTAAAATAGTAAGTTAACGTCTTGACTTCCTGACATTTTAAAGATTTTTTTTTGGGGGGGGGCAAAATTTAAGTTTAACTGTACTTAGAAATCTCTTTCTTGTGCCAGAGGTGGGGGCTGTCAAAATGCCCCTCGACTGGATCAAAGAGAAATGTGTTTACAGTACACATTTTTAGTGCTGAAAACCTTCTGTGTAGGATTGTGCTGCTATTTTGACATCTGCAGGTGCTGCTAAGCAAACATCAACCATCTGAAGAATTAAGGAATGCTCTAACAATGTGGTCTGAGGTGTCTGTATAAACTGGGACTGTAATTTTACCTGAACTAGAATAATATAACATGCTTCTTACGGGGAAAAGTTAGGGTGGTTATTATGGTCCAGGTAGACAGGACCCTAAACTCAGACATCCTGAATTTGCTTTCTTAAAAGTAAACAGCAAGATTGGGACAAACTGGACTAAGGGGGAGGGGGACCTTAGTACTTGCCCCTGTTATATCCTGATAGCGGGCCCTCCACTCAGTTTTAAGTGTGTGTGTGGGGGGGGGAGTAACCTTTAGCTGAAAAGCAATAGGGTTAGAGCTGCAATGTGTCCTTTTTTTTTTTTTAAAGGACCAGCCACTGTTTGATGTTTGGGGTCACATCTATTTTGACCCTTAGTGAGAAAATTGTGGACCATCAACAGAGGAAAAGAATCAGAATTTAAAATGAGCCAGATTTTTCATTTTACTACAACCAACTTTCTCAGAAACCTTTGATTGTCTTATGGGAGACCTGAGCTGAGTGCATCTTTTCCAGGTATGAGCCCCATCAGGACTTGAAGTGAAAGGGAAACAGGGGGGGCTCAGTTTCAAATCAGGCCAAACTGGGGTCGCAATCCTAACCTGGAGTTAGGCCAGCACAGTTAGGCCAGCAAAGTTTGGCCAGCACAAGGGACACCGTAAAGTGCATTTGGACCACTCTTGGAGTCAGAGAGGGCGGCACACAAACAAGCGCCATCCCCCTGACTCTGAGGGCGCAATCCTAACCAACTTTCCAGCCCCGGGGTAAGGGCAGTGCAGCTCCCTGTCCAATGCAGTTAGGACCTTCCTAACCAAACATACGTTAGTGTGTCCCTAAGTATGCCAGCCTAACTCCATGTTAGGATTGCGCCCTCAGTTATGCCCATTGAGTTCATCTCACCCCACTTCAAGCACTAACCCTAGACCAGAAAAGTGAGTTGTGCTTAAGCCCCACTGAAATAATGAGACAAGATTGGGATGGGATGACTGTACTGACCGTCTGTGTCCTGCTGATTCCCAATGGGATTAAGAGGCTGCTGTTTTTGGGAGAACTTGTACTTTTAACATTCCGGTTGTTGAGCAGTTTTACAATCATGGCACTCTTCGATGTTGCTTTTAGAAATAGGAGGGTAATATTGATGCAGGATTCATCCGCATCAAGTATTTCCTATTAGCCATTTAACTTTTATTTTTTTTCCTGTGAACTGCTTTGTGAACGTTTTGTTGAAAAGTGATATATAAATACTGTGTTTGATTGGTCTACTTCCTCCCTGTCATGTTTGGCTCCAAAACCGAGAGAGGGCTATGTTCCATTTATGTTGTCTTGTTTTTTTAATATGAACATTCAGAGATGCTCGGCATTGACAAAACATGCATTGTGCGAAAGGCACCCTGTACTTCCGTAAAATTCGTTTCCTGAAATTTCAATTTGGTATTTTTCTCCAACCGTGTTTTAATGTAAAGGATAAACTTGGCAGGAGAAATTAGTGAAATGACATAACAATACTTGTTTTTCCTGTTTTCTCTTTGTTTTGCTTAGCAAGTTACTGTTGAATGTTTTCATTGGCAGGACAAACTTACCGAGGAACAAAACTGGTGCAAATTTTACTGGTGAGGTGGGAGTCCCAGCCATAAAGTTCTCAGTTTCTCTTTTTAAAATGTACCATTTGGCTAGCAGGAATGACTGCAGAAGAGCGAGAGGTTTTTAAACTTCCCTCTAACATCTGGGCATCGCCGTGTATTTTCACTCCAAGCACAATAAAACAATCCTACTTGCTGGTGGTATATGACATAATGACCCAAATATGTTTTTAAAAAATCATTTATTGCTGTACATAAACAGCTAAGTTAGCACGAGGGATGATAAAATAACAGTGGTAATTCTTCCTTAAGCTGAGAACCATTGGTGGCCCATTAGGATTCCAGATGTGGCCCTGTGTGCTCTCCCATTTGTTTTCCAACGTCTAATACTTAGACCTTTGGTATCTTGGCTGTGGCTGTCAGGAGTGTTGGCTTTTCAGCTTGAGGTCTTCCTGCCGAGAAATACTGACCGAGCTAATCGCTATAAAGCCGCTTATTGTCTTGGGCCTAGTTTGTTAGGAATAGCTGGACAGAGGGCAGCCTTTGGTCAAAGGTCAAACACCAGCTTGCCCAAATTTTCTGCACAGTAAACACTTGCAACAGATTTGCAAAGAGGGGATGGCATTAAGGCTGAATAGAAAGTAAAAGCACAAGATCTGAACTCCCTTCAAAAACTGTGATGAGCCCAAAGTATTAGTACATGACCTTTGATACATTTCTTCTAAAGAAAATTTCATAAATGCAAAGTTTTATGTAACAGAAACTTCAGCAGAACCACCCGCTGGAGAAACGAAGAATGGTGGCTGTTTTGTAACCCAGGACAGGAATACCTTATGCCAGTGGTTCTCAAACTTTTTAGACTGGGACCCACTTTTTAGAATGGCATGTGGGTTGGAACCCACCAGAAGTGATGTCATTAGTGTGGAAGTGATGTCGTAGCTGGAAGTGGCATCTTGAAGCAGGAAGGACTGTCAGTGTGACATAATCAAATGACACTCCTAGAATGCAAACTGGCATTCCTGGACTTGAAGCAATTGCACAACCATGAAACATCTCTGTCAGAAAGCAAGATGAGGACAAAATATTATATAAAAGCACTGAACTAAAAACACTTGTAAAAAAAACACTTGAAAATTCAATCTGTTAACATTCACAAAAGAATATAAAAAGAGTAAGGCCTGCGGTTCCCAAGATGGCTGCTCCCAGCTCTCTGCGACCCACCTGGCATCAGGTCGTGACCCACCAAGTGTATCTCAACCTATGGTTTGTATAATACTGCCTTAAGCATTTTAGAAAGTGAGAACAAGATGCATTGCAGATTTTAAACTTACGTATTATTACAGTTCGAAAGCACCTTTAAAAAAAATGCAAGTAGATAAATAGGGACCACTTCGGTGGGAAGGTAACGGCGTTCCGTGCGCTACGGCGTAGAGTCATGCTGGCCACATGATCGGACAAAAACGCCGGCTCTACAGGCTTTGAAACGGAGATTAGCACCGCCCCCTACAGTCGGTCACGACTAGACCATTCGGTCGTGGGGAAACCTTTACCTTATTATTACAGAAGCAGGGTTAGTTGCAGGCATGTGCTCCAATCACTGAGCCTCAGTCCCAAGTCAAGTCATGAGTCATAACTAGGGGTGGGTTTTTTGGTGATATTTTTTTTCCAAAATGTCTTGATTTTTGGAAAAGCAAACTGCAGTGTTATGTGTTTTTATCCAAATTTTCATTGCAAATTGTACAAACAGTGCAATAAGACAAGTGCAATAAACAGTGCAATAAGGCCAGCAAGAAGACAAATGGGTGGCCAGAAAGAAGGACTAAATCCAGAAAGATCCATCTGTATGTGTGTAGTTCTTGCGAGATAGAACGTTTCTGTAAAAATTGTAAAAACCTTCGGGTTTCTGAATAAAGTCTGCCTATGTAAACTGCCTTGAGTTATAGTCAATCTGGTGAAATCTGGTGACCTAAGAAAGTCGGTATATAAATACAAGTATTATTATTATTATTATTATTATTATTATAAATACGGGTGAATGGCTCTACAAAGGCAAGCAATTATTGGCGTGCGCGCGCGCGCGCGCGCACACACACACACACACACACACACACACACACACACACACACACCAGCCCAAAATAACCTGCTCAAAATTTCCCAAGCTGTACCCTGGTTGCTTCTTGGAGCATCAAAAAAACCACTGCTGCTTACTACTTCCACATTCCATTAAAATTGCCCCAGCGCACACTGTGCACTATGAACATGCGTGTTCTTGCAAGGGTAAGCCAGCTTCCTCCTGTTTCTGCCATTCCTCTTCCTGATCCTTTACTGAAAACTATTTGTGGATTCCTCAAAACTGTGTCAAAAATAAACAAAAGTGGTGTTTTTTGTGTGTGTTTTGACCTAAATTCAGTTTTATGTAGCATTTTCAGTATAAATTCTCATTATGTAGCATTCTGTGTTGATCACTGAAAAAAACCATCCCTAGTCATAGTGCAACGTTGACTTGTGGAAATTTTGAATCATTTTGACTTGAGTCATGAGTCATTTTGAGAAACAAGTCAAGTCCTTGAACAAAACAAAAACCCTTAAGCATTTGTCCTCCCCTCAGCGCCCCAAGCCCTCCTCCTAGAACCACCTGCCTGCCTCCCAGCACTCCTGCGGCTGCCGTTGGTCTAAAGGGGGCTTCCAGATTGCCCACAAGATCTGTCAGGGCAACGTGGAAGTGACGGGGGGAAAGGTAAGCAAGCAAGGACGCATGTACACACTAATGAGAGGACTTCAGTCAAATATGAGTCATGACTCTCTTGTGAGTCACTGACCCCGAGACTTGAGTCAGGTTGACTGACTGACGTCTGTGACTCAAGTTAACACAAGTCGCCAAAAGAGTGTCTTTGCTGCTCGAGTCGAGTTGTGATGACTCGAGTGCCCATCCCTGGTTAGTTGTATGGACGCTTTGTTCTAAAAGCCACAATCACACAGGAATCGCATCACATACCTGCACCCTTCCCCGAGTACATCTGGCCAGTGCCATTCTGGCTCCTTGGCTGTCTCTGCTCGCGCGAGAGCCCTTCCTCCGCGGAGTATCGGCTCTCTGAGGCCGTCCTGCCCACCCCTGGAAGTGCTCGCCGGGGGCTGACGGCCTCCCCTCGCCAGGGCTCTGTGGAGCGTCATTCCAAGTGCCAGTCAGCAGGAGCAATCGCTGTGGGAGCGATAGTGGCGGGAGGAACACCAAACAGTTGTTGAATCAAATCTGTTCCTCCGCCAGCTGGACGGCCACCAAGAGCCCATTTTCAGCAGGCTGGGCTGGGCGTGTCCGTCTTTCAACACGGCTGTAATTTGTTAGTGCTGAACCTGAAGGAGGCCTCGGAATCCAAACACCAAGGACGGCTTTTTGCAGGGCTGAGGGGTTTTGTTTTTTGTTTTTGAGGAACAGCCTCTCTTATTCTCACATTGCCTGTCCAAAGAGGAACAGCTCCTCCCCCCCCCTTTTAGGTTTGATACAACTTGCATTTAACATTTTCAGGGCTGTCCTGTTCAGATCTCCTTTCCCCACACATACAATTTTTAGCCTGTTTTCCTGAGCTCACTAAGGAAGCTCACTAAGAACTGGGCTGAGGGCAATTTCTGAAAGGGAAGAAGTCTAGATAATGGCTTCTTCTCAGTGGTGGCAGCTGGTCTGTGGAATTCTTCATCGGAGAATAGCCTCCGGTCAGTGGTGGGATTCAAATGAATTAACAACCGGTTCTATGACGTCATAGCTGGAGCCAAAAAACAACAACCCGAAGCCGGCCGAGGTCAGCGAGTGGGTGGGGCCCGGCCATTTAACAACCGGCCCTGTAGCACCTGGGCGAACCCCCTGAGTCCCCCCACTGCCTTCGGGTCACAATTGACTGCCTGTTCGGCCCTCTTTATCTGCTCCTGGGTCCATTTCCCCCCTTAGTTTTCAATGGTGGTGTGTGGATTTTATATCGCCATAAGTCTCCAACTTCTTTGGGAAAAGGCAGCTGAGAAACCAAATACTTCTAATCCACCAAAAGTGGAGGGCATACCGTAGCTAAGATTGGATCCTCCCCCTCCTCTGCCTTTACAATCTCAGTGGAGTTATCAAGCCACTGCCAGCCTCTCTGTGGCTCACAGCCCAATCCTAGGCATGTCTACTCAGAGGTAAGCCTCACTGAGTTCAATATTGGGCGGCTTTGGTGGGTCACAGGTGGTGCAGGCCTGGTTTTGATCAAGCAGCTCAATTTGGCCAGTCCTTGCTAAGGCTTAAGAGCTGAACTTGCTTGCTTAAAGAGGAGCGCTGCACACTGCAAGGTGGCTGAAGAAAGACATTTCTTTAACCGTCTGTTATTTGTATTAGTAATAGGCTAAGCCCAAGCCTCTCCGCCTCAGGATGAGGATGTTTGCCAATCAGTATCCGAGAAGAGAGGATACAAGTTGCAGCTTAAAGTCACAGATAGGCCAAGTGTCGTGTTTGAAAAGCATACAGAGGTGATTATGCAAAAGTGCGTAAAATGGATGCTTGAGGGATGCATGCCAGAGCTAGGGCCAAAACATGCTGCCTGCATCTGAGTTTGACCTTTGGCTGCATCGTAACGCCTCTTAGACTTGGGCCCAAGCCTCTAAACTTCTGGACCGAGTGCAGGGGGGAAACATGTCTTGTGTGCTATTTTTGATATGCCTTTTCCCAAGCCAGTTTGGCCCTCAACATACTCTGGGAAAAGCTCGCAAATTAAGATTTACAAAACTGCAACCAGGGGCATAGCTAAAGCAGTGCAGGGGTGCAATTGCACTGAGCAACAAGCTTTAGAGGGGCAACAAGCTAAGCTTGATGTCAAAATTGTGAAAACCTTGGCATGCATGAATAATACCATCATTATATACCATCTAATGTGGCATTAAATACAGAATGCAATGAAACAAACGGCAGTGTGGTATCTTTATTAAATGTTATGGCCAAAAACCCAAAAAATAAAAATACAATTGTCATGGAAAAATTGCAGTTTGTTAAGATCATATGTTTTAGGAATAATACTATCATGTTATATATCATTTAATTAGGAATTTCATGCAGAATGCAGTGAAACACATTGGAGTGTAATATCTTCACTCTATCAAAGGTTATGGACAAAAAAATCCCAAGGAAACAGGAAGTGATGTCACTTCCTATAGTGATGTCACTTCTGGGGGATCATTTTGCCCCAGGCCAACTAGGCTACACTTTCCCTAGCTATGCCAGTGATTACAACCATTTCCAAGATTGATTCCATTAGCTGAGGATTTCCAGATGATTGCAAGTTGGATTCTGAATAGACGTGCTTTGCAACAAAACCTGAGAAAAATGTAGGTTGGAAGATGCCATTGTGTGGTGGTTTGTTTTGCCAATAATGGCTGACCACAAAGCCAGGATCAGTTTGGACTATTTGCAGCAGGCACAAACCAGCACAAATTAGTTCACCCTGAGACTGCAACTTGGGCTAGTCACATAACAAGGGGGGGGGGGGGGGCGGCAACGACGACAACGATGACTGGGGAGATGATCACAGCAAGATTGCAGTGGGAGGATGACATAAGAACATGAGAAGAGCCTCACTGGATCAGGCCAAGGCCCATCTAGTTCAGCTCAGTGGATAGTGAACTATCACACAGTGGTCCACCAGGTGCCTCAGGGAGCACTCGAGACAACAAGATGCCTGCATCCTATTGCCACTCCCTTGCACCTGGCATTCTGAAGTAACCTTCTATTAACATAAGGAGGTTGCACCACCCATCATGGCCTATAGCCCACGATGGACTTTTCCTCCAGAAAAGAGATCCCCTCTTAAAGGCATCTAGGCCAGATACCATCACCATCTCCTCTGGCAAGGAGTTCTATAGCTTAATTACCTGCTGGGTAAAAAAGTATTTCCTTTTCTCTGTTTCACTCTCCCAACACTCAATTTCAGTGGATGTCCCCTGGTTCTGGTATTGTGAAAGAGGGAAAAGAACATCCCTCTATCCACAATATCCCTTCCGTGCATAATTTTGTATGTTTCAATCATGTCTGCTCTCAGGTGCCTTTCTGCTAGACTGGAAAGCCCCAAATGGTGCAGTCTCTCTTCATAAGGGAGGTGCCCCAGCCCCGTAATCATTTTTGTTGCTCTCTTCTGCACCCTTTTCAGCTCCACTATGTCCTTTTTGAGATGTGGTGACCAGAACTTTATGCAATACTCTAGATGTGGCCTTACCATTATTTGTACAATGGTATAATAATTTTTGCTGTTTTATTCTCAACCCCTTTTTTAATTACCCCAAGTATGGAATCGGCCTTCTTAATTGCTGCTGCACACTGGGTCGACACCTTCATTGAATTGTCCACCAGCACCCCAAGATCTCTCTCCTGAGCTGTCACAGACAGCTTAGAACCCATTAGCCCATAAGTTTGATTTTTTTGTCCCAATGTGCATCACTTTACACTTATCTACATTGAAACGCATCTGCCATTTTGCTGCCCACTCCCCCAACTTGGAGAGGTCCTTCTGGAGCTCTTCACAATCCCTTCTGGTCTTCACCACGCAGAAAAGTTTTGTGTCATCCGCAAACTTGGCCACCTCACTGTTTGTCCCTGTCTCCAGGTCATTTATGAACAAGTTGAAAAGCACCCTGGGGTACTCCGCTTTTCACCTCTCTCCACTGTGAAAATTGCCCATTGACCCCCACTCTCTGTTTCCTGGCCCTCAACCAATTCTGAATCCATAAGAGGACCTGCCCTCTTATTCCCTGACTGTGAAGTTTCTTCAGCAGCCTTTGGTGGGGGCCTTTTTGAATATTCCACTATGTAAAACCAAATCCCTGAAAGAAGTAGTCTAACATACCAGGGAGGAACAGTAGCTCAGCCTGCTCCCTACTGGGCTAGTTTTCTATGAATATCATTATTTAATGTTCTCTTTGCTGCCTTTCCCACACTTAACATGGGCTCCCAAGGTGGGTTCCATAAAATCAGAATTTACAAAAGCCATATCCCCACATTAAAAGCAGCCCTAGCATAAAAAGACCAGCATCTATGAAACACCAAATTAAAAAACAACAGCCAAGGGCCAAAAGGGAGGGTGATTTTCATGCAGGGGTGCTGTCACGAATGGGTTCTCCTCTCCGCGGTCTGAAATGGTCTTAGCCATTCTGGCTTCTAAACACGGTCCCATTGACACTAAGGGCCCAATCCTAGCTTCCCCGCCACCCCATGGAACAGTGGCGCTGAAATGGCCAACACTGTGTCTTGTGAGGGCAGGGAAGCTGCCGAGGGTCTCCTCGGAGTAAGGGAACATCAATTCCTTGCCCCGTGTAGAGCCCTGGGGGTCCCGCCGGATCTGCTCCGAGCTTGGTGACCTGGAAGTTCAGTGAGGGCGTGGGATGTCCTCATTGAGCATCTGGAGAATGTCATGATGCTACACAGCAGCAGAAGGGGGTGCGCACCCCATTGGGGAACATGGGAGGGGACGTGGCTGTTTCCCTCAAAGGTACTGTGTTTCTGAAAGATCCAATTCAGGCACTTCCCTCTGTGAGGGCCATCTCTGGGCCTCCTGTTCTTCCTGAATGTTTGAAGCACTACTGAATGATGCGCAATGCGTATGCAATGGGCAGTGCCACCCTGGGCATGGCGCTGACGCAACGTTCCGTTGGCCGGTCCCGTTGTGCAGGCGCCACTCCTCTCGCGTCAGCCGAAGGCAGCCAGGGCAAGGGAGGCGCCAGCAAGGATCGGGACGGGCAGGGGGGGGCGTTTCGGGGTGGGACACTGAGCAGTGTTTTTCCACTCTTCAGTTTTCCTTGTTGCAGCAGAGCCACCGATGTTCCCCGTCTTTAAGAAGGCGTTCCCAGCTTCAGGGGTCCACGGGCGATCCAGACGGGACCCCCAGCGAATACGGGATCGTGCCTGCACGCTTAACCTTTCTGAGCCGCCCAGCCATCCTCCAGCGAACTCCAGGCTGTGCACAGGATTCCTGCCCTCCTTTTGTCCTCCCAGCGACCCAGTGAGGTGGGTGAGGCTGAGAGCGACTGGCCCCAGGTCACCCGGGGAGCTCCGTGGCCGAGCCGGGAGGTGAGCCTGGGTCCACTGCGGCCATCCTGGCTTTCAGGAGACGGCTGAGCGCACTGATGATGCTCCCCCTGTGCTGGCCCGTCCCTGCGGGCAGCTGAGCAAGCTGACTCAGGAGGTGGACCGGAGCTCGGCTCCCCGCAGAGGCCAGGCTGGAGGGATGGAAGGCGGTGCTGAACGCTGCTTCCCCTTCCCGGCTGCCCACGAGGTCCTGGGGATGGTTGGCTGCGAGCTCTAATCCCTGGCAATTGATAGTGGGAGCATCATTTTTCTGGCCTCTCCCCTTGATGTACTTAAATAGCTTGGATCTGGGAATCATTCCCACATTGAGGAGCATGCAGAGAGGGGCTCAGATTGAGTTTCTGTTTCAAAACAGTAGAATGCAGCCTGCACGTATTTAACAGCGAGATTATGATTCATGTCAGGAGAATCCGAGTATGAGTTAAGGGCTGATCCTTTTAATCACCTACAGCGCACTGGAGTCTTTTCCTTTCCACGAACATTTAATTGCATTATTGGAATCTAAAACATACATGCTAATTCACCACACAGCTAGCATGCAGGCGCATTTCGAAAGGGTTGTGTTGAGCAAAAACGACGGTTCCCCCCCCCCCCCGCCCCAGTTATTTATTGGAGCCGGGAACTGCAGAACCCCAGAAGCCCATCAGCGCAGTGTGTGTGTCCAGCACAGCCAGGCCTAGCTGTGCGGTCGCAAGTGGTCTCCTGGGCCCTCCGTCCGCCAAGCTGGTCCAGTGGCTCCGAAGCGTTTTGGACTGGCCGCAGCTCCCCACTCCGGCTACGGCCCCACAGTGGCGTTTCTACAGGGATGGCAAAGCTCTAAGTCTTGCAAGAAGCCTCACCTTGCAGTGGAAATCACTCCTCCCCTGCACCGTTCTAGCCAATCCTCACAGGGAACAGCAACATCTTGGCGTTGCTTACTGGCTACAGCAGCAAGGGAGAGGAGGGATTTACACGACAGGGTGAGGCTCCTTGCGACACTTAGAGCTTAGCCATCCCTGTAGAAACGCCTCTGCGGCCCCACACGCTGCAGAGGGCGGCAGGTTTTCCGCGGGGTCCTGCGGCTCCCCTGGTTGCCTTCCGAAGCTCCCCAGGAGCAGCCGACCGTTTGGGAGCCCCGGGCTGTGCATCGCTTGAGCCGGGCCGGCTGTTGCGCAACGCAGTGGCCGGGATGGGCGAGTTTTCAGTTGGGGAGCCCATTGCACAAGCGCACTTGGACTGCCGCCCGAGCCGTACTCTCCTGGGAGTAAGCCCCACTGGCCACAATGGGCTTGCTTCTTCGTGGACGTGCAGAGGCTTTCACTGCAAGTGGCCTTCAGGGAGCCAGAACCTCTCAGCCGCAGACCCCCAGCCGCCTACAGACGTCGTGACCGCCCTCCAGGTTTGTGGCAAGGACTGCAGGGCCCCAAAGCACCCGGTCAAGGCTTCTCCTCCTCACCTTGCGCAGATCCTGCTGCTTGAAACTCCTGGCCCCCGACCCACCCCCCGGAGCAAGGAGCACGGCTTTTCATGGCCCTTCTTTTTAGGCGGCTCTTGCTTCTTGGTCTTGACCCATGTGTAACAGGAATAGTTCAGTCCAACGATGCTTAGGAAGCTGATGTCGATTCAAAATCTTCAGCCGGTCCGAGACAAGGAGCCAAAACTTACTGCTAAATTCCCAGAAATGAAATGCCAATAAAGCAAACTCCGAATGCAACAGTGCTCCTTTACTGGCTGGGGTATAATTTAAAAATATACGTATATATTCCATATGCATTTGCTCACTGCATGGCACTCAAAGCTTAGTGGACATAAAACGAGCAAAAGCCAATGAACAAAAGCCAACATAGAAGTGGTAATTGCTTTATTTATTTATTTATTTATTTATTTATTTATTTATTTATTTATTT
>JAJKFI010000107.1:1477107-1518936 GCA_029204185.1 Lerista edwardsae | reverse complement strand
TTTATTTATTTATTTATTTATTTATTTATTTATTTATTTATTTATTTATTGTGAAGTTCAGAAATGTAGTGGAATGACTCATTTTACAGACAGGCCATATAATGCAACTGCTTTTGTAAAAGGATGGCTTGCCAACTTGGAATACTTTAATAGTTTCAAATCTTCCATCCCTCTTTGCTTGCTAAACTTTAACATGTGATTTACTCCAGCAGTCTGTTTTTTTGCCCCTTTTTCTGCAGAACTAATGTTGAAAATATGTATTCAGTCACTGGTTTGCAAAGTCCAACTAGTGTATCCTTTAAAAAGTGATTGTCCATATGTAATGTATGATGCAAAAATACAACTGGACTGGCTTAGCATTTTAGACTTAAAATATCATTTCCGTAGTGCAGCTAGTCTACCTTTGTATGACATAAGTAAGTGTTGTGTAATTGTGTCTTGAAAGGCAAAATAAATTGGCATTTGGAAAAGCCTGTAGGTATGTCTATAGACGATTATGTTTCTAGATAGTTTTATATGCATAGAGTGGAGTTTCTGATGCTACAGTAAATTAAGGAGTTGGATGCTTTTCATCTGCTATCCTGTTTCAGTAACACAGAACAACCTTGAACCACACCAGAGCAATAATTACCTAACCTAAATCAGAGACAAGCCCAGCCAAACAGCTGTTTTCAGTTTGTTGGGAGATCCATTTGATTTACTCTCTTGGTCAGCTCTCATTACTGTATAAGACAAAACTTCAGCTTAGTTTTTAACCCTGAATTCCCAGGCTTGTTTGCAGGCTCCTATGAAATTGCATGCTTGAACTGTCAGAGCCATTCAGCAGGCAGGAGGGCTACTGTTGTGCTTCCTACGGTGGCTGAGCTTCAGGAGGGGGGTGTTCGAGACACCTTTTTTACAGGTGAAGCCCGCCTAGTTGTGTGCAACACCTTTGAAGAAATTTGGAGCCGTTGAATCTGTTAACGCTGCATCGCAGCAGACCTTCGTCCGATTTCAGTGCCCGTCCTGATGCGAGGAGCTCCTGCTAGTCCGGGTTGGGCTCTAGAAGGCGGGCACAGCAATGGCGGTTGCCTGGGGGCCGCTGGGTTTGGGGCTTCCCGTGGATGCAGTCTTTGGTCGCCCGTGTGCTTTGCGCGCAGAGAGCCCCTGAGCTCCGTTTCCAGGGTCCCTGATCTGGAGGTTGCACAGGTGTCCCACAAGAGCCTGAGCTGTGGGTAGAGACTTCCATGGGCAGCCCCTGCCCCTGCCGCTCACTCCTCCGGGGGCACAGGCAAGCCACCACCTCAACGCTCCAGCTTTATCTTATTTTATCACTTCCACATGTTTATACCGCCCTTCTTGCAAGGAGGTCCGGGTGGGGTGCCTGGGAAAGGGATCAAAATATCTGCAGTTCCTGCTGGGAGCTGCCTGCTGGAAAGCCCCCTCACCCGCTCTCGGGAAGCAGTGCTGCCAGACAGGCCCCCTCACCAGCGTCGGCGCATGGGCAGCCGCCGCAGAGCGGTCTGGACCCGTGGGCCATTGGGGTCGTCTCCCAGGCAGGACGCCTGGTGACGTGAACGCAGAGCTTGCTGGGTTGTCTGTTTCTCTCCAAGGAGCCAGGCGTAGAGCTCATGTGACCAGCGTCCAGCCAGACACAAGACGAGGGGAACAGGACTGAGTGAAGAGGGGAGCATGCGCAAAGCACCAACGGCCTGTTTCTGGCTCTCAGTGCAGTTGGAGAATGGGGACCCCCCAGCCCTCTGCCATTCCTGGATTGCAGGTTGTACACAGGAGACCTTTTTCAGGTGGAGTCTGTGTCAGTGTTATTCAAACTGGGGGTTGGGCCCCTCTTCATGATGCCAGGCGGGTCGCGGAGAGCTGGGAGCAGCCACCTTGGAAGCTGCAGGCCTTACTGTCGCTAGATTCCTTTTGTGATGGTTAACAGTTCGAATTTTCAAGTTAAGTGAGTTTTTTTTTAAATTTTGTTTTTAGTTCAGTGTTTTAAACAACATTTTGTCACAATTTTGCTTTCTCTCGGGGATGTTTCATGGCTGTGCAGTTGCTTCAAGTCCAGGAATGCCAGTTTGCATTCTAGAAGTGTCACTTGATTATGTCACACTGATGGCACTTCCTGCTTGATGATGTCAGTTCCGGCTATGGCATCACTTCTAGGTTAATGGCATCACTTCTGGTGGGTCCCAACATGAGTGGGTCTAAAAAGTTTGAAAACCACTGGTGTATGTTTTTCAGGGCTCACAGTATCTTCCTTTGCCCATAGCGTTCTGCATAGAATCAAACAATATGCTCTCTCTCTCTCTCTCTCTCTCTCTCTCTCTCTCTCTCAGCTACCTTGGTGGTCCCCTTTCACCTAAATGTCTTTAAAATAAACAAGGTCTCCTGTACCAAAGATCATGAAAACTGATAGCTTATGTCAACACAAAGGTCCTGATGATCAATGACTACAGGTGCCCACACAGTGCCATCATCAGAGCTGTGTTGTTGTTGTTGTTGTTGTATTCCTGGGCCTTGGTACCACACTTGAGATACTGAGCCTTAAAGACACATCCAACAATGCTCCACAAGCCAATGCACTGCTAAAAGCATGTATGCCGTGGAGTCGCTGGATTCACTTTTTGGCTGTGGCTTTGCCATTACGGTGGTGAGGACTTGTTGTCGTTGTTCAGTCGCTAAGTCGTGCCCGACTCTTCGCGACCCCCTGGACCACAGCATGCCAGGCCTCCCTGTCCTCCACTAGCTTCCGGAGTTGGGCGGTGAGGACTGCATGTGTCCAAACTGTGGCCTCTCAGGTGAGACGTGAGCTTGTGAAGCCGGCTAGTCAAAAAGCAATTTCAGGCAATGTTCTGGAGCATAATGCATGACTGAGAGCTATGCTGCCAGGATGCGTGGTTATTCCGCTGCCTTTTCTTTTTGACTTGCAGCCAGTGGCGTTTCTACAGGGATGGCAAAGCTCTAAGTTTTGCAAGAAGCCTTACCTTGCGGTAGAAATCACTCCTCTCCTGCACCGTTTTAGCCAGTCCTTACAGGGAAAAGCAACATCTTGGCATTGCTTTCTGGCTACAGCAGCAAGGGAGAGGAGGGATTTACATGGCAGGGTAAGGCTTCTTGCAAAACTTAGAGCTTTGCCATCCCTGTAGAAACGCCTCTGCTTGCAGCACAATCCTAGGCATGTCTACTCCATTGTGCTTGATGGGGATACTGCCAGGAGAGCGTGGATAGGGTTGCAGCCTGAGAGCACAATCCTCACCTGGAGTTAGGCCTGCAGTCAGGCCAGCACAAGGGCCACCTCAAAGCATGTTTGGGCCACCTTCAGACTCAGGGAGGATGGCGCACGTCTGTGAGCTGGCCTCTCTGACTCCAAGAGTGGTCCAAACACGCTTTATGGTGTCCCTTGTGCCGGCCAAACTCCAGGTGAGGATTGCGCCCTTAGTCTGTATGTGTCCAGTGCCTGGGATCAGCAATGCAAAAAAATAAAAATAAATTGAAGCCCTAGAATTGGTCTGTGCCCCAAACAATGCGAGACCCACAGGGTTCTTGCCCTAGGAGCATTTCCTGCTACAGCAGGGGGTTGGACTAGATGCCCTTGCACATCCCTTCCGACTCTATGCTTCTGTGATTCCAGTTGGCGTTCCAGTAACTACACAATTGCAGCTGTTTCTGGTGTGTGGTTCCTTTCTCCTTCGTTGACGAGAGACTTGCCATTTCAGAAGTGCCTTGCCGTTCAGAAACGTTCCATATCTTGTATGTATATAATGTAATAATAGTAACCAAATGAAATAGGTGACCTCAAGAAATGACTCTGGTTGAACATATGCGTATCTTTACATTGAAAATTTAATTATTTGCCTTGAATATGTACTTCTGGGAGCTTAATGCCAGACCATGTTAAATAAACGTATTATTTCCGTTTTCATTTAACCAATGGGTTGTACTATGACAAATCTGTTTTATATCCTCAATCAACAGATGATTGTATTTGGTAATAATTTATCAAGAATAAAATCTGTTTTTGAAACTAATCACCTCATGTTAGGTCTGCCCTTTTTCAAACCCACCATCTGATACTCATTTTGCCGGCAAGACAAGCACGCTGAGGAGAATGCCTCTGCCCCAGGATGTGGCCGCTCGACTCCAGCAGGTCTTTTTCATAGGCTGAGAATGTTCTACTTTTTTTTCCCTTGGCACATGGGCCAAATTTCCATGTTGAAGGAAGGGAAATCAATTTTCATAGTACCTAAACAATTACGAATCCCAGAATTGTGAAATTTGGTTTACTTTTACATCTTGGAGTTCAGTGAAAATGCAGAGGTCAGATCAGCCCTGTTTCAGGACGTGAAACTTGCAAAACAAAAGCAAAAACAGAATCTGTTTGCTTTTGCAACCTCAGCTATCGGTTTCCCCTGTTTGGATCACGGAAAAGTCAGCAGCCGTCCGATGACTTTCATCTGTAGTGAGTACAGAGCACCTGTGCAGACTCCACACGCGCCCCTTTCTCCTTCCAGTAGACTGCACTGGGGGGGGGTCCCCAACGCGCTTGCCGGACATTTTCCTCAGTAGGAAACGCCACCGCCACACCCCCAAACTGTTTTTCTAAGTTTATTTCCCCCCCCCAAAAAAATCCAATTTGGGGACAGGCATAAGAATTGCTCAGCGAAGCGGCCGAAGAGGCTGCGCTGCTTCCTCAGGGCCGGGTGACGTTTCCCTCAGAAAGCGCCTTGTGAGGGGAGCAGGGAGCTTCACCTCTGAGCCCAGCCGTGGTACTGCGCAGTTCCCCACGTCTGCAGGCCCCTTCGCTGTGGTTTCAGGTACCTGCAGTTCAAAAATGTTTCTTAAAAATATAGAAAGTTCTCTCTCCCTCCCTCCACAAAAGTAGACCGCAGCACCTCCCCCAATGACTCCCTCCAGCCCAAGGGTTCACTGTGGTCTGCAATGTAGGCCATCTGCGGTACGTCTTGGAACCCCCCCCCCTCGCAGATATAGGTTGGTGGTGGCTTAGACGAGCCTGCCTAGGTCCAACCACCTTGAACGTTGCAGCACATAATTTCCTGTGTATGTGTGTGTGCGTATGGAGTTTTCTCCTTTTGCAATATCCTTATAAAGGCAGGGGCATTTGTTACTAGGCAGCACAGGCCTTTGGTAGAAGCGGAGGAAATGCCCCTCCTCACCAACCTGAGGGGGAGGCAGCTGGCCCTCAGCAGTGTGCAGGCGCGCGGTGGCTCCTTGGCTGCCCCCACCTCAAAGCCCAGTCCACAACCCCACAGTTGCTGGAGGCTGGCGGGAGCCGCCCCGCCTCTGCTGTGGCTGTTCTCCAGGGGCGCTACAGCTGCAGCCAGCCTTTCCAGGGCCCGCCTAGCTGCCCTTGTGCCCCACAGAGCCAGAGGGGCAACTGGCACGTGGACTGCTCTTCCCACACGTGGGTCGCATGATCCGGCTGCATCAGGGCGACTCTCCCGGGACAGACTGTTTGAGGATCTAAGAATAGGTGTCAACAGATGGACACAGCATGAAACGAAGCCCAACTGGCCGTCCTCTTCCTGGTTTTGCTGGTGCGCTGACCACCGAGGCACCTAAATTGGTTCTTAGAGAGAAGTTTGCCTTGAAAGTTATTTTGGAAAACAAAATCCTGCAAAAAATGAAATGCAGCTGTTTGCAGAAACACGCAAAAAAGCTTACAATCCTTTCTGCTGATTGGCTGGATTACATATAGTGCGGGTCAGTGCTTTGTAATAATTGCCAGTTATTTTCCCCCATTAAAATGAGCACCAACCAAATATTAGAAACAGCCTTGACAATGATTTGGGAATGTGGAGATGCCTTGCGGCCTTTGTTTTCATTCCCTGCATTAGGGGAGGATCTAAGAAGGCAACATTTCACATGCTTTAATGTCTTTTGTTATATAATGACATGTAATTTGATTTTCCAGCACAGGGACCCTCAAATCCTGTCTTCCAGGGGCAAAGATGAGTTAGGCCAAATGGCCCCATCTCGAAAGATGGCTTTCCCAAGCCATGGCTGGTTCTGCAGTTTCTCTCCATTTCTATCAGAAATAGGTTCCATCATCAATACAGAATGCATCTTTCTACAAATACTATTTCAATCATAATTTTATATTAATATTAATAAGAATAATAATACACCTGATATAACAATAATAGAAAGTTTGAAAAATCTGGATAATGGATATTGCAATTCCTGGAGATGCCAATGAAAAAGAACTAGAAAAAAATGACAACGTACCGAGAGTTGGCCATCAAAATCACACAACTATGGGCAAAACACACCAAAGTGGTACCCATTGTCTTTGGGGTACTTGGAACAATTTTGAAAAGTTTTGCCAATTATTTTAAACAACTGTAGTTTACTGAATAACTCCATCAGATCTATAAGAACATAAGAAGAGCCCTGCTGGATCAGGCCAAAGGCCCATCTAGTCCAGCTTCCTGTATCTCACAGCGGCCCCACCAGATGCCCCAGGGAGGCATGAGACAACAAGATGCTTGAATCCTGTTGCCACTCCCTTGCACCCAGTACTCTGAAGTAGCCTACTACTAATGTAAGGAGGTAACAACCCATCATTGCCTATAGCCCACGATGTACTTTTCTTCCAGAAATCCGTCCAATCCCCTCCTAAAGGCATCTAGACCAGATGCCATCACCACCTCCTGTGGCAAGGAGTTCCACTACCCGCTGGGTAAAAAAGTACTTCCTTTTATCTGTTTTAACTCTCTCAACCCTCAGTTTTAGCGGATGCCCCCTGGTTCTGGTGTTCTGAGAGAGGGAAAAGAACATCCCTCTATTGACTCTTATCGCTTCCGTGCATTATTTTGTATGTCTCAATCATGTCCCCTCTCAGGCGCCTTTTTTCTAGACTGAAGAGCCCCAAACACTGCAATCTTTCTTCATAAGGGAGGTGCCCCAGCCCCATAATCATTTTCGTCGCTCTCTTCTGCACCTTTTCCAACTCCACTATGTCCTTTTTGAGGTGCGGCGACCAGAACCGGACACGATATTCCAGGTGCGGCCTTACCATTGATTTGTACAATGGCATGATAATATTGGCTGTTTTATTATCAACCCCTTTTTTAATTACCCCAAGCATGGAATTGGCCTTCTTAATTGCTGCCGCACACTGGGTCGACACTTTCATTGAGTTGTCCACCAGCACCCCAAGATCTCTCTCTTGAGTTGTCACAGACAGCTCAGAACCCATAAGCCTATAGGTGAAGTTTTGGGTTTTTGCCCCAATGTGCATCACTTTACACTTGTCTATGTTGAAACGCATCTGCCATTTGGCAGATCTACCAAAAATGATCTGCCAAAAATGGCGCTTTTAGGAACACGGTGCATATTGCAGCAATTTAGGTCTCCTGCTAGTCAAAAACTGTGTTTCATGGAGTTTGGAAGTAGTAGTAGTAGTAGTAGTAGTAGTAGTAGTAGTAGTAGTGATGATGATGATGATGATCTGATTAATCACTGATTTCAACCATACAGTAGTTTACACTCAACAGAGAAGTCGAAGCCTTTGAGGCCACACTGGAGGTTTGTCAGCCAGCTTGGGCAGAGTCTGGGGCTGGGCCAGTGAAGGGCAGAAACTCTCCTGCTTCAGGCCTGCTAAGGCCTGCTAAGGCTACTAAACTGCTACTCTCCTGCTAAGGCTACTAAACTGAAGCTGGAGACTCAAAATGGTAAGGACCTAATTCTGACCCCATTTTTGCCTCTCGCTCCAGCTCACACCTTACTTGACCTTCTCTGCACAAACTGACCAGCAGTTGGCGCATTCCTCCTCCTCCCGTTTAGGGTCACCAGCTGATCATTAAAACCCCTGCTCTGCTCCGGCGCAAGCCATGTGCAGGAATGTCCAGGCGGAGCTTTTTACTGCAAGGACACGAACATTCTCACTGACAACGTTGCATCTGCCCGGCAAGCTGGTGCCAACAGCACAGGGGCTGGCTAAGGGTTGGCAGTGCTGTGGCTCCCATTGCTGTGTTTTGTTGAAACAGTTTGTATCTGAGCTTTCTCCAAAGATCCAAGGTGGTTCACAACAAAAGATTGAAAACGTACAATAATATAGAAAGCAGAAGCAGCACTGATGGGCGTCTTGAGCTGATCACAAAACAGGAAAATGTTCCAAAAACTGCAGAAACAGCCAACCAATGCAGCCCTGCCACCGGGGTGGGGTGGGGTCAGGGGGGTCTCCTCCGAGTAGGAGGCCTCCATCCTCCGTGTTCCCTTTGCTCCCTTGCGGCAGGCTAAGCTTCCACTGCCCAGTGGAAGTCTCTGCTCAGACCTGCGCCAATGATTTTGCTGGCACAAGTCCAGGTGGGCCCAGGTGAGAAGGCAGGATCTCCGTGGAACTGCTGCTGCCAATAACCCTGGCTGCTATCACCTGGCCCCCACCACTCACTGGTGCGGTAGGTGACACCCGGGTTGCACTCCTTGGCACTTTTTGTGATGGCCATAAAGTGGTCTGCGCCACTGGAATGTGAGTTCTGCTGATGCACTGGCGTCAGAGGTTTGGGCCACAGGTTTGTGCACATTTCACTTTTCCAGATAATGTTGTACTTGCGCTCCCCCAAGTAGCCGAAATGTTTGGTGGTCCAAAAATTCCTACCTGTGCATAAGGAACACTTTGCCCCTGAAAGGAACTGAGGGCTTGGTGGTCACAAAGACGTCTTCTGACTCATTTTATGGGTCTCTACCAGTCCACATTGGTTCCCTGGGACCTGTGGCATGAAGAATCAGAATCGTCTTACCAGATAATAGATCTTTTTTTCACTGGTGGACGGTTTCTTGGATGCCGTAAATACCTAATGGCAACCCAATACTGTAATTTTGTCATCCAGTTGTGGGATTGACTAGACAACTGTTCCTCTGGGAGTAATTTAAAGTTTAATTTTGAGGAATGTGTCCTGCTACAGGTTAAACATCTGTATACAGAGGTTGTGTCTTTGTGGTTTGTACTGTGCATCTGGGCTGCCTCTTTCCATATACATTTTAAATTGAATCTGTGTTCTATGAAATCCACACATTGCCTTCAGAGACCACCTACATCAAAACTCTGACCTCATGTTTTCTTTGGGATACATTGTGGTAAATTGTACGGATCCCGCTTGCCAGCCCTCGACTGCTGTTGCACTTGAGGAGTTTGCTAATCATGCACAAGAGAAGTGATTGCAGGGAAGGAATTTCTGGGGGTACGTTTATTTCCTCTTTTCTGAGAATAAAAATAATTAACTACACTGTGAACTTAGCATATCTATCAGTCTCTTCTTTGCATTTTGACTTAATAATAACCTTGGTCGTTCAGTAACCTTCCCCTTTGCGCTGTTTGCATTTCTGCCAGTCACTATTGGCATCACCTACTGTAAATAATGTCATTTCCTTTGCAACGATGCTCTGAATACAGGAACTATCAATATTGATTTGAGTGTACTCAATTTCAGAGTGAACTCTCGACTCAGTGTACTGATGTTTTCCAGCTCTGACCATAAATGGCATCATAACAGGCTCTTACCCAGCTCTCGTAGCAATTCTGTAACAGGGAGAATCCAACACCCATTATTCTTTGATTGCTACCATCCCATTAATCTCAACGGCATTTCCTGGGTTCGAGAAGATTTTCATAAAACACAAGGCTGTAACAGCAAGGCTGCCGTCGTTTTATCGTTGTGTAATTAAGCAACACTCGCCCCCTGAATGTTCCTGTTGTTCCTTCCAAAACCCTGCGTTTTCTGTGCTGGGGGCAAACAAACTGAATGAGACACGGGAGCCCCTATATATTTTTTAAAGATTTCTATCCCACCTTTTCCCACGATGAATGCAATTCAAGGCAGCTAACAATAAAATAAAATTTACCATTTCAATAAAAACAATGTTAAAACAGCAAAAATAAAAACATTAAAACATCAAGAGAGAAACAACAGTAAACAACCAGGATCACCAAAAGCCATTTCATTAAAAAAAAAAAAAAAACCGCCTGCCAACCAGTCATTCAAATGCCTTCTGAAAAAGTTGAGGTGAGTCTTGAGGCCCTATCGAAAAGTCCCCAGAGAGGGAGCTGCTCTTAGTTCAAGTGGAAGGCAGTTCCACAGATGAGGAGCTATGCTGAGAAGGCCCTATTCCTGGTCGTCACCCTCCTCACCTCTACTGGTGGTGAGCAGTCAGAAGGGCCCCCCCAGTGACTTAAGAGGACAGGTAGGACTATATGGAAGAAAGTGGTCCCTCAAATACCAAGGTCCCAAGCCATTAAGGGCTTTAAAAGTCAAAACTAGCAGGCAGTACAATCAGCAGTGCTGAATTTGGGCCAAAGTGCCAAAGTGCATTCATCGCCTACAACAGTGGTTCTCAAACGTTTTATACCAGGGCCCACTTTTTAGAATGGCACTCATATCGGGACCCACCAGAAGTGATGTCATGAACCTAGACATTATGTCATGGCAGGAAGTGACATCATCAAGCAGGAAGTGCTGTCATTGTAACAGAATAAAATGACACTCCTGAAATGCAAACTGGCATTATTGGACTGCAGCAATTGTACAACCGTGAAACATCCCTGACAGAAAGTAGGATTAGGACAAAATATTATATAGAAGCACTGAACTGAAAACAATAAAACAAAACTTTGCTTGAAAATTCAAGCTGTTAACCCTCACAAAAGGAATATCGCAGGAGTAAGGCCTGCAGCTTCCAAGATGGCTGCTACCATCTCTCTGCGACCCACCAATTGGGCCCCGACCCACAGTTTGAGTAACACTGTCCTACAAGATTATATACAGGCATCCCATCGCATCCACAGATAATGCATTCCCTTGCCTCTTGCATATACCCAAACCACAGATAACGGGGGGCCCCACCCCAGCTGTGGCACCAAACCCTCCTGCCTCCCCCAGGACAGCCTGTCCCAGAACACCAGCGAGGGGCACCGGAGCGGCCAGCAGCCCAGCGACCCTGCTGGAACCCACGTCCTGGGGGCGCAAGGGGCCCACAGGGTTGGGCTGCAAATGAAACAGCAACGGGACGTAAAGTGCTGCTTACCTATTTGCTACAGCAGATTGAGGGCGCAATCCTAACCTGGAGTTAGGCTGGCACAAGTGATAGGCTTGCGCCCTGAAGGGGTTAATTCTTCTCTGGAAGCATATTTTGGGAAGATGGTCCCTCTCTCCAGTGACGCAACTGGGCTAAATTTCCATCAGCATAAGGCTTCAAAGCACTTTATCGTACCATTTATATAAATGCCCCCGTAACGTTTTTTCAACATCCGGAGCTTCAGGCAGGGGCTACGGAGGGTTAAAAGATGGAGGAGGGGCAACGGACACGGCTTCGCTTTGAAAACGGCAGCTGCCCAGAGCGACTCGGGAGCCTGGAACGCGGCCAGGACGCTGCTGAGGGGGTCTTCCTGGGCAAGGGCCCTACTCACAGGGAGCGCCTGCCTCTCCAGCGTGTCCCCACGGCCCTCACCATGCGTGGGGGCAGCACACCGGAAGGACTGAGTGGGCTGCGTCTGAGTGGAGGGGGTGGGCTCTTCTCCCATGCTGTGAAGAAAAGGAAACATTTTGCAGTTCAGGTGATCTTTTACCCTTCGAGCCAAACTGGGTGGCATGAAGGAGATCTCTATTTCTGTGATCTGTGATTGTGAAACGTTGGCAAATAGCAGCCCTGGAGACCCCGAGCCGGACTGGGCCGACAGCATGGAATGGAGGAGGGGTACCCCATGTCCTCCGTGTCAGTTCCTGGTGGAAGTTGCTCTCCACTCCTCCAAGCTCCTCTGTTGTCCATACCCTGAACGAGGGACAGTTCAGGGAGTATTTTCATTGGAGAAATACTGTGGGTGGTGGTCCAAACCCCCTTCCCCTGTGCTGTGATCTAATCCACCCCACCCCACAGCTGCTGTTGGCAAGAAATGTGCAGAGCAATGAGATGCTCTTGGCTCTCCATCGTCCTGCCTACTTGGCCCAGGAATGAGGTGGCCAGTTTTGAGTTGTGCCATTTGCTTAGAAATTCAGTCGGTTGTTCGTTTGCGACACAAAGAATATGGGAGACGGGCTCCTGTCGCCAAGGTCACAGTTCCGGTCGCTCCAAGAGGAGCAGGAGGGCACTCCTGAGTTGCGCTGGCTCAAATCTGGGGGTCCCAGACCAACAGATAAGGGGGGCAGACCTGTCCTGCTGCTTTTTCATCAGTCTTCCAGTGCAAGCCTGTGCATCTCTACTCAGAAGTATGCCCCGTTTACTCAGTGGGACTTACTCCCAGGTACGTGTGTACAGGGTTGCAACCAGTGATGTCATTCAGGGGGAACGGACCAGAACGGGCGTTCCGGATCCTAACGGGCTCCGTGGCTGGTTCCGGGTTCCCGACAAGTGCCAATCAAAATGAGTTCCTGTTCCTAAATCACTTGAATGACACCACTGGTTGCAACCTAAGATGTTTGCTGAGTGTGGGGAGGGGAGAGATGAGGAAAAGACCCCCCCTCCTTCATGCTCTGAACTCTCTCTGATTCCTCTGGGGGGGGGGTTTGTCAGGGGGCATAAGTTGGCAGCTTAGCCAGCCAATCTCCAGGGCCTGGATTCAGTCCAGGGGCTTCTGGTCACCAGAGTAGGTGGACGATTTACTTCAAAAGGTTCTCAGCAGAATAAGCTGTTATTGGTGGTTTGTGCCCAGGCTCTGCTGCTTGGAGGGGTCAAGAGTCGCCTCACTCGGGATCTGGCCATCCCAGGCCGTGCCGTTTGCCTGCCCGCCCGCCCGCTCGCTGCTTGGCCAGGCACGGTATGGTCGGGCGATCAGCTGAATCCCGGCCTACACGATCTCTTATGGTTTTGCGAGGAAGACAGGTCGACGGGCTGTCCTTAGGCATATTTACGGAAAATACGTGCGGCACATTCCACCTTCCCCTTCTCCAGCAGGAGGCGCTCCAGGCAGCTTAAAACATCTGTGTGCTTGTATTCCTGGGACGTATCAGGAGCAGGCCTGTCCCCAGTAGCACATTTGCCCTCTGTGACCCCAAATTCCGACCGAATGAAGCAAGACGGCGTCCAGCTCTTTCCAGTCGACTTTTGCAACCAGAATCTGGGACCTGGTTGGAACCTACAAGCAATGCTCTTCTTTTCTGTTTTCAGTGTGAACGTGCGGGGGGAGGGGGCTGTCACGGCCCATGCCTGAAGCTGATGTTGGACTGAGTGCCTGTACCTGGGCAGGGCAGGATTGTGCCCTCGGATGCCTCTTTCACCCAGGCCTTCAGAATGCATCTAGGAGGCTTGTATTGCCACCTGCCGTGAAAATACTTGCACGCAGAAAATGTCTGGGCGCATCTTGTTTGTGTGTCCAGTATAAGGCTCTGGAAAGGATAGACTCTCTTTTAATAAAATGTACAAGTAGGCTATGCATTTTTCTGGATATGTCATTTAATTGCATGGTGATTTTGCCCTGATTGTGTGTACTGAGAAATATTTTGTGAAGGCAGGAAAAAAAACCTGGTAAAAATTCAACCATCAGTTCGAACATAAAATCGGGAAATGTAACAGCAGCGAGAGATACGCAACCAGCCATTCTAATGTGCTTGCCAGGGCAATTTTGAGCTGGAAAAGCATAAGTGAGTAATTAGATAATTGCTCTCCTGATTGAGCTTAATAGGAAACATTTCAATTAGGCTAAAGCTACACTGGGAGGAAGTCAGTTTTTACAAAGGGAAACATTCCTCATCCTGCAACTGTCAGCTTTTGCCCACACTACGAGATGGAATTAAGTGGATCTCTGCGAAGGAAACAACAAAGAACGAAATGATTGCCGTAATTAGACTTACTCGAGCAGTCGAGAGTTAGACTTGTAGTCCAGCTGATATAATTTCTTGGCGATTCCAGCTTTGATAACGGGGTCTTTATGAAGCTCTTGCCTGTAACAAATTAGGGTGCTGCCAGCCCCGCGGGGCCAGGCCGGTTCCTCTTGGTCGGATGGTGGAGAGAAAAACTGGTATTGGCGTGTTCTATAAGGTGACTTGCTTCATTCTCCAGCCATCTCTGTGACTCAAAAACCAAAGGGCCAGCAGACGGGGAGTTTGTGCCTGAGGCTGCCATTGTGGTGATTAACGGGTCCTCTTGGTGTGGCGATTCAGTCTGTGCTGAGTAGGCTTCTACTGCCCTGAGTCCGTCAGTGAGTTCCACTGGAGCTTGTAAGCCTGTCCTCAGCCCATGAGGCACTGAAGCGGGCATGCCCTTCCTTCTCCACTGTCTGAGGATGCCGTCTGCAGGGGCTTGTCCGTGGAGAGAGAGGCTGCCACAGGCTTGCCGAGCTGCACAGCTGCTCCAGGGCTTCTGCATCGGAACAAGACTGCTCACAGGGGGCCTCTCGGTCCCCAGCAACGACTGGCATCCTGACGCGAGTGCTCTCATCGGACGCTGCCTCACGGCGAGCTCCATCGCCCGTCCACTGAGCCCACAGTGGGCCACGCTTGGGCCAAGAGCGCTCCCAGCTCTGATGCCTGTTCTGACTGGAGTCCTGCAGACTGAAACTGGGACATTCCCCAGGGAGAGTCTGGGCCCTGCCTCTTACTTACGGTCCTTCTGCCCTAGACATGAATTGCCAAATTTTAATTTACTTTTTTCCCATAAAGATGTTTAATGGATTTTAAACATCTGAAGGGGTTTTTCGTGTTCCTGTTTTCTTTGTCTGACATTGAGCACACAATCCTAACCTAGAGTGAGGCCGGCACAGTGAGGCCAGCAAAGTTTGGCCGGCACAAGGGCCACCGTAAAGCATGTTTGCACCACTGTCAGAGTCGGGGAGGATGGTGCGCGTCTGAGTTCTGGCCTCTCCAACTCCAAGCATGGTCCAAATGCGCACTACGGTGGCCCTTGTGCCACCCAAACTTTGCTGGCCTCACTGTGCCGGCCTCACTCCAGGTTAGGGTTGCGCCCTTAAAGAAAGAAAGAAAAAACACCTTGTGGTGTATCCTGCAGAATCTTTCCTGTCCAAGTGTGTTGAGAGTGGACAAGGGAAGGGGGGGGGGGAGACCCAAAATTACCAAGTACATTGAGCATGAAATTGAAGAGCTCCAGGGAAGGTTTCATGTCCCTGCTTAAAATCAGGAGGAGACCCGGCCCCTGGGGGCATGGGGGGGGGTTGTCATTGTAGCAACAGAGGCCAGGCTGAGAATAACTCCCGTCGTATTTTGATAATATGCATTCCTCATTAATAAGTTTAAACATGCCAAAAATTAAAATCCTATCTCAGCATTTGTTGAAAACTAGAGAGGGGTGTGTGTGTGTGTGTGTGTGTGTGTGTGTGTGTGTGTGTGTGTTGTCTTACATTGTGTTGCCTTATGGCAGTTAGTGTTAAAAGTCTGATGTGAAGTTTGTTTAGCCTGGAACTACGTGGCCCGAGGTAAAGAACCATTGGAGATTTGCACATCCGCAGTTATAATTTAGTCATCTGTGTTTGGACAACGGATGACAAATTGACTAATGACTGCCTTGCAGAGGAAGGCTGGCCTGCCTGCCTGACATTTTTTTTGGGGGGGGACGACGACGACGACAGAGTGCTGCATAGGTGCAGAGCCTCTACTAGCTGCGCTGCCTGCCTGTGTTTTGTGGACTGAAGTTCTTCTGCTGAGCTATCAGAGTTTCCTCTGATATCAATTTTGCCTGCAGTTTTTTCTCCAGGAGCTGGATTTAGATGAAGTGCTGCCTTCTGACAGAAGCTTGACTTCCTGCCAGAAAAACTGGAAGTGGAGGCAGCTTAAAGTAAATACTGATAATATTTCTCTGCGACTGGAGCGTTTTTTTGAACAGAAAGGAATTGCATCTGTTCGTAGCCTAACTTGTCCCAACAGAGGGTCAATTACAACCACTTGGCTGCAAATCCCGTCCAAGAAAAACACCAAGGAACGAGCGGCGGCGGCAGCAGCAGCGGCAGGTACCCGGGGCCCACTCCAGGCCGATGTGCTCAGGGCATGTCCAATGTGAGCCTGAAGCCTGAGGGTCAGATATTTTTCATCCTTCGGTTTCCCAGGAAAGTCCAAAATGAATCAACAAACAAAGGAGACATTTTTGCTTGGTTAGGTCTTTTCCTGGGCCAGTCCCATAAATGTCCACACAGATATCAGCTCTTTTAATAGGGAGCGCGAGAGGAATAAACGCCTGATTCGGCCAGGGACTCCCTCACAGGCGCAGAGGCGAGTTCAGCGCAGAGCGGCACACACCGTCTGAACGTGGCCCTTCCTTTGCGGGATGCAGTCGGGGTCCCAGACGGTCTGAGAAGCGCCTGATGGCATTTCAGCCCTCCGGGTGGAGACCGCCTTGGGAACCACCAGCGGCCTCCCCCCCCCCTCCCCCCGCGAGCTCGCTGACGTTCGGGGAACTGGGTGGTGGTGCAAACGTACAGCTGACGACACAATGATTCGTAAGGATGGAAGGGGCAGCGCAGTGCGCACAAAGAAACGCAGGTGGGCCGTTTCCCCTCCCCCGCTCCCGTCATGGGCAGCTCACCTCCCGCGGGCTTCGGATCCCTGGACTCGCTTTCCCAGATCCACTGCTTTTGAGCGGTCCCTCCTTTTCTTGTGTTAGAAGAGCGTCCGTCCAGTTGTGGGGCAATCAGTTCAAAGTTGAGTAATTGTGAGGCTGCTTGAGACCGGAAACCACGTTTCTGTTCGTTTTGCTAAGTAAACTAGTTTGAGAACATTTTCAGTGAAAAGCAGCACATAATTTCTTCTTAGAAATGATCATGGCCCTTTAGATATTGTAACAATCCTATCAAGAATTGAAAATGATGGTGCAATCCTCACCTGGAGTTAGGCCGGCACAGTCAGGCCAGCTACGTTTGGCCGGCACAAGGGCCACCGTAAAGCGCGTTTGGACCACTCTCGGAGTCGGAGGGGCCGGCACTCCTCAGGGGGACATTCATCACCTTCCGCCATGGAAAGCCTCGCCCCCCCCCCGCAATGGGACTCCGCTGGCTGTTTTGCCAGTGCGGACTTCAGCAGCCCCATGTTGGATGCCTGGCCCGTGGCGGGGCATTGGATCCAGTGGGGGAAGCCAGCACCGGATCCCACCCCTCACGGGGGGCAGATCCTCCCCTGCCCTGCCCAGTTCCTTTCCCTCCCCTGCCCCGAAAGTACTCACCAGTTGCCTGCGCTGCTGGCAGGACGTCCTGTCAGCGCTGAGGCCAGGCACTCCCCAGTGCCAGACCAGCACCAGCGTCCCCTCCTCCGTGGTGTCACAAATGTTCGGCATTTTGTCACACTTTTAGCCGCCGGTGCACAAGTACTGCTGGCAATGAGGCCCTTTGCCTCAGGCCTGACTCTCTAGGACTCTGGGTTTCGGATCGCTGGTGCTCAGACGTTCCCTGAGCACAGAAAGGTTTTGGCTCTGAAATGGCACCAGGTTTTCTTGTGAGGATGGCTGTGGCACCGCTTAAGGCAGCAATCTGTCCGGCTTCAGCAGAAACCGATTCCCCTTCTTAGGCCCTGGGCCCAATCGCAAGCAGTGCGCCGATGCTGAGGCGGCCTCTGACCGGCTCCCTCCTGCCTGGCACGGCTCAGACTGTGGGGGAAGCTTCGTTGGCGAAGGGGAGCGTCCTTCCTGCCCAGTGTCCACAACAGTGCCTCACGCAACGCATAACGGGGCGGCGGCGGCTGCAACAACTCAGGGGCTGTTTGCTCAAAGGAGATACACCCAAGCCGGGGAGAGGCGAGTCCTGCAGAAGAACTGGCTCCCCTGGAAGGGATCAGGTCACAGAAGATGCACCATCCAAGGAGAAGCACACTGGAAAATTCCCGTCATCTTCACACTATTCCAACAGGCCTCCCCGCTGAACTGGAATTCCTGCTGGTTTTGATTTGGATTAATTTGGCTGCTGAAGATTTCTGGTTGCTGACTGTTTTACAACGGAGACCTTTGGTTCTGGAACGTTCTTTACGGGGTTTTTTAAAAAAAATCTGTCAGATGGACTGCTAGTATTAGAAGACGTCTTTGTAAAAACTGGGAAACAGGGCCTGGCTCTTAAGCCAAAGAACAGAAATGCAATGTTGTGATGGTGACGGGTACGCTGGTCTTGGGGTGGTTTGGGCAGCACGTCATCCGGGGGCCCTCTCTGCATGCTCACCCCCTGCAGCGCAGGTGCCTCTCGCTTCCTGGAACGGTCAGGCTTCCCAGCTCAATGGCCTGGGGCACGGGAAGCAGCAGCCCAGACTGAGGGAGTGTGGCAAGGAGCTGCCAGGCCCGCGAGTGGCTTCCGCGCTCCCTCCGACTCCCCTGTGCCTGGTGCCCCGTCTGAAATCCCGCAGCTCTCTCTCCTCCCCAGTGCGCCTGCGGGATCCGCAGGATTCCTCACCACCCTGGTGCCTTCCCCCTCCCTGCCCAGAAACTCCCCCCGGCCTCCCTCCCTGCCCACAGCCCACCCCACGTGTCTGGTGCCGGGGGCTCCAGGGAGGCTGCTGGCCCCTCTTGCCCGTCGTGCACTCGACCGATCTCCTGTGGTGATGCCGTCAGCCAGGTTGCGTTTGGAGATGCGGGCTCTGGCCAGGCAGCCCACGGAAAGATTGGGCTGTGGTTTGGGGTGCAATCCTCACCTGGATTTAGGGCGGCACAGTTAGGCCTGCAGTGCAGAGGCAGGAGGTCTGATCCTCCACAGGTTTCCCCACTGGAATTGCCTCTCCCAATCAGCTATTCAGCTCTGCAAGGACCGTGGTCCACCGTGCATAACGTGGGCACATCTGCCAGAACAGTATTCATAACGGGGGTGACAGAACGCCAGTGCCATGTAAGGTAAGCCTCAGATGTTTGAGAGCTGCAACGTTCAAGAAGCCCTGGCATTCTGAAATAGGTTTACTTCCCTTAAACTTACGTTTTAACCCAGTGGACTCTCGGTTTATAGCTGGTAGATAATTATAAAGCTTGGAAACTCCTTATTTACCTTTCATATTGACTGCGATGCAAATGGGAGCTCATGCAACGCATTTCCGAGAGTCACCCTTACAGTCAAAGAGCTGCCGTTTGGCCGCCCCCGATAAGGTGCGTTCTAAGAACGAGCCGGTTAGTTGGCAAAGGTGCCCTCCAAAGCGGAGCCCGCAGAGGAGCTTCCGGGGCTTTCCTGGAATCTGGAATCTCCTGGAATTTCCCTCTCTCAAAACACCAGAACCAGGGGGCATCCACTAAAGCTGAGGGTTGGGAGAGTTAAAACAGATAAAAGGAAGTATTTTTTTACCCACCGGGTAGTTAATCTGTGGAACTCCTTGCCACAGGAGGTGGTGATGGCATCTGGTCTTGATGCCTTTAAGAGGGGATTGGACAGATTTCTGGAGGAAAGGTCCATCGTGGGCTATAGGCAATGATGGATTGTGCAACCTCCTTACAAAGGTGTTGGGCTACTGGTACCGGGTGCAAGGGAGTGGCAACAGGATGCAAGCATCTTGTTGTTTCATGCCTCCCTGGGGCACCTGGTGGGCCGCTGTGAGATACAGGAAGCTGGACTAGATGGGCCTTTGGCCTGATCCAGCAGGGCTCTTCTTATGTTCTTATGTTCTTAATCTGCATTGCCCCGCACCCCCCCCCCCTCTCAGGAGCCGGATCCGCTGGTGCCATCTTGGGAGTGGGTGCCGTAACCATGGTGCGCCACACCCCCAAAATGGCGCCCGCAGCCCGCCCCGCCCAGGTCCTGCGCCGCGTTCTCCTTGCTCCAGCTGGCCTTAAAGAGGAGAAGGCGCTGCCGCCCGGCGCCCCCTTCTCCTCGCTCCCGCTGGCTCTTTAAGGCCAGCGGGAGCTAGGAGAATGTGGCGCCATGCAGCACCCCGTCCCCCGCCTCTTAGAGCGGGGGCGGGGTGTCGCGCGGCGCTACGTCATGATGTCACGACGTCGTGACGTCATGACGTTGCGTGCACCCATGGGGCGCGTTCTGATTGGGCACCATGGGCGCCTTTTTGACTAGAACCGCCCCTGGTCAAGGCCCCTCAGCTACGGAGTGCTTCGGGGGAGCCCCAGGAGCTGAGTCCGCGGAATGAGGAGCAGGTCTTTGCCGGCTCTTCCTCTCCGCTTGCGCCCCCCCAAGCTGCGCTGGCAGAGTGCGGGGCTCCCAGACGCGGTGGCGGGCTGAGCGCTGGCACAGAGGTGGCGCCACTCGCCGGGCGGCCTGGCCTAGGCCGGGCCCCAGACATGCCTGGCTTGCTGCAGGCTGTGCCCCCCCCCCCGCCGGCCCGCCCCCCCCCTGTGCCGTGCCTTTGCTGTGCAACTGGGGGGCTGCTGTGCTGCAGGCAGACATCCCTCCCGGGCCGCTTCAGGCTTCCTTGAGTGGCTGCTCAGCAGAGGGAGGGGCCACGTGGGGGTGCAGCAGCAGCTCCCGCAATGCCGTCTCCAAACAAGCAGCAGAGCGCCGCCGCCCCCCCCGCAGCCTTGGATCCCCCACCTCTGGCCTGGCTCAGGTTCCAGGCCGCTGGGCAAAGGGAGCTGCGCCCTCCAACCTGCCCTCCCCTCCCCAGGAGCAGCACCTGCAGACGTTTGCCCAGGGCTGTCCCTGCCGGGCCCCTTCGCTCCAGCTGCTGCTGCTGCTGCCGCGTTGCTTGGACTGGCTTTTCCTGTGAGTCTCCCCCCCCCACGCGCACGTGCACACGCACACACAGGCCCTGGACCCTGCCGCTGCCGCTGGCGGTGCTTCCAAGCAGAGAGCTGCCTCTCGGCCCTCCTGGCGTTCGCTGTCTTCAGGGTGTCCCCGACAGTGCGACAGGTTTGGTCTCTCCCCCGGCAGAAGGCCGCCCTTTCCCAGTCTGTGTGCCCCACGGATGACGTGCCCCAAGAGAGACGGACGGTGGATCAGCACCCAGAACATCCAGAGGAGCTTCTTATCTCGCCAGAGGCTGCCGGTGTGGGTTGCCCTTGCTCTGGACTGTCTTGGTTTTTACAGACGCAGTGCGTGGGGCTCGCAGATTTGGAGCACCGTGTCTCGGGGCTCACACGGTGCTCAGAGTGGCCTTTCGCAACGGAGCTTTTACTGTGCGCCCCAGGAGAGGAAGTGGATTTTCCTGACTTTTGTGAACAAAGCAAACCCATTTTTTGGAAGCACGAAGCCCTGTGAAGAGTGGGTGAAAATTCGCAGTGTTCAGGGTCGGTTTTGGTTGTCGGAATGCTGCTGCCATTTTCCCCTTGGAGATGTTCTCCGCACTTGTCAGGCAGGATTCCCAGATTCAGACAGGCTCCCGAAAGGAAACAGGACCCAAAGCGAGGAGGGCTGGAGGCGGGGGGGGGGTTTGAGGAGAGCAGGGCCACCTGCCCCAAGGGCACCCGGAATCGGCTCGAAGGCAGCCCTCGCCACCGTGAGTGGGACCAGCTTCCGTTTTCTGGGGGCCTGTCGGCAAAGCGCCACCATGCAACTCCCCACCTCCAAGCTGGCGTGGCCTATTGGACCTGCCCCCCTCCCCAAGAAGGACTGGATCGTGTGGGGCTGATCAGGCCATTGTGGTTGCCCCTTCCAAAGCAAGGATCACTATCCTGTAGTGACAGTGGCGAAGATGGACACGCTCCTCTCCAGGCCCCAGGGAGACCCGGGTTTGAGGCTCTGCACTGGGAGGAGGTGGACAGTGGAGCCCCTCCACGGAGGTGGGGGCAACCAACAGGCCACCCACACAAGAGCTCCCTATGCAAGCTGGGGCTCTTGCACAGCTCTGGATGGAAAGTGCAGGGGACGGATTCTGATGCCATTTCCAAAATATGTCTTCCTTTGAACCTCCTTGCTAAAGCAAACCATATTCTGCTTTCAATGCCATTCGACCTGTTGTGGGTCCATTGTGTGTTTGTCCATATGCAGAGTTTGCAAACTTCTGTTTCTATGTGGCCATTTCTTCCCTTGTATATTATTTGTTGGATCAAGAGGAATTCTGCCTTAACTGGGAATGTGTCTGTTTCTCTTTGCTGTCAGGGCTCCTTGTGACCACGCGGCTCCCTCTGTAAGTGCCCTATTTACACTCCGTTGGGAATAACTCAGGGCGCAATCCTAACCTGGATTTAGGCCGGCACAGTTAGGCCAGCAAAGTTTGGCTGGCACCAGGGCCACCGTAAAGAGTGTTTGGATCACTCTTGGAGTCGGGGAGGATGGCGCACGTCTGTGTGCTGGCCTCTCTGACTCCGAGAGTGGTCCAAATTCACTTTACGGTGCCCCTTGTGCCACCCAAAACTTTGTTGGCCTGACTGTGTCTGCCTAACTGCAGGTTAGGATTATGCTCTCCGTGGGGCTTACTTCTGAGTAATCATAAATAGACTCCTGCAGCAGCAGAAACAGCATTCATTCCAGAGGAATATGTCAAACCCACTACGCTATGAAAGAATTCTGCATGCTGCCTTAATCCCTTTGGATGAGATTAATAAATAGGAAAGCTTAGAGTTGTGTGTGTGTGTGTGTGTGTGTGTGTGTGTGTGTTTCAACAGACAATTGGAAATTACTTTGCTGCTGTTCTATTTTCCAGATGTGGAAACAGCTTGTCTTTCTCTTTCCTGTTTTAAAAGAGGAGGCTCGTCAAGCTGAATTTGTTTCAGATGGCAATGAAATTACAGGCACACATGGAACTGGCAAGGTTCATTTTTGCATTAGCCCACTAATTAATAAGGAGTGATGAAAAATCACTGCAGAAGCCTTTTAATGCCTGGTCTTTGTGAGGCTTTTTAATCAAGTTAAACCCAGACACAGTGTTAGGTTTGAAATGTTCCAGCTCCAGCTATTTTTATTAAGCCCATTTCGATTTGCAGCTCAGTCTTCAATATTGCGTGAAAGATTGTGGGTGCAATCCTAACCTGGAGTTAGGCTGGCACAGTTAGGCCAGGAAAATTTGGCCAGCACAAAGGACACTGTCAAGCACATTTGGACCACTCTCGGAGTCAGGGAGGATGGTGCATGTCTGTGTGCTGGCCTCTCTGGCTCCAAGAGTGATCCAAACATAGTTTACGGTGTTCCTTGTGCCGGCCAAACTTTGCTGGCCTAACTCTAGGTCAGGATTGCATTCTGTTCCAGTGGAACTTGCTTGCCAATCAATATACAGAGTACTAAACCAAACTGAGTGAATGATTCCTACCTAACGTGAATTCTTGATTGGGTGATAAGCTTGTGCTGCAGGTGAACTTCCCAGCCCTTCTTCATCTGGCCACAGTTGGTTCTCTTATATTTGGTCATCAGATCCCGGATGCTCCATTTTGGAACTGCCTTTTGTACTTGCAGAGAGATGGGCTATTGTAGGGAAGGTCTGCTTTCCAGTTTCAAGCACTCTTGTGGTGTGTGACATGCTGCTGTGGGACTCTTTTCCAGGGATGGGCACTCAACTTGGGTGGCTCGACTCGAGTTGCACTTAAGTCACTTCCTCCAAAGACTTGTGTCGACTTGAGTCATGGTCATCACTGGCTTGCACTTGAGTGGTGACTCGTGGGCAGTGACTTGAAAAATGGCTAGGGATTTGAAATGACTTTCAGTACTTATCTTGTGTGTGTGTGTGTGTGTGTGTGTGTGTGTGTGTGTGAGAGAGAGAGAGAGAGAGAGAGAGAGAGAGAGAGATGCAAGACCAGAAGCTGGCATTGAAAATAGGATGGTAGCAGACGTGGTAGGAGAAGGGTAGGTTGGGTTCCAGAATGGGGGTAGCATGATGAGGGGAGGAGGAAGGCTTAAGAGACTTAAAATGACTCAAAATGATTAGACTCATGACTCGAAAAATAACTGTCAAGTCGAGTTGCAACGGTGTGCACCATGACTTGCAAGTTGAGTCAAGTCGCAGGGTCAATGACTCGTGACACGACTCATGACTCAAGCTTACTGACCTAGACATCTGCTTTTTTCCATGCTTTCAGGGAACGTGCAAAGTTCTGGACCATGGGACAGAAGCCTCAGCCTTCTCCAGATCTGGGTTCATGCTGGTGAGGGGAAACACAGTGTGAGCTCCTTCCACATTGCCCAAGGCTTCTCATGGAGCCATGGGAAGAAGTGGCACTACCCAGGCCCCCTAGTGGTATGGGATAACAGAAGCATCAGAGTTCAGACTCCGACCTCAGGTTTTGGAAGATTATTCTACTTTTAGGACAGTCAAGACTCAAATTTTTAGATTAGCTACTAGACTTCCTGTTGCTTCATAATTATGTCTTTCATCTCAGTCCAGTTTTGGGCATAGCCAGAACGCTGTTCTAGACACATTCTAGAGAGCAAATAAAGAACAGCAATGTGGCATAATGGCTTCCCTTGACATTTGTTCAGAGGAAGGTAAGACTGAAGACAGTGATGCCTCTGCAGAAAGTCTTGTCCCTGGGAGAAAGTCATACAGTGCAATGCTCTCCTCAAAGTAGTCCAGTTTCTCACAGCTGCAGTTAAGCACATCACCACCACCCTGAAACTAGCTCTTCTGATGTCTTAAACAGATGCATGATAGGCAGACATTCAACAGGTATAGTTTTTCCTATCCCTGCCTTTCTGCTGTACAGAAGCTGTTAAAACCTGTCCCCAAAGAGGTCATTCTACCTGCCATTCCAAAAGAGTGAGGAGTACAAGCGCTGGGCTTCTCAAATGAAAGACGCCACTGTTAAGAGGCAGCCTGCCCCAAAGCCTTGCAAGCCATCCATTCATTCATTCATTATGGGTGCAATCCTTACCTGGAGTTAGGCTGGCATAATTAGGCTACAAGGGACACCGTAAAGTAGGTTTCTCACAGTCGTGTGCTGTCCTCCCTGACTCTGAGCGTGGTCCAAACGCGCTTTACGGAGGTCCTTGTGCCGGCCAAACTTTGCTGGCCTCCCTGTGCCGGCCTAACTCCAGGTGAGGATTGCACCCCTAGGCATAGTTTTATTCTGCTTTTCAACCAGAGGCCACAAAGCTGGTCCCAATTTCCAGGGTATCCCACAGAAGCCAATGCCTTGCTCTTAAGACCTGGTGCCACCAAAGCGGAATGAGGTGATTCTCCTGGGCTCCCCGAGGGAGGGAGGCATATTGTGGGGGTGGGAAAATCCAAACAAAGCCGCAGCAGCTATCCAACAATGTTTGTTCTCAGAGGTGCAGAAGCAGACTGTGCTGTGGAAAATGAACTCTGTACGCGCTCAGAGATAATATTTCCCTTGCCTCAGGGCTTAATCCCAGGACTGTATATGGAGGCAAGATTCGAAGCTGGCGATCAATTTGCTGTGTCTTTGGCCAGACAAAACTGGCAGCGGGCGTCGTGCTTGGGAAGCAGTGTGGCTGGCCTGGGTCACTCTCCACTGATACATAATTTTATAAGACTTTCCCTTAATTTTAGCACATATTGAATATATTAGTGATGTGTTTTCTGTCAACCCACTGCTTTCTCAAGACACTGTATCTACAGGCTTTTTCCGCTTGCTTTTTACAGAAGGACACATAAAACTGCAAAATTGGCCCTTTTTCTTTGAACTATCTTGTGAAATCATCTGCTTAATGGTTAGTTTAATGCTGCCAGGTTTTCAGGGCAGCTGACAAATTGTGCATCGGGGTAGTGGTGCGTAGGGGGCACAAACCTGTCTTCATAAATTCGGCTTTCATCTTCTGGTGCGGAGGGTTGCTTCCAAGAGCTTAATGCAATCATTTCATTTCACTTTAGTCCAGAAGAGAAAACAGAAGAAAATGATCTGGTCTACTTGTATCCCCTCATTTGAGGATAAGAACTAATAAGGAGCTGGAGGGGGGTGCAAAGAGCTTCACAAGTCTTGACTTGCTTTCAGCTTCACAGCAACCCTGGCAGGCAGGGGGTTTTAAATTGCACGTTGCAACGACTTAGGGCACAGCGAAGCACAGTTTGGGGAGGTGCAGAAGAGCCACACTTACTCAGACCCGGAGCCGCCACAGGTGAGGGGAGCTGCATTCTCCTCGCTTCTGGAAGCTTTTCTGAGTCCTGCAGAAGCTGCACGTGGCCTGCACAGCGCTCAGAATGGCTGATTAACACAAAAAAGAACCGCAACTTCTGGTTTCCGGCGGGAAAAAAGATGACTTCCAATTTCAGAAGGAAAACCAGAAGTGACCTTTTAATGCCTTCTAAGGCATTCGGAGGCCAGAGAAGTCCCTGGAATGCTTCCCCGGGCCTCAGAATGCCTTAGAAGGCATTAAAACGTCACCTCCAGTTCCCCTCCTGGAGCTGGAAGTTGCTTTTTTTTTGGCCGAATCAGCTCTTCTGCGCCCCGCGGAGGCCTCGGGCGGACGTGCGTGGCCTCTCGGGCACTCAGAAAAGCCTGCAGAGGTGAGGGGAGCAGAACTCCCAAGCAACGACGTCATCGCCAGTCACATAGGGAGCCGCGCAAAGGGAGCTGCTGTTCCCAAAAGCCCGGGAACTGCTGCTGCAAGGTGTGTACCGTTACTTCCATGCTGCTGCTGGGGCTGGAGGTGCCAGTTCTATCAGGTTTTTTCTCCTCCAGCAGGACTTACGATCAGCAAGCAAATAGATGCTGTGTTACGGTCAGCAGGGGGGCTGTCAGCGGCTCTCAGGGGATGAGGGTGGCTGATTCCTGCTGTCATGAAGAGTTTTGTTGCCTTTCAGTCCCCCCCCTCTCAAAATTATCTGATTAGTTCCTTTCACGCTGCTACGCTTATCTCTGCAAAATATGAGCTCTAAGGGCGGGGGCATCATCACCTCTTTGCTAGCCTCATATGAACAACCTGAGCACCATTTTATGACATGGGAGAAGTGGCATATTGGGGGCAGAAGGGAAAGTTTTCCTGATCAGTCAGTTTTAACCTCTGCAAAAAAGAAAAAAGGAATTTTATGCACTGAGTTGAAAGGTGCTTTTGGATTGGGACAGAAGAAGAACCAAACCCAAAGAGACATTTTGTTTCCGTTTGTAGGTCATTGTGAGCCTGAAGTTAGGCCAGCAAAGTTTGGCCGGCACAAGGGACACCGTAAAGTGTGTTTGGACCCCTCTCGGAGTCAGGGAGGGTGGCGCACGCCTGAGTGCTGGCCTCTCTGACTCAGAGAGGGGTCCAAAAGAGTGTCACGGTGGCCCTTGTGCTGGCCAAACTTTGCTGGCCAGACTCCAGGTGAGGACTGTGCTCTGTGCTACGACCGTCCTGCAGCTGGGTGCCAGGGCGGGGGGGGGGTTGCCACCCGATGGCCGCAGTCTGCAGAACACCTTGGCCCACTGGCTCACCCCCAGGGCCCATTTCCCACCCAGGGGAGGCTCTCAGGCACCTGGTGTCATGGCGGCCACTCATGTGGTGAGCTGCTGAGCCCACGGACCGCTGCTTTGCTGGGGATGGCTTGCGTACAGCGGAGGGGCTCCGCCAGCTGAGCAACACCCCCCAGCCTCCAAGTGGAGTGTGGCTGGCAGCCTTCGTTGCAGGTACACAGTGAAATGCCCCCCCTCTCTCTTGCACGGGCGTTCCGAAAGGAGGCTCAGTCAGCTGAGGTTGGGCACGTGGCAGTGAGTCTCGCTGGGGGTGCCCCCTGGGAAAGGGAGCACCCTGGGGGCCTTCCCCTCGCAGAGTGTGGGGCCTTCTCCGTTCTGCCAGCTGCTGCGTCCTGGTCCTGACACTGAGTTGGGAAGGCAGAACGACAGCAGGCCTGGAGAACGGCGCTCGGGGCCGGCGGAATTCCCAGTGGGTAGCCACCGCTCCGGCTTCAGAACTGCTCTCTGTGCAGAAGACCCCGAGGCGGGTCTCTTCCCTGCGGCTTCCCCAGGCTTGGCGGACGGTGTGCTGGGAAGCGGAAGGACGTCCTGGGCCAGGGAGCGTTTCCCCAGCGAGGGCAAGCGGAGTTGCCAGCACCGCGGGGCAGACTAACAGTGCAGAGCTTGCTTGGGTGACGTTGGGAGCACGGACGCTTCTCCCGTGACCTTCTGTTCTTGAGCAGGGCTTTCCCATTCGCAGTCTCTGATTTGTTTCATTGAATTAAGGGGAACAAAATGAAGGTCTCTCCCATTGGGATCAGAGAGTGCAGATGGGCTCCACGTCCTCTGCTGTCCTGGCCACGCTCACCCTTCAGTCCAGAATCTCAGCCTGGAGCAGTTTCCAACTCGGACGTGTCGGTCCATGTTTTTCCTTTTTTGTACGGAGTGTTTGGATTCTTAAATGAGGCTTTGTTCCGAGGTTTCCGCCCCTGCCTGAGGCCGGGGCTGAGGGAGCCCAGAGGCGCCGCTTCCCTGCTGCCCGACTCCCACCCACCCCTGGCAGAGAGCTCCTCCCCGCGGCCACCACTGACGGGCCAGGGCAGGCGTCCCAGCTGGGCAGGGGGAGGAGCCTGTCCCAAAGCACGGCTTTCCTGGATGCAGAAGGGGGCCCCGCTCCGGCCCTCCACCCTCCCACGAAGGCCCTGCCACCTTCTTCCGTGGGGCATCCCTGCCCCTGCCCCACCCACACGCCATGCTCCATGTTGCAGCTCGCGCAGCACAGGGGCGGGTGGGCAGATGCCACTCACCTTCGCACCTTCAGCGGTGGGCAGGCAAGCAGTGGCAGCGGCTCCGGCCCCTACGACCTCCTGGACCCCCCCCCAGGCCCGCCACTGGCTGCACCATTCAGCAGGAGCGGAATTAGACATCCCCATTGCTGTTAATCTCTCTGAGGAAATTTCCCTCTCCCCCACATGAGGTTCCCGCTGGATGGAGATTGCCACCCCCATCTCATTTATTTATTTTAAAACGTAGGTTCCCTTTCCTCGACAACCTATTTCACTGTATGTGCTCCTCTGCACGCAAAAAGAGAGCTGGGATGGACACAATTGGACCTAGCAAAGGTAATCTATGAAAAAGTGATTACCCAGCACATAATTAGCCTGTGGACCTCCTTGCCACTGGATGTGGTGGTAGTGTCTGGCCCGGATATTTTTAAAAGGGGTTAGACAGATTTATGGAAGAAATGGAGCTGTGATGGCTACTTCAGAATGCCAGGTGGCAACAGGATGCAGGTCTCTTGTGGTCTCGTGCGCTCCCTGAGGCACCTGGTGGGCCACTGTGAGATACAGGAAGCTGGACTAGGTGGGCCTCCTTTGGCCTGATCCAGCATAGGGGCTCCTCGGATGTCCTTATGAGTGTGGCTGGCTGTGACATCTTCCTTTTATTTATCAGCCTCATCCATACCAGGGAAATTTCGCACTTTTTGGACTTTTAGCAACCCTACCAAGAGCCAGAAGTCCAGCTGCACAGCATGCGCACGACGGGAGCAAAATATGCAACGAGTCTCCTGCCTCCCTCCCTCCCTCCCTCCCTCCCCACAACTGCACATTGTGCTGCTTTCCTCCACCCACACACCAGGCAGGGCAGCATCCGGCCCCAAGTGAAGAAATGCCAACAATGAAGCTGCAGCGCAATAAAGCTGCCGCCGCTCCCACAGCGATGGCCAAAAGGCCAAGTCAGTGCGGTGCTGCTGCTCCCGTCAGGGCAGGAAAGCAAAGCGCATCGCGCCGTTCGCAGTGCTCCTTCCCAGCCTTTCCCAGGCTCTGCTTGTGGGCGCTGCTTTCTGTGGGCCTTTCATGTGTTGGGGAGACTTTGTGCCGCACGAAGGCGCTTGGTCCAGAGGAGGGAGTTGGGGGTCTGACGGAGGCACGTGGCCCGCCCGCTGCTTGGTGACGTGGCTGGCGCAGAATCCAAGGGCAGACGAGACACAAACATGCACGTTCACACTTCCGATTGCCTGCTACGAAGACTCCAATTAATTAATTAATTGGAGGGAAATCACTAACTTAAACCATTTCCTATGACAAGGCCAGTTTTAGAAGTGCTTTCTCTCCCCAAGAATGAGCCTGTGCTCCTGTACTTACATATGCAAACCACACATGTGTTCATTGATCAGTTGCGTACGAAACAAATGTTCAAGCTGACCTCCTTACAACCCCTTTGGATAAGAAGATTCTGCATGAAACTCAGCTGCAAAATCGGGTCCACAAAGCTTCAGAGATGTTTGGCTGGCAGGATCTGATTACGGTGGTGACACAGCAGCCTCCACTGGTGCGCACTGCAGGCCCACTGAGAGGGAAAAGAACATAAGAACATAAGAGGAGCCCTGCTGGATCAGGCCAAAGGCCCATCTAGTCCAGCTTCCTGTATCTCACAGCGGCCCACCAGGTGCCCCAGGAAGGCATGAGACAACGAGATGCTTGCATAACATTGCCACTCCCTTGCACCTGGCATTTTGAAGTAGCCTACTGTTAATGTAAGGAGATTGTACCACCTATCATGGCCTATAGCCCACAATTGACTTTTCCTCCAGAAATCTGTCCAATCCCCTTTTGAAGGCAGCTAGGCCAGATGCCATCACCACCTCCTGTGGCCAGGAGTTCCATAGCTTAATTACCCACTGGGTAAAAAAGTATTTCCTTTTATCTGTTTTAACTCTCCCAACACTCCCAACACTCGATTTCAGTGGATGTCCCCTGGTTCTGGTATTGAACATCCCTCTATCCATCTATCATCTAAAGAACATCGGATGACACAAAACCTTGTTTGTACAATGGCATGATAATATTGGCTGTTTTATTCTCAACCCCTTTTTTAATTACCCCAAGCATGGAATAGGCCTTCTTCATTGCTGCTGCACACTGGGTCGACACCTTCATTGAGTTGTCCACCAGCACCCCAAGATCTCTCTCCTGAGTTGTCCCAGACAGCTCAGAACCCATTAGCCCATAGGTGAAGTTTTGGTTTTTTGTCCCAATGTGCATCACTTGTCTATGTTGAAACGCATCTGCCATTTTGCTGCCCATTCCCCCAACTTGGAGAGATCCTTCTGGAGCTCTTCACAATCCCTTCTGGTCTTCACCACCCAGAAAAGTTTTGTGTCATCCACAAACTTGGCCACCTTGCTGCTTATCCCTGTCTTCAGGTCATTTATGAACAAGTTGAAAGGCACCAGCCCCAAGACAGATCCCTGGGGCACTCCACTTTTCACCTCTCTCCATTGTGAAAATTGCCCATTGACCCCCACTCTCTGTTTCCTGGCCCTCAACCAATTCTGAGAACCTGCCCTCTTATTCCCTGACTATGAAGTTTCCTCAGAAGCCTTTGGTGGGGGTCTGTGTCAAAAACCTTCTGAAAATCCAGGTATATGATATCCACAGGTTCACCCACATCCACGTGCCTGTTGACCTTTTCAAAGAATTCCAAAAGGTTTGTGAGGCAAGACTTACCCTTACAGAAGCCATGCTGACTTCCCTTCAGCAGCGCTTGTTCTTCTACAGTACATGCTTGAAGATTTTGTCTTTGATGAAGCTTTCCACCACCTTACCCAGAATCGATGTTAGGCTGACCAGCCTAGAGTTTCCCGTGTCCCCTCTCCTTCCTTTTTAAAAGATTGGCGTGACATTCGCTATCCTCCAAGCCTCTGGCACCGTGGCAGTTTTAAGGGACAAGTTGCATACTCTAGTTAAGAAATTGGCAATTTCATTTTTCAGTTTCTTAACTCCATCCAACTCTTGGGTGGATGCCATCTGGGCCTGGTGATTTAGTGATCTTTAATTTAGCAATAGGGCCTAAAACATCTTCTTTATTAACCTCCATCTGATTAATTCCTTAGTTCTTTCTTCACCTCCTGAGTGTGGAGTTTCTTTTCCTTGTTGGAGAGTATTGGGAGGAAACAGGAAACGGATTTATTACAAACAACAAATGGAAACTTTAAACCCTTCCCCGGCATGAGGGAGGAGGAGGAGGAGGAAAGAGCCGTGCGTTTGAGGCCTGGGCATGAAGCAGGAACCCCTGACTTCTTGTTCCATCTGAACTGGGCCGTAGAACTCTTGCCTCCAGTGACTGCCATTGGAATGTTTGGACAAAGGAAATGTGCCACTTCCTGGCTCTTGGGGGACTTTGGAGAGCCTGGGAACGTGGTGCTGCCCTCCCTGCCTTTCTCCTCGCCAGCCAGACCCACAGCGTAGGCGCTGCTCTGCGTTTTCTGCAGAAGGAAACAAATGCCCAGGACCTGGCTGGGTACAAAGCAGGAGGGGTGCCTGAAAGGCAGGCTGAGAGGTCCCAGGTTGGGCAAGGGGCAGCCCGCGAGTGGGGCCCTCTTCTCTTGAGCAGGGGAGAGCAACGGTGCCCCTCCGCCCCAGCAGGGTCTCTGAAGCCCAGGCAGCCTCCAGGCAAGTCCACAAAGGCCCGCTGGAAGAGCAGCCCCCAGACCCTCAGCAGTGGGGGTCTCAGACGGGGCAATGCCTGGGGCAGGGGTATTGCTGCACTCGGCTGTAGGTCAGGCTCAAGGGGGATCCTGTGACCTCTGCTGGAGCGGGCCGAGGTGGGTGACGGGCGAAGCATTTGGTGGGGAACCACAAAGATGCGAAGGGGTAAAACAGATGGTGGAAAGAGGAAAATGCGAATAATCAAGTGGATTTGTTTGCCTGGAGAGGGATGATTTAGACCCGACAGTCTTCACATACGCCAGGGCTGCCTGCCACATGGAAAAACAAGACTTTTCAACCTCTGGCAGCAGACGGTGGGGTGTAAAATGGAGGAGAGACTGTCGAAGAACCAACTGTGCCGAGAAAGAACCGCCGGCTGAGGGAGGGAGCGGAGGGAGGAGACGGGGGCACCATTTGCCTTGCAGGGTTTAGAGAGGAATCTGGGCGGACGCTGAGGAGGCCAGGCTCAAAGCTCGCGACTCCTAGCAAAGTGGGAGGAAGGTGGGGTGGCAAACGGGGGGCGAGCGAGAACTGGCACAAGCCCACCTCCCCACTTTCTAGGGCAGCATTCCCGTCTCCCACACACAGGTTGCCGGCATGGGCAGCGGGTCTGGACTTCAGCAGCAGATATCCTGGATCGAAAGCAGGAAAACGGTCTTGCTCTCCTGTCCAGGATGACTCCTCAGAGTAGCCGCTCAACCCTGTCTGTTTACGTCTTACCTCGCAGGCTCCTTGTCATTTCCCCTGACCCTGGGGTCTTGCAGCAGCAGCAGGAGGGTCTTGCCCGTTAAACTGCATGCAATTCCAGGCTGCGTGGGCTGCTCTGTGCAATCTCCTGGTTTTAGAAGGGGCCACCTCAGAATGCCAGGGAATGGCTCAGGATGCAGGAGCCCTCTTGTCCTGCGTGCGCCCTGAGGCATCTGGTGGGAAGCTGGACTAGATGGGCCTTGGCCTGATCCAGTGGGGCTCTTCCTTTGTTCGCATGAGCATGTCTGAAGAGGAGCATCTGGTTCTGGCGGCTGTCAGAGAAATGCTGTGGAGAATCTTGACTGGCCACCAGTGAGTTTACCTCAGGATTTACCTCAGGATGCCAGGTGCGAGGGAGTGGCCACAGAATGCAGGCAGCCTGTTGTCTTGTGTGCTCCCTGAGGCACCTGGTGGGCCACTGTGAGATCCAGGAAGCTGGGCTAGATGGGCCTTTGGCCTGATCCAGCATAGGGGCTCTGCTGATGTTCTTATGTCCTTGGAAGCACCCAAGAGAACACCTCTCCTGCACCCCGCTTGTGCCGTGGAGGGGCAGGCTCTCTTGCTGGCTTGGCTCTGCTGAAAGCAAAGAGTGAAAGCCCTTGTTGAGCTGCCAGAACCAGGAGCTGAAGAAAATGCAGCATCCCACAAGCTTGCAGGGAGTTCCACTTGTTTGTTAAAAACTTGAGCCCTGTTTGTAACCATCTCAGATGCCAAAGAGGATGGGAGCTGCTCCATGTGAAAATCTCACTGTTCCTGGTGCCAAGCCGAGAAGGTGATGGAGGGGAAGAGGTTGAGGCAGCAGAACTCTGGGCTGGGTTCTCATGTGGTACTTCCCTCATCGGCTGGGAGAAAGACCCTGAAACGGGCCCAGATGACGACTGAGCTGCAGCTGCAGCCAAGTGCTCTCTCAGTCCAGGTTGGTGGAGCAGTGACCTCTGGCTGCAAGGAAGGGTCAGATGGGGACACTTGGAGCAGTTGCTCCAGAGGCGGAAAATACGGGAAACAGCTGAGCTGCCGCGATCTTCCAGGCTTTCCGTCAGCTGTGCTTGGGAGGCCGACACAACCCACTGCGAGTCCCTCCTCCTGTCTGTGAAGCTTTGCTTGGCCTTGTGCTGCACTGAACCGTGTGCAGTTCGGGTCGCCACCCCTCAGAAAGGACATCGGGGAACTCGAGAGCGACGAGAATGATGGACTGGGCTGGGGCACCTCCCATATGAGGAAAGGCTGCAGCGTCTGGGGCTCTTCAGCCTAGAAAAAAGGCGCCTGAGGGGGGACTTGATTGAGACATACATGATTGAGACATGCTGCTCCTACTCCCGTTCCAGCTCAATCGCCCCAGCTTCCAGGAACCACAGTCCCTCCCAACCACCTCCTCCCCATTAGCCCCTACTGGGGAAACACCAACCCACCGCTCTGGGGTAGCCCTCAACCCAGGGACCCAAGACATTTTCCTGGGGAAGATGATACACCGGCATACTGTACAAGGTGACCAAAGGCTAATTATTCCCCCATTACAAAGATGGTTCATAACCATAAGCAACATGTATGGTGTGCATTTTTTTTCAGTTATGTTTGTACTTTTCATTCATTTCAGTACCAGTAACTGGTAACTGTCTCAGGATGCAACCCTTACCTGGAGTTAGTTCGGCTGGCACAAAGTTTGGCCCGCACCAAGGCCACAGTAAAGCGCATTTGGACCACTCTTGGAGTTGGGGGGATGGCGCACATCTATGTGCTGGTCTTTCTGACTCTGAGAGTGGTCCAAACATACTTTACGGTGTCCCTGGTGCTGGCCTAACCATGCCGGCCTAACTCCAGGGTTAGGATTGCACCCTCAGTCTTGAAGCTGGTGGGATCCCTTATTCACAGCAGATCGGTGATGGAGATTCTAAGAGAGGATGCGACTTGGTTTGAATGTTGAGATCCATCCCTTTTGAATCCTGATCCAATCCAGTGAAACGCTGTTAGCAGTTTCCACGTCCGTCGGGCCCTTGATGAATAAGAAGGATGCAGGCTTGCGTTAGGTAATACTGCGGCACCTGCTTTTCCTTGTCTTGGCCAAACCTCCTGCCTGGCCTCGGCCGTGTCATTGTGGGTGTGCTCCGTGGGTCTCTGTGGCCCCAGCCCCTGCGGTGCTTCGTTGCCGGAGGGGCATGCTGTCCTGGTGGTGCGCAGTGGTTCAACTCCCCCCCCCCCGGCTGGTTGCTGGGGCCTGGGGGGTTCCCCTGCTGGGGTTCGGGGGGTACGCCTGCCGCTTGGGGGAGGCCCTCTCTGAGACGTGTCTCAGGATTGCCAGGGGTCTCTCTTGGTCCTTCCCCCGGGTTGGGGCGGCTGCCCCGTCAGAGGCGGAGCCTGGATGACCCCCCTCAGGTAGCCGGCCAAGGGAGGAGCCAGCCAAGCCTGCCCCCGCGGTTGCTTCCCTTGTCCTGCCTCCACAGGGCTCCGAGACCTGAGCGCTCACCTCCCTGGCCGGGCTCCTCATGAGCCTCGGCTTGGCCGGCTGGAGCCCTGCCCATTCTGGCGAAAACAGGGCGCTGGGACCACTGGCTGCGGAAGTCTTGGGCCAGTCGTCGCGGCTGCCGCCCCTCGCAGTGTCCCGCCTCGCTCTTCAGCCCACCGGCCCAGCCCCAACGGGTGGACGCTGTGCCCGAGCTCCGCCCGTTTGGGGCCAGGCTGGCCCGTCCGCCATTGCCCCCAGCAGCCACGTGGGCGGCTGGCCCCCCCGCTGCCTCTGGCCCCTGGCCGAGCGTCCCTGCTGCTGCTGCTGCCCCGGGAGGTTGGCCTGTCCCTCGGGGCTGCGTTGGCACAGGGGCAGAGGCGAGGGCCTCCCAAACGCTTCAGCAATGGGGCCAACTTTTTAGAGTGACGATCTATCACGACACAACTAGACAAAAAAAGAAAGAATTATTTATTATTAATAATTACTATATTATTATTAATAATATAAGTAATTATTATAAGTTATTATTAACAACAACAACAGCCCGGGTCCTGTGCTCGCAAGGAGGCTAAAACCCTTACATATGGCATGCGTTGGTGGACATTTGCTGCTCTCGCTCAGAACATGGAGCTCAAGGAGTTTTTCCCCACACCAACTGCTTCAATCATTCCAGGATACCCAGAAGGCTGAGCTTAAAAGATGTGCAGCTACTAGTTCAGAAAGATGTGGGCTTCCAGGACAGAGAAAAACCTGAAACTGGGTTCACAGGTGATTTACAAGACGCCAATTACTAGAGAAAATCAGAAAATGTGACATTTTAATTTGGGGGTTTGAAGATTACCTCATAATCACTCATTAACATCATCATCATTATCATCATCATTTTTCTTCTGCAATCAGGGCTTGTAAAGTTGTATTTTTTTAATGTTTCAAACAATTTTCACAACCCACCAAAAATCAGTCCACAACCCACTGGTGGGATATATATATATATAATCTCTTTTTAAAAAATCAGCCATCAGCAAGAACAGAGTGCAAGTGCAATTGTAAGATCTAAATTGCAGCAATTTTTCAGACTCAATCATTGCAGCTCCAATCCTAAACAGCAAGTTCACAGCTGTTAATCCCTTGGAGCAAGTTCACTAGCAGCAGAAATGAGTAAGTCTGCAATCCTATACACACTTACCTGGGAGTAAGTTCCACTGAACTCAGTGACAGCTACTTTCGCGTAGAAATGCATAGGATTGGGCTGTACACCTTCAGCAATTAGTCTAGGGTTTCCTAGGATTGGCCACTGACTCCTAAACTGACATCCTTCCGATGGTGACTGAGTGTTCTGTCCTCTCACTAGCGTTGCTAAAGCAAAACGAGCCGAGAGCTGTTCCTGTTGGCTGCGCTGTTATCTTGGAGAAGAGCATAAAGGCAGCCAAGCTTCATATTCTTCTGACTAGGCCAAGGAAACCGCAGGGGCTTGCGTCTACCAGCCATGTGCTGGGGACATCGCAGGAGTAAATATTCTGCCCACGCGTTTGCCTGACACTCTCCGCAGCCGTCGAGAGCCTGGTTCCCCTCCAAGTCCTGTGAATCAAACTGCAGGGGGCCGTTTTGTGAAGTGAGCCCCGCAGGATTCACACAGCTGTAAGAGAGAAACCAGGACTTCGTCCAGCTGAAACCGTTCCAAGGTCTAGCAAAGCCCTGCAGGGAAGCTGCAGAGCTGGTTGTTAAAGGCTGTCTGCTCGGTGATATTCTGGAATTGTACAGATTCCATGGAAAAAACGGCTTTCTGTAGCTTAAGGGGTGACTGTGACTGCAAGCCCTTCGCACCGCAGGCAAACATTCAGGTGCAGCAAGATACGAATCCATAGTCTACTTTTGTTCATACTGATGAAAAAGGGAAGACTGAAAGGAAAGTGTCGCTCATTCACCGCCCAATCCTAACCAATGTTTCAGCTCGGGCATAAGGGCAGCTCTGAGACAAGGGAGCAAACGTTCCCTTACCTTGAGGAGGCCTCCGCGGTTGCCCCCCCCCCCAACTGCAGGATGCAGCACGTGCCCCATGGGCACAGCGATGTCAGTGCTGGGACGTTGCTTAGGACTTGGGCCACACAGTAGTCACAGGCTGCAGTGCTCGGGCGCAGGGAGGGGGGGTCCAGGCACCCCTTCCAGGTAACGGCAGGGAGATGCGACTGCAGCCCCCCCCTTGCACGGCACTGCCTCTGAAGGGCCTCCCAAAACGTCAGCTGCTGCAGCAAACCGCAGAGGCTGCTAACTGGGGCAAGTAGAAATGAACCTGATTTACCAGTGTGCGAAGGACCCTGAAGACTGTTCAGAAGTTACAGCCAGTGCAGAGCACGGCGGCTCACGTGGTTGCCGGAGGTCAGCGGCCTGACACTGTTGGGCTGCACTGGTGGCCAGTTGGTTTCCAGGCCCAATTTGAGGTGCTGGTTTTGATCTTTGAAGCCCTTTATGTCTTGGGACCAGCATACTTGAGAGGACGCCTTCTTCTGAGCAGACTGGCTGCACTGGGTGAGTTGTGTGTCTTTACTGGTATTGTGGTAGTAGTTTCTGTGTACCTCCATGGGCACGTTTGAGCTCAGTCTCCATGTTCGGCCACAGTGCAGGGTGTGTCCTGAGAATCTCTGCCAGCCCCAGACCAGGACTGGAAGAGATTTACTGGTGTCTGGACTGGGAAGCGCATAAATTCTCACACTCCCCTAGCGCCCATGCGCCTCCTCGGTGTGCGACTAATTCAATTTTGTGAGTTTTGGAAAGCTTCTTCTTACAGTCATCCTGGGGGGGGGGGGCTGTCCTGACAGACACACTGTTGAAATAAAACTTGAAAGAATGCACATCAGATTTTACAGGTGCGCAGAATATTCACTGGTGATGATGAAAAAAGTCCTTTTTCTTGACGGCTGACATAATATTGAAAGGAATGTTCTGTTGACTTCTGGGGCTCGAGTTTATTGACCAGTACCAAGATGTATGGCCAAGTGGGGATTTGGTGCAGCCTGTTTTTGTTTTTGCTGGACTCACTCTCTTTACCCCCGTGACCACCACTAGCTCGCTGTCTGATCACCGTTCGCTGTCCCGGTCTTTCCAGGCGAAGGTATTCCTTCAGAGGAAGACTCTGGCCCAAGGGGTTTGTTTTTCTTAACGGACAAATGTTCACATGCTGCCGCTAAGGCAGTGGACGGCAGTGCCGCGCTCCATTTCTCTTCAGAAAGTCAAACGCACTTGCAGCCCCTCACGTCGAACGTCTGACCTCGGTCTGCGTACGAGGCGAGGCTGCCTTGATGTCGGGTCCAAGAGGGCTGGAGGCCAGATGGAGTGGCAGGCGGTGGGGAGGAGATGTCAGCTGGAGTGCACAGCTGGAGTGATGTCATCACTCAGCACCACACGCACAGCTGGCTGTAAATTGGGCATGAAGGGTTCAGCGGGGGAGGGGCGGCTCGGCGGAGCGGCAGTGGCAGCCGACGGCCCCGCCAGTCCACTGTGCTGCCTGCCCTTGGCCTTGCTCTCCCCTTGCCAGTGGGCGACTCTGAAGGCACACCGGGGGAGCCCCGTGCCAGCAGCGTCTCCGGAGGCAGACCGCTGGCACGGTGGCCGTGGGGCAGCTGTGGCCTTCCTGGCCGCCGTCCCCTGCAAGCAAAACTGCAGCAAGAGACGGGCAGCAGCAGCCCCTCCCTGGCTGGCCTGACTCTGCCTCCTCCCGGGGTCCTGCGTCCTCCCTGAACCTGCCTGGATCGGTCCAGGGGCTTATTCTGCCCAGGCTTTTCTGGGCCAGTTCAAGAAGCCCTCGAGGCAGCTTTCAGCATTGGCACAAAACCACAATAAAGCCACAGAAAAACCGAGCCAATCACAATGGCCATTAGCAACAGAGGAGCACTTGAGAAAGAAGCTGGCAGCAGAAGAGCCGACCGTCGGCAGTGGCATCAAGGGTCGAAAGCCTGACAAAACAAGAGGCATCGTCACTCCCTGCTGAAGGTCCTCTGCTCTTCGGTGGGTTCCTTCCTGAGCTGATCGCCTCCGTCGGTTCCTTCCTAGTTCTGCCAGCCTGCAAGCCCCTTGCCAGTCTGCCCGAGTCTCCCAGGACCTGATCCAGGACCTGATGCCCCCTCCCCCCCAAAAAAGCATTATGAAGTCTGTGGCTGAGCCTGACGGCATTTGGCCTGGCACGAACCTGCTTCGGTCTGTCGGCTGCAACCCAGTCATTCGTCCCCCAGGTCAGGCACACTCTGAGGGCAGCTGCCAATCAGAGGACCATCCAGGCAGGCAGATCCCTGAACCCTCGTGCCCAGTGGCAGTGTGGCATCCAGCGCACCCCTGAGGGGCCCCCTGAGAGTGTCGCTGACAGCAAAAAACTTGGTTTCGAAGAACTAATCAGCATGCAGGTGGGAAACGTCGTCTTCACGATAGCCGTAGAAGTCTCTTCTTCTTCTTCTCCCTTCATGTGCTGTGCTTACCTCAACTGCCGTTGATTCGCCTCCACTTCAGTGTGGGGGGCGAACGGATCCATCCATGTGGGAGGGCACATATTTTGGTGGGGCTGTGCTTGTGTTCCGAATGGAGGAAACCCCCGATGCGCAGCCGGGTGCTCAGTTCCGCATGGTGCGTGCCACAAAGGCCTCACCGGGGGTGAGCTGGGGGTGTCGGGGGGGGGGAGGTCTTTTTGGAAAGCTCAGTGTCATCAGGCATTTCGGAGCAGACGTGGTGGACCCATCCATCACGCCACAAGGACCACCACCGTGTTTGCGGAGCAGAAAGCCGGCCTTTCTTTTCGGGATAATAAATGGCCGCAGCCCTGGAAGGGAGTCAGACGGGCCGGGAGACAAACCATCTTTCATTCCAGGCCTCTGGATTCACCTGCACACGGCCAGGTGCCCAGCAGAGCTGGCGTTGCCTTCAGGGCTGAAAGGCCTTCAGTCTGAACGAGGGGCAGTTCAGTGGACTTCCCCGAACAAGGAAAATAAATTTGCCGGTGGTTACAAGTTGTAGAAAGCTGTTAAAATACACAGGTTCTGCCTCATTTCCAGCGAAACGCTGCGACGTCAGAACCCTCCGTGCCTGTTGCCCCCCCCCCCTCGGCCAGCCTGGCCAGGTAGAGGAGACCGGAGAGCCCTTCGTGGCGCTCTCAGCATCGCAGTCCCACTTGCGGGTTGGTGCAACGGGGGGGGGGGAACCAACGTCCTTGCAGAGAGATACGGGCTGACTTTCTGCAGTGTGCAGTTGAATGCATTAAAGGGGGGAGTAAACGACGGACTCCCTTTGGCTTCTGCGGGCCCTCCTGGTTTCCGATTACTATGGAAACAGGCTCCGCCATGGCAGCCCCGTCAGAGGTGAGAGGAGTAAAATAAGCTGCTATGTAATGAAAGGGGAAGAGACGTACACGGAGCCTTCAAGGCTTGACTGGGCAAGTCAGGCTGTGTCAACAGCGCATTAAGCACATCTATCACAGTTCGACGCGCACACCGATGCCCTGACTGAGCGTCAGGAATGTGCTGCGAGGAGCGAGCGGAGTCCAGCCCTCCACCGCTGACCTGCTGCGGGGACGGAGTCACGAAGGGCCTCGTCTGCCGGCTCAAGCAAGGGCCCGCGGCCATTGCGAGTCGCTTTGCAGGAGTGAGAAGCAAGATCTGTCCCCGCTTCGCCCCCTTTCAACAGGGCCCGTGTGAATAAGGCCATCGAGAGGGCGGCCCCCCAATTATGGGTTCGTCTCACGCAGGAGGCCGAGGGCGTAGCTGGACGTTTGCTGCACGACCCCCTCTCACCGTGATTTCTGTGGGGCTGGGCCAGCTCTCGGAGTTCGGCTTTTGTCACAGGTGGCAGGTGGGTGCCCCAACTGCTTCCCTGACTGACGGGGAAGCAGCTGGCATGCGCGGACCCTCTCCCACGGCTTCCCAAGTCTGGAGGCCAAGAGGGCCCCTGCCGCCTGGGCAGCCACCGGCGTGGCGCGAGCAAAAGAGTCCCGGCTGCAGTGCCGGGACCCCAGGCGCCCCCCCCCCCGGCTTCCCGAATCGGGAAGCCAATGCAAGTCCTTCCACCCCGGCCGTGGGTCAGGACCTGCCCTGCGCACAGGGGCAATTGCAGCCCGGCCACAGCAGCAGGACCCTGCCAATGGGGGCCGAAGTCATGCGGCCCCCTGCAGCACCAAAAAGCCCTGGGACGCTCCTTGTGCCAAGTACTGTAGTGGTAGCCATGCTGGTAATGCTGATATTTCACTTTTCGTTTTGTCAAATGTTGCTAAGATCATCGTAGGTGGGGGGGGGCCCTCTGGAGCAGGTCTGGAGCCTGCAAGGGACTGTGGCTGGAAGGGGGCCCATAAAAATACCCCCTTGCATGAATACAGTTTCTCGCCTCTGCAGGAGAAGCTCTTAGAGTACAAAAACACAATGTAAAGTATTTTCTTTGGAGCCTCCGTTCTTTTAGACGCTTCCAATCCATCCTCTCAGCTCTTGGGCGTGTGCAGTGTAAGATGTGGGTTGTATTCTGGCTAGAGGTGGGGCACTTGTTTCCTTTTTTGCTGTTGCTTTAATTTTGTTAAGAAAAGGAGAAAAAGAAATGTGTGTGTGTGTGTGTGTGTGTGTGTGTGTGTGTGTGTGTGTGTGT
>JAJKFI010000107.1:1453586-1477097 GCA_029204185.1 Lerista edwardsae | reverse complement strand
GTGTGTGTGTGTGTGTGTGTGTGTGTGTGTGTGTGTGTGTGTGTGTGAGAGAGAGAGAGAGAGAGAGAGAGAGAGAGAGAGAGCGCAGAGCAGAGCAGACTGCCCAAAATGAAATGCGGTGAGTCCTCAGAGGCCAGTTCCTGCTAGGACTGAGAATGGCGACTTGCACAGAATGGGGCAGCCCAGTCCTGAGTAAGGCCGACATAGCAGGGCTGTATCCTGAAGCTCATTCGGAGGCAGCAGCAGCAACGTGCAGGACAAGGGGAGGTTTTCCCCTTGCACCCGTGTAAGCCCCAGTCATCCCAATGGGCCTGCTTGGATCTGCGCCTGCAGTGTTGCAAGCGCAGGTCAACGTGCCCAGGAGCAGCCTGAGTCGGGGGCCACCCTGGCCAGGGATGGGCTTTAGGATTTGGCACTATGGCCGTTCTGTGTCGCCGCCCCCTGCGCCGCCCAGTTACGCCCACGGCGCGCCTCTGGAACACCCTCGTGGAGGCCCTGCACCGACTGAGCGCCACCGACGCTCGACTGGCGCAAGGCCAGCACTGTTGACGGTTGCAGCAGCACCCGAGCGCTGGCATTGCTGCGTGCACCAGTCCAGCCCCGTAACGCTGACGCTGATGCGCTTGACGGCACATTTGCGACCGCGCTGGACCGGCGCAAGAACGTAGCTCCGGTGCAACGCAGGTATAGGATTGCGCTCTAAGAGAGTGAGGGCCCAATCCAGCGTCCCAGTGCTGACGCAGCAAGGCTAATGTGACGCCTGTTGCATCCTGCAGTGGGGAACAATCATGGCGGGAACGTTTGTCCCTTTGCCTCAGGGCTGCATTTAGTTTAGTTTGGTTTATTATCAGTATGGCCATAGACCAGCATACAGTGGTGTCATCTAAATGATTTAAGAACAGGTACTCACTTTTGATTGGCACGTGTCGGGACCCGCCCACCGGAAGTGACGTCATAATCCGGAAGTGAGGTCGTGGCAGGAAGTGACATGAAAAAAGCCCTTTTTGAGGCCTCAGACGATTTTAAACTGACCCAACAGTTGCAACAGTATTCCACAGCACCCCCAGAACACGTTAAGGAGGGCTGGCATCATGTTAAAAACCCAGAGCAACTCATTTTTCAGTGGCAAGGAAAGGAAAGGCTCTGCTTGCTGCCTGCCTGCCTGCCTGGCTCTGAGAACATGCAGGCAACTCAAACATGCAGGAAATGGGCGGAGTCGACGAGTGGGCGGGCGAATGGGCGGGGCCAGCTGTAATCCTAGAAACTGGTACTCGCGTACCCCCGCGTACTCCCTGCATGACATCACTGCCAGCATATATTATAAAACGACAGCACAACATTCCATACATTATACAGCACATTCATAGTAACAGCACTTGAAAAAAATTTAATTACTAAACAAGCATTGCACCATCCTACTAGATGCCTCGAGAGGAGGAAAGGAAAAATTCCTAAAAATATTGTTCGGTGCGTAGGACTTTGCAGCTAATTTTGCAAGCGGCCACAAAAAAACTTGCACTCATACAAGTGGCCTGGAAGACGGCACCCCTCCGGAGCCCCCTAGAAAGCTCCGAATCAGAAAGACCAGAAACGCCCCCTAGTCAGGGGAAGGGGGAACCTAGTTTGAGTTTCGTCACAGAACAAGCAGGGACATGAAACATGCTCGAAAGGCTCCAGCTCTGCCAATGGGCGGACTAGGGCTGCATTGCAACTGCATCAGAGCTGGGAGGCTGGACAGGATTGAGCCCTGATTCCTGAAACGGAGGGGAAGAGACGGCGTGAGCCAATATACTTGCAGATGTGGTTAGGAAACGAGCGGTATCAGTAAGAAGCCCACCTGCCTTCAGATCCGCACCACGGCCTCTCAAGGAGCTGAATCTAAAACCGTCCATGTTGATCGCAGCAAAATCCAGGCAGCTCAGTCCACGATTGTCACCCCGTGGCTCTGTCTGGAAAGCGTTCAGCATCTCCTCTCAAGGACACCTGATTTTGCCTCGGAGGATCCTGTGACTGCTTGTAAGGACAGACGTCCTTCGTTGAAAAGGCATCTTCACTGGTGATTCAGGGCGCAGTCCTGAACTGCGCCGGACTGGCGAGGCCGACGGGCCAGCGCCTTATCCAGCGCTGCTTAGGAGAGGCTGGAGCGTATAGCAGCTGGGCCACAGAACGCCTCGTCTGCTAAGCGGCAAGTTCAGGAGAAAGCTCAGTCTGCTGACACCTCAAGCAAGGCACACGCTCTGCGCGGTTCAAAACAGCATCTGTAAACCCAACCAATTGGAGTGATTCTGGCTCAGGATGAATACAGATTTTAAATCTATTTATGTACTTGCCTTATTTGTACCCCACCTTTCTCCCTCTAAGAAGGACCCACTGTAGATTATTTTTAAACTTCTGCATTTTAAAAATAAATCGTATTTTTATTCTCTTATTATGCCTTACTTCCTAGAATGTTCTGTGGTGCTCGCATTACAAGCGGATACAGTCACTCTGTCTGCGCCCTGGCTTCTCTGCAAGGGGCAGAATTTCCCCTTTCCTCGTTATTTGTCCCTCTGTTCTCATTACCCTCTACGCAGAGACCTTCCAAAAGCATCCTCCGGCCACACTTAAGGGGTCCGTGCTGGCCGCAGGTGCCACTCTGAAGGTCCCTGCAGCACCCAGAGATCTTTTGACACTTCCTGCTGCCCTCTGCTGGCTTCCTGAGGGAGGGTCTCTGCTGGATTCTTCTGGTGGCAGATAAGGTACCCCTTGCACCTAACCCCATTGATCCCATAGGATCAATGGTTCATCGTCTGTGAATTTGCTATCCACAAGGATTTCCAGGAACCTGACCCTAGCAGACAACTAGGATTGACCATAGTGCCCCCCCCCAATTCAAAGAAAGAAACCCCTTATTCTTATTAGTAACCATTTTCAGCACAGATGTGAATGACTACAACCTCTCTTTTTTCTATCCATATCCTGGAAAATGAGCTACATCCAAATGAAGGATTTAAAATTGCACATAATCCCATTCCTGCAGGGTTTTTTTCTCCAAACCAAGTCCATCGCATGACGTCACTGCCGTCCCAGGTGCTGGAGCTTCCAATTGTGTTACCACCGTTAATCCCCGGCGCATTCGAGGTCTCATTAACCCTGACAGTCTGGCAGGCTAACGGCCACGATCAAGCACAAATTAGCTTTCGTTGCATAGACGCTCTTTCCAGTCAACCAAGTCATTTCAGATATTACAAAGTAATCTAACTCTGCCCAATTCTCATGTGTCTGCTAGGCGGATTTGAGTGAGGAGGGTAGTTAATGATGACTTTTAAGAAAAGACTCTTTCTCTGTGTTATGAGGCAAGAAACCAAGATAAAAAAATACGGGTCCTGCTGGAAATGCCATCATTCCCATTGGCTGAGTTTTGAACGTTAAAGAGAATTTGCTGTGATGGGATAGGCACAAGCCGAGTGTCTCCTGGGCTTTCTGCTAAACAGATGAACTGCTCTGTTGTTGACAGCAAAGTGAGGTTTTTTTCCCTTGAACTTGCTGCTAACTTGAGCGCAATCTTTGCTTCACCCTCTCCCATTGAAATACATTGATTAAAAGGTACCAAACATCGACTGGTTATGGGTTCGTGGCTTCCAAAGTAGATACTGAAAGGGAAACGCACATTTAAATATGGAACTCTTCCTGGAAAATATTTAAATATTACGGCATTGTAGCCACATTCCAAAGTTTGTCTAATTAGGTTCCACAGAATGAAAGACTTAACATAGGTAAACAAATGGATTTTTGCCTTCGCCAATAGCCGCGGGGGCGGGGAAGACTGCGAAACGGAGCGTGATGCAACGGGCAGGCTGCCGCTCACCCGTTCCTCCTGCCCAGCGTACCGGCAGCATGACACTGCTGGTTACAACCCATCATTGCCTATAGCCCACGATGGACTTTTCTTCCAGAAATCCGTCCAATCCCCTCTTCAAGGCATCTAGGCCAGATGCCATCACCACCTCCTGTGGCAAAGTGTTTTGCTTCATGTATTCACCACACAAAACAGAATGCTCAGATAGGCTGAGTTGCAGGCATGAAAGAAACCAGACAAGGGGAAACCATTTTCAGATATTTGAGGAAAAGTAAACAATGTGAACGAAAAGGAATCCATTTGTTCCTAAATTGTAACCGAACTGACTGAACGATTCCTTCTTTGGGAACATTACCAAATTTGGTCGTCGTACTTTGTGGAGTCGGATCGGCAAGGCTGATACTGCTCAACCTCGACTGCAGATTCAGGCACAACGGCCTTTGTGGGTGGAGACCAGGAGCAGCCAGCTGGCTCATGGGGCAGCCCGGACCGTTTCATTCCTGTATGATTCCACTGGCATTTCAGCCATTCCTGGACCAGGAGAGGGGGGGGGGCAGGAGAGGGGCGGTGGCAGGGCCTGCTCAGCTCCCATACATGACTGGAGACGTTGTCTGGTTGTGTCCGGCCTGCGCGCGGCCTTTATGGGCCTCAGAAAGTATCTGGGCGCAACCCAGAGTGACGTCCTAGTTGTGTTCAGAGTCCCAGTTTATGGCCCCGAGTGTTATGTCCCTTCTGGGTCACTGAGCTCCATGGCCAGAACATCACACCACGGCACTATCCTGGACCACCTGTGGGCTGGCTAACGTTCAGCCCACATGCGTAGAGTGTGCCTGGGATGGAGGCCTTAGGCTTGTGCAGCAGCCCCTCCATGCCCAGAACCTGGTCTATGCCCTGCGGTTTGCAGCCAGAATTCCCCTGGAAACAGGCCTGGCTCTTCAGGTTGCCTGTCCTTTTTCACCTCAGGAGAACCACGTAGGTTCTCCTGCAAGGCCCACGTAGGGGGTGCAAAGGAATTTCAGCATCCTGCACCTCCTTCACTGCTAAGGGTCTTCATGCCCGGTGGGAAGACCCAGAGGGATGCGGCTGGCTCTGAGACAGACCACCAGTGTCTCCCAACCCTGCACTGGTTCTGCACCTCATATTTGGCAGTAGCCTCTGATTCCAATATCGAAACTTAGATGGCAGGACAAGTGGCAGGTGCCTGAAGGTCGTCAGTCAGCAATTGCGTGGCACAGTCTGGGTCCCCCCCCTTCCTGGGTGTCTCTTTCAGCCAGGAGCAGTCAGGAACGGGAACGGCGTTTCAAGTCCGGCATTCCTTCCCGGCGGAGTGTGGCAGCTGAGCTGCACAGAGCCGAAGCAAAATATCACCCGGATTCCTATGACGAGGACTGGGGTGGCGCTACCTGGCTGCCGTGAGCTCTGCAGGTGGACTGCCTGCCGTCCCCTCAGGGGAAGGTGCACTTTGCGACGAAGGCCAACAAACTCCGAGACGGATTTAAGGCGCAGCGACGAACGACTGAAGCAGCAACACAGTCGCTGCGGTTCGGCTGCCACAAATATCCCCTTGCTACTTAATCCAGACTTGAATCCAGACATTACTTTGACATTCAGTAAATGGCTGGACTTTGTTAAATAGCAGTAAACTGCAGAACTAAAATGCGGGGCAGCTACTTCTACTACCTTTATCCACTAGGTGACAGCACAGCCCTTTAACCTTTTATTATGAGACAAAGGTAATGAAGGACCAGGACAAGGACTTCAACAAAAGCTGGCTGAATGCGCGCAGTCCAGTTGAATAAATATGTGCACGGGATTTATCTTCATATTGATGGGAGGGAATATTTCTCTTGAAACTTTTTCTGGGTGATTCATGCCGTAGATTCTTAAAACAAAACAAAAATCTTTCTGCTCTTCAAAAAGACTCTTTATTAGGGCCGCAAAAGGATAAGCAATGGAACTTAAAGAAATGAACAATATGTAAGGTAAGAAATGCCAGATTTTGCACTCAGAATGTTAGGAAGGAATAATAATTAAGCTTTTCATGATAAGGCTAGCACTGCCAAACATGCCAAACAAAACTTAAAATAGAATTATCTCTTAATTTTTAAAGAGCATCTAATATTTCTATGAAATTAATTCTACAATATTTAGCACATACGTGGGTTGGCTAATTTCTCTAATATCATTTTAAAAAATCTATGTAATTGACAGTTTCACAAAATTGATTTAATTATTCAGAAATTCTGTAAAATTGTCTCCTCAACTCTGTTACGCTTCACTTGAAGTGTTCTCTCCCCATGATTCCTATTTTCATAAGTCGTGAAAGAAAAAGTGTACAGAGTTGTACTCGGTTAAAAAAAATGCCACCGTTTTAGTGCAGCTACGTCAGAACATTTGGGCTTGGCATGTCAAAAATACGGAAAATGCTTAAGTTGGCATATCAGACTCCTACCTACCTCCACGAACCAAAGAGAAGCTACTCTAAATATTTATTTATTTATTTATTTATTGAAACTACGGTCCAATCATGTGTGGGGCTGTGTATTACATAATTATAAAAATGAAATGCAAGTAAAACAACCTCAGCTGTTGTCGGGTGTTGGTGAACACTGCCGTGTCCCCCAAAATGCCACCTTTGACCCGCATGGCACACATGTGCGAAGTAAACATTTTTGCTGCCTCTACAAAAGACGACTGGCAGCGTGTCCTCGGCGTGTCTACCCAGAAGTCAGCCCCTCTGAGTTCACTTACTTCCAAGGAAGCCTGTGTCGAATTTAGTCCTGCCTCTTTTACTATTGACAGGATTGGATTCTGTACAACAGCTTTGTAATGGTAAACAAATTAAGTCACAAAGTGTAATGCTTCTCTCACAGTATGAGAGTATTATGTAAAAGGTTAGGGGGCATATTATTTAGAAGAAGTTTCTGCTTACTCAATACTAGGCACAATGTAATATTTCAGATATTAAAACAAAATACATTATAATATATTAAATTATTAAAACAAATATTAAACAAATATTAAAATAAAAATATGCATAGCAGTTTTCGGCCAAAAAGTTACATCTTGTAGATGCAGCACAACATTCTCATTAAAGCAGCTTTTGACATAAAGCACAATATGCTGCTTCATGTTCCATCGAGGCAAACGGAATTTGCTGACCTCTTAAAACACGAAGATGTTTTTGTAGCGCTTTGTAAATGAATGCCTTCTTCACACTCCACTTGCAAAGGTTGTTAGAAAATTAGAAACCTAACCCATGCCTTTAGTGGTTGCAAATCTCATGAAAGGTTACACCGATAAAACGTATGCAATATTACTGAGATCCAGTGCAGCCCTATACAGACTTACCTGAGAGCAGGTTCCATTAAACTCAATGGAACTTACTTTGGAGTAGGCATGCATAGGATTGCCCTGTGAAATGAGGTTTATTTTATAGCCTCTTGTACTACTACAGCAGGGGGAATCTTGTGCTGGATGGAAGCACCTGGTTGGACACGGGTTGCAGTTGGACTTGTTCTTGTGTAAGGGTGCTCTCTCTCTCTCTCTCTCTCTCTCTCTCTCTCTCTCTCTCTCTCTCGTGTGTATGTGTGTGTGTGTGGTCTCCCCATTTCCAGCAACAGCCACCTGCAACACACATGTTCCACTGAGCAGATTATCAGAACTGACAGTTTGTTCACTGGACTGACTAAAATCCCCTCTTGCCCAGGAGGGGACGAGCCATTTGAAAGGGAAGAGTTTCATCCCACCAAGGAGCTGATACGCAAACCGCCAAGGAATGAAAAGACTTCTGGATGGTGGAATTTGCTATTCTTAACAATGGATTGCAATTCACTGTGTGTGCGTGTGTGTGCGTGTGCATGTGTGCGCGCGCACACGCATCCTGGTGAATGTCTGCATGTCGATCCTGTTTACTTTCACAAAGCCATGTTATAACGTCCAGGATTTCTGACTTAGCATGTGGCTTCTGTTAAGTCCAGCCTATCAATGCACCATTCATCAGCTATCTCTTAGCTTCTGGAGGATAGATCCGTGTGCGTCCATTCAGCAGCAGTGGAGGGAAGGCGGAGGAGAAGGACGCATCTCAAGGGCTTAGAGAATCGCGGAGCGACCTTGCCAGGGGGCAAGGGGGCAAGGTCTAGTGGGTGGGGCACAGTGTGACGGCATGCCCCCATCCCACACTGTCCAGAGCAATGGAGAGCGCCCCCGCACCCCCCCGCTTGAGATGGTGCAGCCGGGGCACTGTCCCAAAGGTGCCCGGAAGGACGCTGGGGACTGCTGGCGAGGCAGGAGCAGCGCTGGCTGGCACGGATCTGAGCAGCCCCACACAGCATTACGTGGACAAACGTATCCCCTCACCCTGAGGAGACCTCCAGCCGGCTCCTGACCTGCACTACGTGGCCTGGCTGTGCCGGCGCAGGCTGGGGTTGGGCTGAGAGGCATTGACTGAGGGCCCAATCCGCACCCACTGGCCAGCTCCGAGGCAAGGGAGCGAACATCCCCTTACTTGCCTGGCGGAGGCCTCCGGGACTGCCGCCCCACTGCCGGGTGCAGCTCAGGCCTGTCAGTGCTGGGAAGGGGTGAGGACCGCGCCGAGAGGAGAACCCCGTTTCCCCAGCGAGGGGACAGGCAAATTCCTGGGCGGACCCTGTCGAGAAAGCCTTCGTCCGTCCGTTTGTCCGCTGACAGGCGGATTCCTGGCGGCCTGCCCAGGCGGCCTGCAGGCCCCGCAATGGAGGTGCTCCAAGGGCTCAGTCGTGTGCTAAAAGGGCCAGCTATTTCCCGTGGCTGCTACGTCCTACTTGAAGACATTTTTCATTAGGTCGACAGGCAGAATTGTGTCACGACTCACAAGCAAACCGGGGATGTTTTAAATCAACGATGGCCAATTATTATGCAACTGTGAAGATCTTTCATTTCCTTGTTATGTATGTAGTAGGGGAAAAATGAGTTGCCCCTTAATTTTATCAAGACTGCAAACCAAATTGGAACTTTTTTGTGTGACTGAGGTATAAATATAGTTATGCTATTGACAGAGGTAGACTTTCATCTGCAACCCCCCATCATCCGCTGTGAACCCCCCTTTTGGTGTTTATAACTATATGCGTTACTTTCAGGAAACAATATATTAGAAGTTGGTGGTGGGGAATTTCGTTATGGACTTTTCATCCTTTCTGGAAAAAAGGAGCGCTGGCCTTTTGGTAAAAGAAAAAATTAGAGGGGGAAAAAGAGAATTTTGGTAACCTACAATTTCCAGACATGTTTTATTTTATAAATTAAATATAAAAATTGATAATGATGATTTTATAAATGGAAACTTAAAAGTATATGTTGTTTCCTGATAAATAGTTGTAGTAATTAAAATGTTAGTATACAAAAGCATTAAAAAATCAAAAACCCAAAATTTACAGCCCAGTTTTATATATGCTTACTCAGAAGAAACCCCTCACTAAGCTCAGGGGGCAATCCTCACCTGGAGTTAGGTGGCCCAGTTAGGCCAGCAGAGTTTGGCTGGCACAAGGGACACCCTAAAGTACGTTTGGACGTCTGTATGCCAGCCTCTCTGACTCCGAGAGTGGTCCAAACATGCTTTACGGTGGCCGTGGTGCCGGCCAAATTTTGCTGGCCTGACTGTGCCGGCCTAACTCCAGGTCAGGATTGCGCTTTCAGTGAAACTGTGGGGAAGTAGGACAGGCGCAGGAGTTCAGCCTCAGTGGACTGTTTCATACTTTTTATTTGGTTTCTAAGCGGAAATCCTTTCCAGAACCAGCCTAACTCTCTCCTATAGAAAGAGCTTGATAGAACAGCACATGAGACACAACTTCCCCCCACCATTTCTTTATTAAGGCTAGTTGTTCCATGTCAGTGATACATTTAAGATTTGCATGCTTTGAGCCTAACTTGGCTATCATCAGAGCTAGCTTAAAATACAAGCTTGAGTTATTAGAACTCGCCCCCCCCCCCGCCCCAATATGCAATAACTGGAACTACAAACTACTAGTTAACTAGTTAACTACTGCTAGTTTACTGCATTTGCATAGAAGTAAATGAATTTTCTAAGTAGTCCAGTAGTTTCAACAACTGTTTTATAACAATGTGGCTCCAGCACAGGTTGAAAATTAAAACATTAAAAGAAACTGCTAAGTATATGCCAAACAAAACAGTTCACAGAAAAACTGCAGGCATGTCCAGATTTTGACACTGAAAGTTGCCGAATTTTTTGGGGGGTGAACAGTTGCTGGCTGGAGGTGGTCACTGCAAGCGTGGAACACCAGACCTCGGACCGTCCTCCTCGCAGCTCTGCTGCTCATGCGGTCTTCCCAAAGCAGCCTGGATGCCTGGAAAATTGCGGAGTTCAGCCAGTGCCCTCAGAAATCTGACACACTGAGCACGCTCTGGGCCAATAGCTCTAGACATTGAAGGGGGAAAGACGCTGCACTTTCTGTCGGGGGGGGGGCAGCTCTGCGACAACCCGCCTCAGGTTTATCGCGAGCCTTGAAGAGCCCTGGCTTGACTAACAGCGTAGCCACTCGTCGTTAAATCACTGACCCCCAACCAGCCCCTCGCAGGCGGCTTGGAACTGTCTTCAGGGAGGACTTGCCCCAGATTATGCAAGTAACGGAAATAGAAACGGGAATGGCGTAGTCGCAAGGACAAAGAGCCACCTGGGGAAGGAAGGGGTGGGTGACCTATAGCAGGCTGCGTCCAAGGGTTAGGAATTCAGCCCGAATTCTGGGGGTGCAGGGAGGGCTCCCCCTTAAATAGAGCTCCGTGTGCTTCACAGGTAATGGGGGCGAGTAATCTGGTGACTTCAACCCATGAAAGCTGCTCCAGTTTTATTTCCACAATGACCAGATTGGACGGCCATTCTGAGAGGCAGCATTTCAGAGAGCAGCACAGTCCGGAAGCGCCCCCAGACGACTCCTCTCCGGCATAAACATGCACTTCATTTCCAGGTGAGGGGGGGGGGAAACGAACCAAGTGTCCAGGCGCAAGAGAAGCAGACATGCCAGGGAGTAAAATGTCCGTGGACGGGCCAAAAATAACCACAGCATTTTATTGGGTACACAATGAAGCAGCCCCAGTTTTCGGCAGGTCATTTATTTGCCATTGCGAGTGCATAAACAAGTAAAGGCAGCGCGTCAACAGGCGGCATCAACTGCGGAGCTGTCCGGCTTCATCACTCTGAGTCTGAGGCTTCCTTTGTCCACTTGCCGCAGTGGCTCCGCTCGAGGGCCGCCAACCTTGACCAGAGTTTATGATGACTTGCAAAGAGGAATCAGCTGTATCTGTGGAAATGTTCGGACTGCCTCAGCCAACCTCCTGTTGACTGGCTGCTGTACAGCAAAAGGACATGTACCATGTTCCTGCATGGTAAACAACTGTGGACAACGGGCAACGGCCTCCCTCGTGAGATGGGCTTGAATTGAATGTGGATGTGAAGATGAATTGACAGAATTCGGGGCCCAACCCTGTCCAACTTTCAGACACGGATGCAGCCGTGACAAGGGGGTGTGAACTGCATCTGGCAGTGCAGGGTCAGTCCAAGCAAGGGGACATTGTTTCCTCACCTTGGGGCTGCATTGCAGCTGCATCGGGGCTGGAAAATTGGATCGGATCGGGCCCTCAGGTAGCTGCAAAACTGTAGATACGACAACAGTAGAACCAAATTAGACTGTGTCAAAAACATTTCTTGTTCTCTTCAGACAATGCCTGTTTGAGCCTTGAAAAAACATTATCTATTTTCCCAGGGTTTCCTTTTACGCTGCACTGGGAATTTTTTTTATTTCATAAGGGCCAATTTCCATTGACCTCAGTGAAGCAGGACCAGGCCAGGAGCAAAAGCACAATTTAGGCTGCTTTTCAATCATTTAGTAAAAATAACAGCTAAACTGCAGAATCCCAGATGAAGGCTCTATTTCTTTCAATTACATGTTTTCAATGTGGCAGCAAGAAATTAATATGTCCTTGTAGAGCAAGGAAATGGGAAAGAAATGCAGAGAAAAGAAGGTGCTGTCTGACATGAGAGACAGAGAAAAAATGCCAGAAGAATATTCCTCTGTTCAACATGGGGGATTTTTACCCTCCAGCGTATATCTGTAATTGTAACACGTGTATTGTTTTGCAAGTGGAAAAACCACTTTGTCCAGAGAGTCCTCTAGTATTTGACAGATGAACATTTGAGATGAAGTTGGTTACCATGACATGTCAACCCGACATTGTAAAATGAAAATCTTAAAAAAAAACCCAAAATAAACTGAACAATGATAGATGATGATCTCAAATTCTCTATTCCTCTTTATTTCTTGGAATTACAGAATAATTTTATTCAACTATTTTTATTAATCATTTAGAACTTCATACAGTTTTGTTTGGCTATTTGTTTTGGCAACTGGCAAGAAATGTTAGCTCTAGGAAATAAAAACAATTTCAGTGGACTGGCAGTTTTTCCTCACTCACTTGAACATCTTATATAAAATTGTATTGTTTTCAATATTTCAAATGGAAACCAATGGGAATAATGTACTTAAAATTGAGCTACAATGTTATAGCTTACCAAGAGTTCTTTCTAGAGGATGTTCCCCCCAAATTGTAACGCTTGTTTAAGACTTCAGATGTATGCTCAATTTTTCAAAACATTTTACATTCCAAATGGTTCAGTTAAGAATAATTCTGCAAAATGCAGAATTAATCCTCATTAAAAGAGGATTCTTCTCTTTAGAGCTTCACATTCTTCTTTTGGAACAATCCGACTGACCATAAAAATGGAACTTGTAAGCAAGGGGCCTGCAATAATAATCAAATTAGCTTTGTTAGATTACTGTTGTCTTTTAATTTGAATGACAATTTGGTTAAAATACATCTGGGGCACTCTATCACTCTATTTGTTGTAACATGAAAATCAAAGCCATTTTTTCCCTTAAGGCACAAGACAAATTTAGTATCTATAATATCCCAAATAATTTTTAAAAACCTGACATTCCTTATGCGAATTGTGTCTATGGTTGACCCTGAATCAGGGGCTGTTTTGAAAGTAGTCCCTTGGTTTGCATGTCTTCGATTCTTCCTGTAAATACAACCAGTGTATATTTCCCAATTTTACGTGGAAACTCATTCAGACTTGTAGAATGTAAATTGCCGATCTGCTTTAAAGGCCAAAAGAGTAACAAGAGAATGAAAACGTTAGAACAGGACGGACCGGGAGGGAAACCTTCTTTTGCTGTGAGGGGCATTCCAGCCTCTTTCACAGCCTCGCAGGTCCTAATGAGGTGATCACTCCTTGAGTCAAGCTTGTTTGTGACTTTCAGGAAGTGCAACTCAAGTCAGTGACGGAATTGTTTGAAGAGGGATCACTGGAGGGTGGGGACTGTTTGTGATTCAGCTCCAGCAGGGCAGGCACCCATTGACTCCGGAGTTCAGTAATCCAGCAGGATTAGTTCCCTCTGGTGTGGCTATCTGGGCTTTATCTGGTGTGATTCATGGCTTGGGAGCTGAGAAGATGGAAAACACTCTAGAAACTGATACCTTAAGACAAAACAGCCTGCGGAAGAAGGGCTGGGCTCACCCAGCAGAATGCAGGCAGTCCAGAAGGAGCTGGGCAATGGCAGTGTGGTTAAGAGGAAGCTTATGGTGCAAGATCTGGTTCTATTACATTTTCGTCCCATTTTCTCTCCTATGAGGTCAGAGCAAGTTATGCTGGGTTGTCCCATTTTATTCCCCGAAAAAAAAAATCCTGTGAAATGGAAAGGTGAGAAGTGTCTTGCCCAGTGACATCCATATCACTCTGCCCCCCCCCAATGGAGTGAATAGTGGCTCGGGGTCCGGAGGGAGTCAGCTCCCCCTCTCAAGCACCCTTGCTCGACAGCGCAATCCAAATGGCTTTGTGAGCCAGCACAACCGTCCATGCGCCAGTTCAGAGTGTTGCACATGGGCCATAAGGCATATCTGTGACTCCTTGAGGGCTGGCAGCGCTGGCTGGAACAGGTGGGCCTGCGATGACTGGCGGAGGGGGGTGGGAAGGGAGGTGGGGAGGGGGCCTTGTTGGGGGGCAGGATCAGCAGAGGCCCCCTCCTCCACCCTATCCGAGGCCCCTTTCTGGACATTCCAGCGTCCCACTGGGCAGGCGGGGGCTCAGCACAGGGGAGGGGGGAAAATGTCGCCCTCCTGGCGGCCTGCAGCTGCCTCCTCACCTGCTGTGGCCTGGCTGTGCTGGTGCAGGTGAGGGCTGGGCTGAGAGTCTCCAGAAGGGGCCCGCTGCGCAGCCGTCAAGGAACAACCGATGGACGGACGGACGGAGGAAGGAGAGGGCTTTTGCTTTAGCTCCAACAGCCTTCCAGGCCGTCTGTAAGACAACTCAGACGATGCCTGTTCCTTTTTTCCTGGCGGGTGGTTTAGCGGTTGCCTGAAAATAGGGGCTATTCACGGCTGGATTTCTGCACAGTTTGGTCGGACTGAGCCGTCCCTGACGTGACACTTCAGCCACCCCCCAGAGGAGGGCCTGCCTTCTCCGCCTTGCCCTGCACATGCACCGCGGGGGCCCTGCACGTTTTTTTTTGACGTCAAATGGTGCGCGGCAACCTGCTTAGAGGGCTTTTGAAGGTTGTCTGAGAGACAACACGAAGGCTCTCCTGCCTCAAGGAATGCACGTGTGCTATCAGTGCAGAGAAAAAGGCAATAGTCCACCGTTGTGTGGATGTCTGATATCTAACACACCATGGAAGGAGCTGAAACGCACAGCTTGCTAGTTAGGCAAAACGGCCTTTCTCCTACTCTCTTACACCCAGTCGTGGTCGTCGTCACCCCAGTCTCTTAGTTTGCTCATGGAGTTGTGCTTTTGATTTCCTACAAATAACAATCTTCTTATCTGGGTGCTATTATGAAAACTTATAATGCTGATTCAAACCAACATTGGTTATTTCTTTGAATAAGTCAATATGATTTGAAGGATTTGGCCAAAAATCAGAATTGTCGAGAAAGGTGCAGTGAAATTAGATAATACAGGAGTTTATTCTGGGGAAAAGGATGGGGGGGGGAAGAATTAAAAAGAGAGAATAGATTTTGGGAGCATAAATGAAATTACTGTGTGTTGTTTCCCCAACTTTCTGAATTTTTTTTAAACATTGAAAATTATTCTGCTTCTTTCTCAGAGCACTTTTTATCAGGAAAACAGGTGGGTCGTCCCCCCCAGAATGAGTGTTTTAGATGCAGAAAGCTCACTGACGGAGTCAGCAGAAGTAGGGATGCAGACATTAGCTCTTGTTGGAATAGCTTCATTGGGTTCCACGGTGAGTTCCACAGACCAAATAAAAATTGCAGTGAGTGGCTGGGCAGCACATAGAGCAGGCACCTATACTAGTGCTCCTTTCGACAGACAGTCCTTCTGGAACGTGGTGTCACCAATATGCGGATGACACGCAACTCTACATTCTCTTCGGTGATGGTTTGAATCTGTGGGCAAGACTGTGTGGACGTCCTCTGAGATCAAGTCTGACTAGCTCTGCCAATGAGACACGCATGCAGCCCTGCCTAAGAACATAAGAACAGCCCCACTGGATCAGGCCATGACTCACCTAATCAATCAATCAATCAATCAATCAATCAATCAATCAATCAATCAATCAATCAATCAATAGAATTTATATACCGCTTTTCAACACAAAGTTCACAAAGTGGTTTACAGGCAAATAGTAATAATAAACTTAAATGGCTCCCTGTCCCCAAAGGGCTCACAATCTGAACAAATGCAGAAGAGCACCCCCGGCAACAGCCACTAGAAAAGACACTGCGTGGGGGTGAAGAGGGACAGTTACTCCCCCCCTGGCTAAATATAAGAGGAGCAGCACTTGGAAAAGTCCAGCTTCCTGTAGCTCACAGTGGCCCTCCAGTTGCCTCAGGAAGCACACGAGACAACAAGATGCCTGCTTCCTGCTCCCGCTTCCTTGTACCTGGCATTCTGAGGTAGCCTCCTTCTAACGTAAGGCCTGTAGCCCACAATGGACTTTTCTTTCAGAAATCTGTCCAATCCTCTTTTAAAAGCACCTCCTGTGGCAAGGAGTTCCACAGCTTAATTACCCACTGGATAAAAAGTACTTTGTTTTATCCATTCTCCCAGCACTCAATTTCAGCGGATGTCCCCTGGTTCTGGTGTTGTAAGAGAAGGAAAAGAACATCCCTCTGTCGACTCTACCCATCCCTTGCATAATCATGTCCCCCCTCAGGTGCCTTTTTTCTAGACCTATGCCCTCTGTGTCTGCAGCAACAATTGCTGAATGCAGGGAGTTCCTCTAGGTGGAGTCAGTGCCCCCTTCAAAATGTCCCAGAATGACAGTCGTGGGAGAAACTCTCTGCACGTTCATGTGCAGTCGGGCCAGGGTGACCTGTGTCGTCACGTTGAGCCCTGCACTGGGTGTGGGGCCGTGCTGGCGCTGCGAGTGGGTCGCTTGCTGTTGCAGCCAGGATCTCCGGGGGCTGTAAGGCAGTGGGGTGAGTGGGGAGGCTGCTCACTGGCGCCCCCATCAGACTCTGTGTCCAATGGCCCAAAATGGGCCTCCCGGAAGCAGTTGCTGGCAAAGGCCAACCGCTAATGCCTTTTGCAGGCACCCAGTTTGAGACCCATGGCTACAGAGCAGAATTCCCCACACATTTTAGCACCCGACCCACTTCATCGGCCAGGTAGCGCCCAGGAGTGCCTCGTGGCTCTGCAGCTGGCGCCGGCCCACCATCTTTTCATGACTCACCCAGAATTGGATAGCGGCCCACAATTTGGGAACTGCTGCTGTCGAAGGCAGATTTGGACATGGTGCCCACAGGCCTCTGGCTGTACCCCTGCCGAACGACTCCAGGGTGCTCCCCCTGCTTGGAAAGGGCCTGGAGAATTCAGCTGGCCTGCCGGGATGGGACCAGATCCGCCCACTGGGAGCCTGTGGTCGCCTTATGGACAGGGTTTGCTGTCTCTGGACCTGCCTCTGGGCCAAATTCAAAGTACTGGTTGTTTTATTTCTTTGAAGAATTTATATTCGCGCCCCCCCCCCCACTTTCTCGGGCTGAAGCAAATGCCCAAATGCATCCGATGTTCAGTTTTACTATATGTTGTGAGCCATTCTGGGCATTTTAACCAAAAGAGAAAAGTAGAAAAAAATAGCAGCTAGTAAAACGATGAGGTCACTGCTGGGAAAAAGGGAGGGTTGGGTGGTTTTGCTCACTGGGGGGGGGGCACGCAGGACAAGCAATTGTTTACGGAGTGCGAATCTAACCAATTGTGTGGAGTTTCACCTCAAGTGGTGAGGATAATTTTGCTCCGTCTCAGCACTTGATCAGGGAAGCCGGAGAGGCCGGATGTCACAGCCAGCCAGTTGACCTAGTGGTCACAGGCACACTCTGGTGACTGGCCACTTGCTGAGTGGCCATGTGTGGGGGCCAGCAAGCTGCATTTAACAGCTACAAAACTGACCTTGGCTCAAACCCAGGGCGAGGTATACGTGCGTTGTTCTGTCGTCCTTTCCAGCATTACTGTGTTAACCAGGAAGCCACTCGCCTGCCTCTCGGCTGAAAAATGTGTCCAAATCCACAACTGTAGATTCAAACACCCGTAACCCTCTTCCGTAATGGCTAATGTGTGGCATAAACGTTCATCCACATCAGAAAACACTAGCAGTTATGTCCCGTCTACTACCTATGGCAGAAAAAGAGGCATGCTGACTTAGTATTGTCCCCCCTTAGTATACGGGGGATTCTCCAACTTACGGTGCAGTCCTAACCCACTTCCCAGCACCAGGGTCAGGGCGATGCAGCTCCGAGGTAAGGACACAAACGTTCCCTTCCCTTAAAGAGGCCTCTGTGACTGCTACTCCATTGCAGGATGCAGAACATGCCCCCTTGGCACAGCTATGTCAGTGCTGGAAAGTGGGTCAGGATTGCACCCTGAGTTGGTCAGGATTGCACCCTCAGACCATGTTGGCTTAGCACATTCTGTCCTCCTCCGTGAGCACTGATGCTACGTAGTCCAGAGGTGCTCTGTGCAAGCTGAATGCACTTCAGCCCTTGAATGTCCACCTGCTCCCCCCTCCCGCTGCGCTGCCCACGTCCCATCTACACCATTCTGGAGGCGCTCCCCGTCTTCCAGGGTGGGCTTTCAGAGGAAATGTGGCTCTGCAGAGGGGTAGCGTGAGCAGGGGAAGTCCTCTGCCCAAGTGGACCTCGACTGGGGCTGTTTTGGATCCCACCGTAGTGAGTAAGAACACCCTCCTGGATGATGTAACTCTTGTGAGACGTTTCCCTGAGAAACGGAACTAGTCTGAAGGGAGAGGAGCAGCCATGGGGGGGGGGTGGGATCCTGCAGGGGGAATGCGCAGGTGGGAAGCGGTCTGAGCGCCGATTCCCATTTCCCGCAGTGACTCCGTGTGCCTCTTTGCTGAAGAGGTGTTGGGGAAGACCACCCCCTGCTGTACTGGTCCATGACCGTAATAAGCTAAATCAATCAATCGCCCCCTGCGTAATTCCGTATGGCTCACAGCGCAATCGAACGCTGCCCGTTGCGCTGACACTGCAGCATAGGCGTGCTGGCCCGGGAGGGGGGCGGGCTCGGGATTGGGCCATAAGGTCGAATCCTGCTGTTTAGCAGCTGCAGATCCAAGGAGCTGACGCCCCCCCTACGGCAAGGGCACAAACGTGGGGAGGCTCCAGCCACCCCTCCACTGCGCTGGGATATGGCACAGGCCCATCAGCCTTGCCCTTCCAGCCCAGCCCAGGACTGTGCTCTCAGTCATGCCCCCCCCTCGGATGCCCTTTTTCCAGGCCGAAGAGCCCCAGACGCTGCAGTCTTTCCTCGTAAGGGAGGCGCCCCAGCCCCGTCATCATTGTGGCCGCTCTCTTCTGCACCTTTTCCAGCTCCACTGTGTCCTTTTTGAGAGGTGGTGACGTCAGTCCGCATCCGTTTGTACAATGGCATTACAATATCGGCTGTTTAACAAGAAATTGGGAAGGCCCCCAGGGACTATTGCCCTTTGGGGAGACACCCCCCCCCAAGTTGCTGGGACTCCGAAGCTAGCCAGAGAGCCCGGCTGTCTATCCAGAGGAAGCGCAACAGGGCTGGGCAAGATGTGGCCTTCCAGCGCAGAGGTGAAGAGACACGGGCACACAGCTTTGCCAGGCAGAGGGTTTGCATCAGGAGCTCTTCAGGAGGCAGGCAGTTGCGGTGAGTCAAGATGCACAGCCCAAGGTCAAATTCCAGCACACAGTCAGATCGCAGATCGCAGCAAAATACTGTAGGTCTTACAGATGTTGATGCAATCCGGCAGCGTGCCCCCCTCCTCCTACCTCAACCCACACTGAGGGTCAGCTGCCCAGCTCTTAAATACTACTGTGGGCCCAATCAACTTCCTACAATCCACGGCATTGGGCATGTGCAGAGCTGCACGTGGGCACTTTCACAGCTGCTTGCTGCTCTGAGGCTGGCTTGCACACAGGTGCGAATGATCGCCAGCCTCATGCCAAGGCTGTTGTTCCCAGAGCAAAGGAGTAACCCAGGTCTGGACTCCTGTGCCAGGCCTGACACGGGCATCGCCACTCTTTTTCTCTGGGGACTAAGCAGATCACTTTTGGCATATCCATTTTCACACATTCCCCCTTGCATATTACAAGCTACTGCATGACACAGGAATGGCTACACTGTTGGTTACACAGATAGCATTTTTTTTTCACCCACAGATAGCAACATAGCATATCCCAAGCCAATACATCACTTCAGGACATTCTCAAAGATCCATATTGATAGGATCCAGCCTTACTGTTTGGCTTATAGTGGCTATCTCTTGGAGTCAGAGAGGCCAGCACATAGACGTGCGCCATCCTCCCTGACTCCGTGAGTGGTCCAAACACGCTTCACGGTGGCCCTTGTGCCGGCCAAACTTCGCTGGCTTAGCTTATGCCAGCCTAACTCCAGTTTAGGATTGCACTCTAAGTTTTATATAAACAGTGAAATAACCTTAAACTTTAAAATAACCTTAGTATAATATAACCAGCAACACTGAGCGCAATCCTGGCCTGGAGTTAGGCGGCACAAGGGATACCATAAAGTATATTTGGACCACTCTGAGTCAGAGAGGATGGTGCCTGTCTGTGTGCTGGCCTCTTTGACTCTGAAAGTGGTCCAAACATATTTTACCACATCCCTTGTGCTGGCCAAACTTTGCTGGCCTAACTGTGCCGGTCTCACTCCAGGTTAGGATTGCAGTCTGAGAAAGGGCAAAGCTCAGAAATGTTTCTATTGACCTTTCTGAGTACAGTATTTGGCTTTTTATAATTGTAGATGATAACCTATAAACTTATTTTCATGTAACATTATTTTCATTCCTGTCTACTTCACAGCTGGCAATGCAGGGATGTCCAGTTCTATACTCTCCTTTAATCTGAATGTTTATTAAATCAGCCCAATATTATGAAATGACACTGTACCTATGAGATGCCCGTCTCCTTCAGTTGACTATTGAGAAACAAAAGACTTTACTCTTTCTATTGTCCTTTTACACAGATGGGCCTCATTAGTTCCTGCTGTCCGCTTTACCAGACTAGTGTGGATACTTTGCTCCACATTGCAAAATTATTTTATATTACACTTAAACTCAACTCTGAAAAAAGGACATTTACAGTTTCACTCTCAGAGACGTTTTCAGTGTGTTTCCTATTAGTCCTTTTAAAAGGTAGTTAAAGGCATGTAACAATGTAGTAGACGAGTGTTTTCACAACTGTTTTTATATCTGCTTACTTAAAATGCTTGACTATAAATTCTGTGGTTTAACTGGCATTAGGTTGTCTTGGATGCTATAAAAATTGTGCACAGCGGACACCCTTTAAAAAAGGTGATACCCATGTAAAATGCAGCAGCCACTTGCTTTGACCCCAGAACAAACTTCTGTTCTTTGTTAATCTTCATTGAGCAATTTCTCTCTGCTGATAATGACATGCCTGTGAAAGTGGAATCACTGGGCAGAAGGAAGGCCTCTCGCAACGGAAGCAAAACACTGCCAACGTCAGGGTTGATCCGCAGTTTATTTCCAAGACTTGCTGGAGTTCCGCAGCGCAGCCCTGGGCTGCCCGTTGTCCACGCAAAGCCGGAGCCGTCTGGTGGGCGGAGGACCCCTGCCTGTGTGAGGAGGGGGGGGGGGGCTGGGGGGGGGCTCTGGGCAGGCTGGCAGGCAGCTGGCCCAGGAGGGGGCAGGCTTCGAATTCTGCCTAACCCCATTCCCCAGGATTCAGGCCACGCGGTCTCCTCGGATCTACGCCTGCTGTTTAGCAGGTGCAGACCCAAGGAGGCCATAGGGGAGGCTGGTGCCTCCTCATGTGCAAGGGCATGAACATGCGCTTGTGCCAGGGAGGCTCCAGCCGCCCTAAAGTGGCACTGGATATCGTGCCCGCCGGCCAGCCGGTCTGATCCAGCGCTGCTTCGGGTTATGCCCCCAGTCCCGGGCCAGGAGAGGGATTGCGCTCCCACACCCGTCCTTCCTTGCCAGGCATCCCCCCTTGCCCCAGGGATCAGGACGTTGGACCCCTACGACGGGCGACTCCAGACACCAGGGACGTCCCAGGTGACAGTCAAGGGGTGTTGGTGAAGCTGAACGCAGCCAGGTGGGGAAACTGAAATACGGCCCGGCATAATTTGGCATTGCAAAGTGGGTCCATTTTTTTGTTTTACTCTGTGGTATTATTATGTGTACGAAAACCGCAGAATTATAACAGGAAAATTAAACTGTATGGTACATTTTGCACTATCCCTGTGTAGTTCTGTAGTTTTGTTTTTTTAATTGTTAAACCAATTTCCAAACAATGATTGGGCGGAGGAGGTCAGAAAGTGCTTTCCGTGGCAGATCAATGGACTCCCGTTTTGATGGCGAGACGGGACAGAACGCATCCACGGGGCCCGCAGGGGGGGGCTGATGTCACCAGGAGGAGGATGGCAAGTGACCCGCCCCTCCCGGCTCACTGGGGCTTCCAGAGCCCCCGACACACAGCCCGGCCCGTGCAGAGGAGGGACCCCTGCGGAGCCCCTGGCCGGCTGCTGCAGCACCTGCCTCTCGCCCAGCCGCTGGAGGCGGGACTGACGGCCACATGGAGGGGGAGGGACTGTCTCGCCCCGGACCAGCTGCCCCGCAGGAGAGGGCTGCAGGGGAGCCCGTCCTGCCCTGGCCTCGGGAGCCAGGCGTGGCTGTTTCCAGTTTCCAGGTGACACGAGGCAAAGCGCTTTTGTCACAGTGGCAAAAACAAGGAGAGAAACGGGAGCAGCGAACTTTGCAATTCGTCCTGCAGGGACGGTCCATGCTGAACTGCCACCTGCTGCTCCTCTCGCCCCCTGCCAGTGCGTGTGTGCGTGCGTGCCCCCCCACGTGTGACCCGTGAATGGGGGGGTGCTTGGGAATCTGCTTGTGTGCCTGCCGAGTGGCTCAACCCTTGGACCCACTCTGAGCGCCGGGGGGCCGTGAGAGGAGTGCGCCGCCCTCCTCCCCGCCTGGGGCTGCCCACGCCTCCTTGGCCACTTCCTCTGTGTGTGGCAGAGTCAGCAGCCCCAGACTCAGAGGAGGGGGGAAGCCGCTCCACCTCGGCCCCATCTCACAGAGCCCCTCCTCCGGGTCCGGGGCTGCAATCCCTGTGGCCGCCACCCCCTCCACCCAGCATTCCCTCCACTGGCCACTAGAGGGAGCAGGAGGAAGTGGCAGGGGAGGGGGGGCAAGCTGTCCCCAGCCCCGCCTGCCTCACCTCCTTCTGAGGGGACATCTGAGCCCTCCTCGTCCCTGGAGCGCTGGAGAACGGAAGAGGGTGGAGCCAGGTGCATCCCCCTGCACGCTGTCAGAGGAGACATTTTGAACTCCCCGTCCACTCCAGTGTGCAAAGCTCACAGCCTCCCGGTGGAATTCGTTCCACCTCTTTTGTTACCGCTGAGTGTCTGGTGGGGGGATTTGCACAAGGCCACCCTTGTGGGCCCCAGGACTGTTTTGTTCTGAATGCAGTGCCCCTCCCCCCAGCTAGAACGGTCTCAGTCCTACCAGGGCACGTGTGGCTCCACCCCACACTTGGGTCCGGTGTTCAAGAATGCCGTGAAATCGTAGCTGAATGAAAGCGGCTCATTCAAGCGCCTCTGAGTCAGAGTCTGTGGCCGACCACATCTGCTTGCGAGTGCCAGACTGTTGTGTGACGGGGGGAGGCAGCGGGGGGGGTGTCTCCACGGTGTTCGCCTCCAAGCAGCTCAAGCAAGGAGTGTGTCACTGCATCGGCGCGATCCTGCGTGTCTGGCTCATGTGTGTGTTTGTAGCACTGGTGGCATAAACCAGCCTTAGCACTGCCCAAGGGGCCTCTGGAGCCTCACCTGTGGGCTTGCCTCAAAGTAAGAGTGCGGGTCTCTTCCGTAAATATTGGGAGATACTTTAGCAAGCCTCTGTTTATTGCTGCTGTCCATGCTGAAGCTGGAGTCTGATCGAAAGGCTGAAAATTGACTCAGTAGTACGCTATAACAAACATCGTATGCAAAGACAGTTGAGTTCGCAGGAAAACAACTGGAGTTAATAGCATCTTATCCAATAATTTGTAATGAACCAATCAATATTCAGTACACCATCAAACCTCTCTCTCTCTCTCTCTCTCTCTCTCTCTCTCTCTCTCTCTCTCTCTCTCTCTCTCTCTCTCTC
>JAJKFI010000107.1:1434052-1445144 GCA_029204185.1 Lerista edwardsae | reverse complement strand
AGAGAGAGAGAGAGAGAGAGAGAGAGAGAGAGAGAGAGAGAGAGAGAAATTGGTTCCGTGTGCTGCACCAGTTGGAACTGGACCGGCACAGTTTAAGTGGAACTTAGAAATTAGCGTTGATCTCTCCGATCCTTCAGTGATGTATTAAAGGGGAAAAATAACATAACAAATAAAATAAATAGCACAGAAAGAATCCAGCCACCCCCAGATGTTGCCTGCCTGCACCCAACTCCCCCTGCCATTGGAAAGGGACTCCTCATGATCCGGAAGGATTCTGGGTTGTGCAAAGAGGTGCCCACAGGCAGGCGCATTGCAGATGGCAGGGGATGCCATTCCCATCATGCAAACGCTCTCTGCACGTGTCAAAGAGGGCTTGTGTCATGACAGCAGCAGGCAATGCTTGTGGCAGGAGTTATAAACTTGATATTGACATCAAGTTATCTCATTGAACCTTCACAGCTCTCAAGTTCAGCCTTGCACTGAGTGTCTTCTTAGGGCTCGCCTACTGCATTTCCCATCAAGCTGCTGAATAAACATCAGCAAACGTTAAAACAGCTTGTTCACTGCATGTGCTGAAGAGTGAGCTGCCATCTAAGACAAGCGAACAGTCCACATGCTAATTTTTGATATGGTGAAATGTTCACAAGTTGATTTTCCGCTGTCATTTTTGGCACAGGATCTGTTTGTCAGGAGTGCAGTCGTGGTGGAAGGTTGTCATCCGATACATGCTGACACCTCTTAGGAAAACTGTAATTAAACCGTCTATCACAGCTGGGTTGTCAGGAGCACAGAAAAATTCTTTCAGTACAGCCATTAAAGCAACAGAGCCCAAAGTGTCTCTTCGGAACGCTGCGTGTCGCTCTCCACTTTGGCCTCCGGCTGCTGGAGCGCAAACGTTCCCTTGCCCCGGGGAGGCTCCTGAGCACTCCAGAGCTGCGCTGGGTACAACCCAGGCCCGCCGGCCTCACTGTGCCAGCGCAGCTCAGGATTGCGCCCTTAGTGAGCTTCCTAGGCTGATGGCTGAGTATGTATCTGAGCAGGAATTTGCAATTTCCAGTGATAATCTTAGATCTCATTGCACGGGGGTCAAAAAGCTGCAACAACAGCAGCAGCAGCAATAAGCACCAGACATTACGGTAATAGAAAAAAATTAAGTGACCATCATGAATATAGCAATACCTGGTGATACAGAAATTGATGAAAAAGAACAGGAAAAAGTAAGGAAATATCAAGATCTAAAAATTGAAATTCAGTGTCGATGGCGCAAACCAGCAGCGGTCATCCCTGTGGCAACTGGCAGCCCCCGAAGCACTTGAACTGCATTGTCCACCTGGACGTTAACAAAATCACCATCTGTGAAATCCAAAAACTTTGCCCTGCTTGGTTCAGCACATGCTATTTGCCCGACTGGTAATTAACGCCAAAGAACAGGCCACTGCGATATGATTTCAACACCAACACCAACACCGTGTGCCAGTAGATGTGTGCTTGCCCAACACGGTTGGAAGAACAGTGACTGCTGCACCCACTGAAGTGCACTCACACGGGGTCAGTTCGATGGGACCGCGGGGCTGGCATCCAGCCACTGCAGCCTGTGGCGTCCCACTGGGCCCCCTGCCTTGGGGAGGGCCTACACTGCCGTGGCAAGCAGATCGCTGCAGCCGGGTTCTCCGTGGGCGGGACGCCAGCGTGGCACGGTGGAGCGGCTGTTCGTTGGGCCCTCCCACCTGTCTCTGCCTCCAAATGGCCCCAAATGGGCCTCCCGGAAGCAGCTGGCAGCGACATCGTCACGGCGCCTGTTCCTGGGTGCTGCATTTCACGCCGGGCACCACCATTCGGGTTTCCTTTCTGCTGCCAGTTGTGCATTAACTTCATTGCAGGAATATTTAACGCATGCTGGATTTCAGTCCAGGAAAGAGGCAACTCGGCATTTGCCCGGCCGGCCTCACAGCCTTTCTGCAGTGACTCAGCCGTGACGCAGGCTGGCGCTTCCGAAGAGCCGCCCGGGACGGATAAGAGGGAATCGCGAGGCGAGGAAACGGCAGCTCGTTCTCAACTGCCCTAAATGTTTGGTGGGGACTGTGTGTAGCCCACGTTTGTCAATACCCCGTGAAGTGGTGTCAGGTCTGTGATAGCGATATTTTATTTGGCTGTTTCTCAAATCATTACGATGGGCTTGTTTGAACCTGATCACTTGGCTCACCCAGGACGGATCACTGTGGGCTGCCTTTGCTGTACAAAAAACTGACCCCGTACCTGTGCAATACCAAATAAACCGAGCCGGAGGAGAAGACACCGCCGATTGTGTGAACTGAAGGCTCCCTGAGTTGGCATTTCCAGCCATTGTAATCGGCTGACCGAAAGGAACCCAACAAATTGATTGCGGAATACTTCAGAATTCCAAGTCAACCCGCAAAATGTTACAAGAGTACCTGAGTGGTTCTTGTACTTTGCCGCCTGTTGTAATTTCCACTGCCCTGGTAAATCAGAACCAGCCTTTGAAAAATAAGGATTCTTCTGTTCATGTTAGATATTTACGATGTATCGTCTCGTCCCGCTTTCTGCGCCCAACGTGAAGAGCTACCAGAGAACCCTCTTCTTGAGAACTTCTTGAGGCTTCAGATATGTGCAGGGTGGACATAAGATTGAGCAGCAGCTCCTTGCAGGGCTGGGTCATCCCTGGGTGTGGGAGGCAAAGCATGGAGCAGGTCTCGCTCCTTTACCCCGAGGAGACCACCAGCAGTGTCCTGGGGCCGTCGGATCCGGTGGTTGCCATTTTGGCACTGCTGGAGCCATGGGCGCCAAGGAGTTCAGGACTTGGCTACAGGCGTGTCCCGGTATCCACTGATTCAGTATCCACCGTTTCAGCTATCCACAGATACCACGGATACTGGGATGCCTATTAAAGAGACAGGGGAACGTTAAACAAATCTGTTTTTTCCCCTTGTTGCAGCAAAACCACTGATGTCCCCCTACCTTTAAAAAGGCTTCCCTGGTATCCACGGTTTCAGGTATCCACGGAAGGGTCTGGAACTCCAGCAGGTACCAGGGCATGCCTGGTTCAGTGTATGTATGTATGTATTTATTTCCTGTATTGATTTCCAAATGCTGTCTGTACTAAAGGAGCCTTCAGCGGAACAAAGGAGCTGGTCCCTGCTCCAGAGCCTGCTGCTTTCCTGAGAACGCAGCCAAAAGTTGGGTTATTTCTCAGTCACTTTCCAACTGCAAAGTGAATCGGGAAGGGGAAAAAAGCCCATTTACAAACTTGACACAAGCAAGACAACCCCGCAGCCCTCCCCCTTGCCACCATCCCGTCTTCCCGGATTTCCAATATGGCTGCCTTAGGTGCTTTGCACCCTACCGGAAATTGACTGGCAATCCACTGGTGGGCCCTGGCCCGCTGTTTGGGAGCCATTCCATAAGCCATTCGCTTTATAAACCACAAAAAAACGTTGTCCAAAAACATTATTTTGGCAGCAAAGATCCTGGCTTTGACGGCCAATTGTAAAAAGGTTTATTTTTCATAAGACTGAATAATTATTAGCTCAATTCACATTCAACAGTGTTGCAATCAGATGTGTTTTTGCAAGGAAAAGCAAGGTACACAGTGCAGTCCTCCTTGTTTTGCATAGACTGACAGTGCGTGTTTGAAAGCCAAAGCCAATATGTACAGTTCTAGCTATCTGGTATACAGGGCCTGACGTGTGTTTCTTTCCATGAGCCATTGTGTCCATTGTGTTTTGATCATCTTATTCCAGGAACCAAATAAAGCACTTTGAGGAGGGTGAATAATGTTTTCTGCACTAAAAGAGGGGCTGCAATAAAATGTGTACATCGTGCTTCTTCACCCTTCAGACCTATCTGTGAAGCAACATATCAAATTCTGATGTTCTCATATTAAGATGCACCAATCACATCTATGCAGCCTGAATCTCATGACAAGCATGTTGCAGCCAAACCAAGTGACTTGTTTCTTAAACTGCTTAAAATTAATATATTTTCTATCCCTTGCCAGTTAATACGTTGAAGTGGTATTCAAACTTTTTAGACTGGGACCCACTTTTTAGAACAGCACTCATGTCGAGACTCACCGGACATGATGTCATTAACCTGGAAGTGATGTTGTGGCAGGAAGTGACATCATCAAGCAGGAAGTGCTGTCATTGTAACATAATAAAATGGCGCTCCTGAAATGCAGACTGGCATTCTTGGATTGCAGCAATTGTACAACTGAAACATCCCTGACAGAAAGCAAGATTAGGACAAAATATGATGTAAAAGCACTGAACTAAAAACAACATTTTAAAAAACCCTCATTTGACAATTCAAACTGTGAACAGTTACAAAAGGAATATAACGAGTAAGGTCTGCAGATTCCAAAATGGCTGCTCCCAGCTTTCCGCGACCCACCTGACATCAGGTCGCGACCCACCAAGTGGGTCCCGACCCACAGTTTGAATAACACTGATATATTGGATGATGGTGCCAAATCCAATTTAAAGTTTTCCAGTGGGAATGAGTTAAGACTGTGGTTTTCAAGCTCTTAAGCACTGAGACCCACTTTTTGGAATGACAGTCTGTCCGGGACCCACTGGAAGTGATGTCATGGCCGGAAGTGGCGCCATTGTGACACCAGAGCCTGCTGCTTTCCTGAGAAGGCAGCAAGAAGTTGGGTGATTTCTCAGCCATTTTCCAACAGCAAAGTGAATCAGAAAAGGAAAAAAAGCCCATTTACAACCTTGACACAAGCGAAACAACCACAAGCCCTTTCCAGCATTTCGTCTCCCCACATTTTCAATATGGCTGCTCTAGGTGCTGAAATGGACTCGCAGCCCACTTGCGGACCCTGACCTAAGTTTGGGATCCACTGATTGAGACACAGCGATGCGACAGGCACAAGACCAGGCCGCGGTTAGGCAGGCCAGGAGAGAAAGGCACACGGCAGGCTTTGCGTGCAGACGTCTCGGGCTCAGTACCTGGTACCTGTCCGTGGGGCTGGGAAAGGCCCCGCTCTGAAGGCCAGAGGAGCTCCTGACGGTCAGTGGAGACCAGCCATCGTCAGCCTTTTTCACCTCACGGCACACTGCCACTGTCAAGGCCCACCCTCAGTTTCTGAACCACGGACGAGGCACGCCGTGCTGCCAGCAGGGGGCTCACACCCCCAACAGCCCTGCTAATAAATGACCCTCCCCCAACCTCCCAGGGCACGTCTGCAGACCATTCACGGCACACCGACAGGGGGCAGTCCTAACCCAGCTGGACCCAGAGTCTGGCGTGCTCGGAGACAGCTCCGTATATCCTGAAACGAGCAATGGAGACTCGGAGGCTGGCTTTGCCCTCCTTCCTCCTCCTCCTCCTCCCTTATTCACTTGTAGACAAGGACTCCTTGCTTTCTGTCCTGGTCTGGGGCAAGCCACTGTTAGCCATTTCATGCAAAGCAGGTAAGTATGGTTAGGACTTGCCTAGGAGGATCAGATCAGGGTCAAATCCTGGGTTGCGGGGCAAGTTCAAATGACAGGTTCCTGGTTCCGCCAGTGCCGCAAGCATGCTGGGGACTAGCCGAGGAAGGGGGGGATCTTCAGCACCTGAGGGGAGGGAGCCAGGAGGCAGCGACACATGAGCCGGAGCGCTGGCCTGCTCCCCTTGTTGGGGCTGCATCTGAATCATCCCAACGGCTGAAATCTGGACGATGCATCCATGTGCTCTTCTTACACTGTGCTTCCCACCCGTGCGCTCCCAGTAGCCCCCAGTAACACCTGCTGATTGGGCAAAGGGCCCCTTTCGCAAGTGGTGCACATTACGCCTTTGGCCGGGGGAGAGTCACTGTCCCTCTCCCTCCCAGCCCGGCCTCATTCTCGGGCCTGCTGGCTGGCATTTCTTCTGCATCTGTTTAGATTGGGAGCCATTCTGGGACATAAGAACATAAGAAGAGCCCTGCTGGATCAGGCCAACTAGTCCAGCTTCCTGTATCTCACAGCAGCCCACCAGGCGCCCCAGGGAGGCATGAGACAACAAGATGCTTGCATCCTGTGGCTACTCCCTTGCACCCGGTACTCTGAAGTAGCCTACTACTAATGTAAGGAGGATGCACAACCCATCATTGCCTATAGCCCACGATGGACCTTTCCTCCAGAAATCCATCCAATCCCCTCTTAAAGGCATCCAGACCAGATGCCATCACCACCTCCTGTGGCAAAGAGTTCCACAGATTAACTACCCGCTGGGTAAAAAAGTACTTCCTTTTATCTGTTTTAACTCTCCCAACCCTCAGTTTTAGCGGATGCCCCCTGGTTCTGGTGTTTTGAGAGAGGGAAAAGAACATCCCTTTATCGACTCTATCCCTTCCATGCATAATTTTGTATGTCTCAATCATGTCCCCCTCAGGCACCTTTTTTCTAGCCCCAAATGCTGCAGTCCTTCTTCATAAGGGAGGTACCCCAGCCCTGTAAGGCACCTTTTTTCTAGCCCCAAATGCTGCAGTCCTTCTTCATAAGGGAGGTGCCCCAGCCCTGTAATCACAGGGGCCCACTGAATTCTTTAACTTTGACTATTCACCTCTTTGTGAACTTTGTTACTGAAAAGTGGCGTATACATATTCTGAATCCTAAATGTGGGCCACAGGAAGGAAGGGGGTTGTCTCCATGCTTGACACAGAAGCACTGCGACTGCATAGGGGCTGGCACCAATCCCCAGTAGCTTTCTCGTTGTTGAGTCATAGTTAAAAGTCTTTTAACTCCAGCTTATTTCCATGTGAGCATCTTAAGCTTGGCAGGTCAAAATGATGTTGTAATCAAGCCTAAGTGCACATCCATCAAAGAATCTCTTCTTCTCTTGTTTCTCCTTTCTGACTGTTCCTCTGCTTCCTTTGTTGTATTTCCTTTTGGACTGTGAGCACCTTCGGGACTCTGAAGGCATGACACTTGTATATCAAGCACCCGACAGGAACAAAGACAACTCATGATAGGACTTAACTATGACAAGACTACCAGACGTCCTGTACCAGGACTCGAGCAGTGATCACTGTGATCACTGTCATGCACGGGGTGTAGAGAGTGGATAGAAGGAGGTTCTTTTCCCTCTCTCACAATACCGGAACCAGGGGATGTCCACTGAAATTGAGTGTTGGGAGAGTGAGATAAAAGAAAGTACTTTTTTTACCCGGCGGGTAATTAAGCTATGGAACTCCTTGCCACAGGAGGTGGTGATGGCATCTGGCCTAGGTGCCTTGAAAAGGGGATTGGACAGATTTCTGGAGGAAAAGTCCATCGTGGGCTACAGGCCATGATGGGTTGTGCAACCTCCTTATGTTAATAGTAGGCTACTTCAGAATGCCGGGTGCAAGGGAGTGGCCACAGGATGCAGCTATCTTGACTAGATGGGCCCTTGGTCTGATCCAGCAGGGCACTTATATTCCTGCTGGTGGGAGTGCCCTAACCCTGGGCACTCTGGTTCAGCAAATGTTGCAAGAGGCAAGCGTCTTGTTGTCCTGTGTGCTCCCTGAGGCACCTGGTGGGCCGCTGTGAGATGCAGGAAGCTGGACCAGATGGGCCTTTGGCCTGATCCAGCACAGGGTCTCTTCTGATGTTCTTATGTTCATTGTTATCCATGTACCTGGTGGTTTATGTGTTCCACCACTTTTTGAATAGGTTGTTTCTCTTTGTTTTTCGACAAGGCCACTCCCAGAATGTGGGTACATTCTCGGTGGTTGTGGAGGGGAGAGTTGCCTTGGGAAATCAACACACTATGTCTGCAAACCTACTGTATGCTTAAATGATGAGAGCAAAGGGCAGATTTTTTCATCCTTTAGGAAACGGAGAAAGTTAACAGCCTCTTGAAGTTACCAAAACATATTGTTGGCCAAAGGAAATGGAATTCATCTGATTCATTTGCTGGAAAAATGCCTACATTAAAAATTTCAGAAATGGCCCATGAAATTAAAATGAGCCCTGAGCCGAATTTCCATGAATTTTCATTTTTGGCAGGCAAAGTCAGTTCTGGGAGGCCAAAGAGCCTCTTGAAAACCTCCAGACAGTATTTCATGGGTTTCCATGCTGCTTTGGTTGCATTGTTATCACTTCATTGTGGCACAATTCCAGTGATGTCATGCAGGGGGAATGCGGGGGAACTCCGTTCCACTAGTTAAAATTAGGGCTGACTCCGCCCACTTCACTCTCCCTCCTCCCCCCTCCCAATTCCTCTGCAAAGAGCTTTTCTTCTTGGTTGGCCGACACTCAGAGGGTTAAAGGGAGTGACTCCGGATTCCTAGGGGGGCGAAGGCAGTGATGTCATTCAGGGGGAACGGACCAGAACGGGCGTTCCGGATCCTAACGGGCTCCGTGGCTGGTTCCGGGTTCCCAACAAGTGCCAATCAAAAGTGAGTTCCTGTTCCTAAATCGTTTGAATGACACCACTGCACAATTCCACCCAGTGTTGTGAGCATGGTGACATCCAACAGCCAGGTAGCCAATCTGATTTGTGTGCTGTGGTGATTTCACCCAGAGAAGTCAGGATTGTGTCTCCCATTGCAGAAACAACTGGACTGTGGGCCCCTCTTGCTCGGATGGGCCCCTCATTGCTCCCAGCTCATGAAGGTTGATGGTGACTGTTGGCCAGATTCTCACCCCATCCGCAGGTGGCCACATCTGACTGGTTGGGGATGGTGAGGGGCAGGTGAATAGGCAGCCAACTGCAAGTAATAGCTAGGTGGGTGGCCTCAGCTTTTGGGGGCCTTCCCATGGGCATGTTGTCCATCTCCACTTTCAATGCACAGGCCCATCCCCACTCATCTCGTGGTCAACTAGCTGCATCAGTTGGACCAGGTGTAACAGCCTGCCTGACTAGAGAGAGGGACACAGCCATTCTTCTCCCTAATCCTTGTGGACAAGATCACACCCTTTTCCATACAGTTAGGACAAATCTCTGAATGGGGTGCACTCCATGGGGCTCAAAATGTTCCTCCAATTTTGCGTCAGCCCTTATTAGGATTGAAAGGTGGCCTGCCCCTCCCCCAGAGGGCATTTGGACCACCGGAGAAAGAAACGGCTCAGGGCACAATCCTGACCTGGAGTTAGGCTGCCACACGCCCAGGAGTGTTGCAAGCGTGCCATACAGCGCACTTGCCCCACTCTTGGAGTCCGGGGGGGCTGGCGCACAGACACGCACTGGCTTTCCTGACTACAGAAGGAGTCCGAACGGGCTTTACGTCTGCTTGCAGCACTCCTGGGCTTGGATTGGGCCCTCAGCGTTACTGGCCACAATCCAGCGAAATTCCATTGGGACTCAATGATTTAGCTGGCAATCAGTTTCAGCCCAAGCCAGGCCAACTTCCCAGCCTCAAAGCAGCACTGAAACGCAGGAGCGAACATTCTCCTACCTTGAGGAGGACTCCCCAGGCGCCCGCCCCCCCCCCCCCCGGATGCAGCAGTGCTCTGTTGACACACCGTCGTCAGTGTGAGGAAGTCAGTGCAGATGGACTCGCTTGTCCCGGGGTGCAGTCCTGAGTCCTCGCTGGGCTGCGCAAGTCCCCTGAGCCAGGCCAGGGGTGTGTGTGGAGAACGTGCCGCGGAGCGTGTCCTCAGCCCCTCTGGAGCAGGCAGTGCACTGATCGAGGAACGTCAGAGCTGCCCAGAGGAGGGTGAGGCCGGCTGGCGCAGGGGCTTGGAGAGGGTTGGGGAGGGGGCCTGTTGGGGCAGAGGGAGGCCGGCTCAGCAGGGGGGTTGAGTCTGGGTGGGGGTGGGACTGGCTGCAGCCCTTTCCACTGGATCCCACCCACCCGCTTCCCTGGTCCGCCTGACACCTTGGGGAGGCCCTGAAGGTCTGCGCTGACAGTGCGGCCTCCCCCCCCCCTGTGGACCCAGGGACTGAGCCAGCGCATGGCAGCTTCCCAGGAGCCTGGTGTTTCTGGTGCACGTTGCAAGGGCTCGAGGCCTTCCCACGAAGTGGCTCCACCACAGCCTGACAGACGCACTTGGCAGTGTTGTCGCCCCCACGCTGCCAACGGGAGCTGAGGCTGGAGGCAGTGGCTGCCCTAAGGCCGCAGGGTGGTTGTGCGCACGCTGAGACTCAGACTGGCCACTTCCTGGTTCAGACCTCCTTGCCCCAAACCACAACGCAACTGTAGCTCCGTGCAAGGTGCGCTTGGTCCCAGGCCGGAAAGGCCTTTGGCGCGCTGGCGAGTCGGCCTGCCTTTGTCTTGCGCGCCTTCGGTGCCCTGAGCGCGCTCTGCTCTGAACCGTGCTCTGCTCCAGGAATTGTGGAGATCGAATGTCTTCACCAGGCTCCCTTCTCTCTCCTCTTGCAGGTCTTGTAGAAATCTGCCTGATGCACCCCCTGGATGTGGTGAAAACCAGGTAAGGTTCTGCTTGAACAAGTTTTATTGACACTGGAAGACGTCCAAACTGGGAGCGCTCAGACTTGTCCGAGTCGGAGAACGTCTCCCTTTAATGGCACTCGTGTTTACTTACTGCTCCTCATGGCAGTTGACAGGCAGCGCTTGAATAGGACGAGGCATTTCTGCTTGGAGGTCATCGGGAGGAGCGAATTCTTCTCCGTGAAAATGTGCACTTCCATGTGATCGCCCAGGATCCTGCTCCGTGAAGAAGGAGGGGGGGGAGGGAACCCCCTCGGGGCTGGAGCTGCCTCCCCACCATATTGACCATCCGAGGCAAGGTTTTTGCCGTAAACGGGGAATGTCGTCTTGGCTTAGGAGTGAGACGGCATGCTGGGAAACGTGGCCTGATGCAGCCAGCCCTGTGCTCAGATGTTGCTGAGCCTGAAAATCCTTCCAGCTGCGCTTGGCACGGGCTGGCAGGTGCTCTGGTTGCACGCTGGCCGCCTTTCGGGCATGCTCAGAAACTTCCAAGCGTGCTTTTGAGACTGGGCAAGTTCCTTCTTCCCAGGCCATTTCAAAACACACCAGTCTAAAATCTCATTCCGTTCTGTAGAGCCATGATAATGTGTCTAGACGGGTTTTTCCCCCCTCTCTGTTGATGTTCTCAAGTGAGACGTTTCAGACTGTTTTCCTGAGCAATGAATGCGGAATCTGCCCCAGCCAACAGAATCTGTGCCCTCTGCATGCCTCACCCAGGCAGAT
>JAJKFI010000107.1:1374365-1434042 GCA_029204185.1 Lerista edwardsae | reverse complement strand
CCATACGTTAGAGGTAGTGGTATCAATGTTCCTGATAACCACAATGGTGCGGTCACGGAGCTCGAACCTGACATCCTGAATGTGAAGTCAAGTGGGCTTTAGAAAGCCTCACTAACAACAAAGCTAGTGGAGGTGACAGCATTCCAGCGGAATTACTCAAAATCTTAAAAGATGATGCTGTCAAAGTGCTGCACTCCATATGCCAGCCAATTTGGAAAACCCAGCAGTGGCCACAAGACTGGAAAAGATCCATTTACATTCCAATCCCAAAAAAGGGCAATGCCAAAGATTGCTCGAACTACCGCACCATTGCACTCATTTCACATGCTAGCAAGGTCATGCTCAAAATCCTACAAGCTAGGCTTCAGCAGTATGTGAATCGAGAACTACCAGATGTACAAGCTGGTTTCCGAAGAGGCAGAGGAACTAGAGATCAAATTGCCAACATTCGCTGGATCACGGAGAAAGCAAGAGAGTTCCAGAAAAACATCTACCTCTGCTTCATTGACTATGCTAAAGCCTTTGATTGTGTGGATCACAATAAACTGTGGCAAGTTCTTGAAGAGATGGGAGTACCAGACCACCTGATCTGTCTTCTGAGAAACCTGTATGCGGGCCAGGAAGCAACAGTTAGAACTGGACATGGAACAACCGACTGGTTTAAAATTGGGAAAGGAGTACAACAAGGCTGTATACTGTCACCCTGCTTATTTAACTTGTACATCATGAGGAAGGCAGGGCTGGATGATTCACAAGCTGGAATCAAGATTGCTGGGAGAAATATCAACAACCTCAGATATGCAGACGATACCACTCTAATGGCAGAAAGGGAGGAAGACCTAAAGAACCTTGTGATGAGGGTGAAAGAGGAAAGTGCCAAAATTGGCTTGAAGCTCAACATTAAAAAAACTAAGATCATGGCCACCACTCCCATCACTTCCTGGCAAATAGAAGGGGAAGAAATGGAAGCAGTGACAGACTTTATCTTCCTGGGCTCCAAGATCACCACAGATGGTGACTGCAGCCATGAAATTAAAAGACGTTTACTTCTTGGGAGGAAAGCTATGGCGAACCTAGACAACTTCATAAAAAGCTGAGACATCACCCTGCCAACAAAGGTTCGCATAGTCAAAGCGATGGTTTTCCCAGTAGCAATGTATGGCTGTGAGAGCTGGACCATAAGAAAGGCGGAGCGCCGAAGAATAGATGCTTTTGAATTATGGTGTTGGAGAAGACTCTTGAGAGTCCCCTGGACTGCAAGGAGATCCAATCGGTCAATCCTCCAGGAAGTCAAGCCTGATTGCTCCCTGGAAGGACAAATCCTGAAGCTGAAGCTCAAGTACTTTGGCCACCTCATGAGAAGAGAGGACTCTTTAGAAAAGACCCTCATGCTGGGAAAGATTGAAGGCAAAAGGAGAAGGGGGCGGCAGAGGGTGAGATGGTTAGAGAGTGTCACCTAAGCGACAAACATGAAATTGGGCGAACTCCGGAAGCTAGTGGAGGACAGGGAGGCCTGGCGTGCTGTGGTCCATGGGGTCGCGATGAGTCGGACACGACTTAGCGACTGAACAACAACAACAACAACAACAACAACCACAACAACCACCTCAGAGTGCCGGATGCAGGGGAATGGCAACGAGATGCAGGTATCTAGTTGTCTACTGAGCTCCCTGAGGCATCTGGTGGGCCGTTTTGAGATGCAGGAAGCAGGACTAGGTGGGCCTTGGCCTGATCCAGCGGGGCTCTTCCATTGTTCCTAAGAGTAACTGTCTGAAAAGGAGCATCTGGTTCTGGTGGCTGTCCAAGAGAAATGCTGTAGAGAATCCTGACTGGCCACCAGTGTGTTTACCTCAGGATTTACTCAGAATGGCAGTTGCAAGTGAGGGGCCACAGGATGCAGGCAACCTGTTATCTTGTGTGCTCCCTGAGGTATCTGGTGGGCCACTGTGAGATGCAGGAAGCAGGACTAGGTGGGCCTTGGCCTGATCCAGCGGGGATCTTCTTATGTTCTTATGTAGGTTGCTGGCATTGCTGGAGTGCAAGTGCCCTTTCCTCGCGGCGCTGAGGCTGGGTGCTTAGCACCAGCCCAGCACCAGTGCTCCCTCCTCCATGGTGCTGTGAACACGCTTTACGGCATGTTTACAACACTTTTAGCCAGTGGTACGCATATACTGCCGGCGATATGGGCCTTTGGATTGGATCCTTAGTCTAAAGATGGATGGATGGATGGAGAAATTAACCCTTTCTGTGCTGTGCTGAAAACACTTCAAACTGGCCTAGAGTTTGGAGCTGCTCTTAAACTGGGAAGCCTTTTCCTTCCAATCTCTGCAGCCCCACCAGAGGGGCTCCCGTTGAATTTCCAGTGGCTGCTCCCTCAGGATTGTTTTTCCTGCCCATTACCCAAACCCCGGACATACAATTATCCAGATGGAAAGGAGAACTGTCAGGCCACATTAGTTCTATATTTTACTGTATTTAACATTTTCAGGCGTTACAGGAGACTAAACCATGTTGTCCTTTAGGCGTCAGATGGAAAATGCATTCAAATAAACAAAGGCACAATCCAGCCACGGTTGGAAGTTTCAAGATGGAATCAGGAAAAAGCATCTTCAGAAGTTTTTGTAGGTTGCCAAAGCAACTAAAACTGCACAAAGGTCCCACAATATATTTATTTACTTGCATTTATTTTTAAATGGAATGTCTCATTCCTGTGTCCCTTCAGGGCCACCAGATCAGTTTACAGCAATGATGAAAAAAAGGACTCAAACGATTAAAAATATATTAAAAATATGAAAGCATTACCAATAAGACCAAAGATAAGAAAACTTCACAGATCAGAAAAAAGAGCTGTGATGTTAGAAGGCCAACTGAAATAATTGGCTTTTCAAAAGCTGTGAGATGAGAAGCTGCACCTGTTAAAATTCTCTCTTGTACACAATTGTTAAAGGTCCAGGAGCCCTAAAGTCTTAGTATAGTGACCAAGACTGGATTACTGTAACACACTCTACATGGGGCTGCCCTTGAAGACGGCCCTGAAGCTGTTGCTACTGCAGAATGTGGTGGCCTGTGTGGTTACTGGAGCTAGGAGTTTGGACTGTTGGACCACTGCTTCAGCGGCTGTACTGGCTGCCCGTTCGTTGCCGTGTCCAATGCAAGGTTGACCTTTAAAGCCCTCCACGGTTTGGGTCTAGGTCATCTGAGGGGCTGCCTTCACCTATACATTCCGGCCCACCCTCTTTGGTCATCTGAGGGGTCTTCCTGAAACTTCTGCCTTTCTGTCGAGTTGGGGCGATAGTGGCATGTGGGCAACCCTTCTCTGCATCGGCACCTCAATTGTGGAACTCGCTTCCGGGGGAATTGAGAACTGCCCCCTCCCTCGTGGTCTTTCCCAGCGGCTCAAAACATTTCTGCTTCGTCTGACATTCGAGTGATGCTTGGCGTCTCACCTCTGGTGTCTGTGGCTCTGTAATAATGCTTTGGTCTAAATTAGGGGCCTCCAGATCCTGGCCCAAGAACCAGGTCCGGCTCCCCAGGGGGTTTTATGTGACCCTCAGCATGTGGTGAGGAAAGCTTGACTGTTCCGGCCCACAGCAACCTGCTGACAGGGGATAAATGCAGAGCAAACTTGGCATCCACTGTGGGTCTATTCCAGAACCCCTCACAAGTGCGGGGGTCGCTATTTAAATGGCATTTCTGACCTTTGCGTGCTCAGTGTGCTTCCCCAACCCTAAAAATAGCTCAAAAGAGGCACCTCTGCATCTCCCCACATGGGTCTCTACCGCATTCAGCCACTAGAGGCGCTGAATGGAATTCCATTACTCTGCATGACTTTCAGCACCTCTAGTGGCTAAATGTGGTAGATACCACCCCACCCCCCACAGACTGTATCCAATCGAAGTCTGGAGCACAAAGGTTTTCCGTGTATTTATTATTTGTTTATTTTCCAGCCCTCGACACCGTGTCAGATTGATGATGCTGAAAAGTTTAGACACTCCTGGTCTAAATAGTCCGTCCGCCCCCCCCCCCCCACCGCAGTTTGATTGTTCTTATTATGACTTGACTGTTTTACAGATCGTACGTTTTAGTGTGGTATTTGTAAGCTGCCTTGGGCATTTGCTTCCTCATTGGAAAGGCATGACATAAATCTTTTAAGTAAATAAGTGCTTTTGGTTTGCTGCATCGGAGGAGTGTGTAGGTGCTTCACAGTCAGAAGATACTAAAAGAAGGAAAACACTTTCTGGTCGAGGGCAAGCCCCACGCAGCGGGATTCCAAGTTGCTGGTATGAAAAAGAATGACTCACATCCATGTTCTGTGCAGAGGCTGAGCTCGGAATACAGCAGCAAAACCAAACCAAATCAACTCCCCGCCCCGCAAAGGGTTTCCTTTTAAAAATTTCATCAGTTTGGTTCTGATGCAACAGAGCAAGCCTAGAATTCCTGCTTTGACATTATCAGGAGAAACAATTGCAGGAAAGTGAACATCCCCAGAACAAGCAGGAGCATTTGAAAATACTGGCAAATGGACTAAAATGAATGGACCAGGAAAAATAAATAGAATAAAGCCGTAAATATTTGCATGGATCGTCTATGTGATTTTTCTTCTTTTCTTTTGTGTTTGTGCCTTCAAATATTTGTGGTGTTGAGTTTTGGTGGTAGAAAGTTCCCTGACAAAGAGCCAGTATTGTCCGGGCGCAATCCCTGAGCTGGCGTAGGCAGGCAGACCCGCCTAGTAGCCCGTATCCAGCCGGGCTTGGGCCTGACTGCAGCCCGACCAGGGGAAAGGGCAATTGACTCCCCTTCCCCTGGCCAACACGGCAGTGGCCCAAATGGGGCTATTTGGATCTGTGCCACCGTGCCACGCAGCCTGGATTGGGGCCAGCAGGGACAGGGCCTGGGATCCTCGGGGCAGTGGGCCCACAGGCCCCCCCGTCCCCTACCTTCCTTCCGCCCCTCCCGCCTCCTCCCCTCCTTTCCCACCTCTGCCACCGCCCCAACCCCTTGTGGCGCCGTGGCTCAGCCAGCCTTGCCCGGTGCTGGTGGCCCCAGGGATGGGCGTGGGGGAAATGCCCTTCTCCAGAGTCGTCGCAAACGTGCTTTAGGGCCTGTTTGCGCCAACACTGGGCCGGCACAAGGAACTGGTGCCAGCCCAGTCAGTGCTCTGGATTGCACTCTCTGCTCCCCAGCTGCAGTTGGCCTCGGCAGGACGTGAGCTGCAGATCGGTCCTGCCTGTTTAATTGGAAATGCTGGACAGGGAACCCTTTTGCCACGTGCTCTGCACGGTGCCGCTCCCAGGCTGATGCTGCGATGTTTTGGCAGCCTGACCCGAGCCTGACGACCCCCGTTCCTTTGGCAGTGGGTCTGGGGGACAGGCAGTGTCACTGATGCGGCTTTGAGGGCCGTCTGCTTGCGGGGAGCTGCCCCTGCGCATCTCTCAGCCCGGGCTTTGCCGGGGGCCGACCTGCTGCTCTGAACTGACCTGTCGGAAGCAGGTTCTCTGTAGCCACTTAGCCACTTCTCAGCAAGAGGCTCTTCCTTGGCCATCTTCCTTGCAGGCAGACTTGCCGTGTCTGAGTTTTTCTTGCGTCAGGAGTCGGTTGCAACTGGGGTGTTTGTGTTTTCTCATCAGCTTCCCCTCTGGGCAGGGCTGGCTTGGCACCGTGTCACAGGTGGTCAGGGGTATCCACACGGCCTCTGTTTACACCTTCCCAATGGTGCAATGAATATGAAAATGAGCATGAAGTTGGGCGGACTCCGGAAGCGAGTGGGGGACAGGGAGGTCTGGCGTGCTGTGGTCCGGGGGGTCGCGAAGGGTCGGGCGCGACTTAGCGACTGAACGAATAGCAGGCCACGAGGAGGGGCGCCACATTAGCCGGGCCTCGGCCACACGGAGCCGCCTTCGGACTGTCAGGCACCGCTCAGCACTGCAGGCGCGGAGTGACCGTGGCACTGCCTGGCCCACCGTCCTGACGCACACCTGTGCACGTTGGGGAGGCCTGGAAGAGACCGTCTGTCCTCTGCAGTTGAGGGCTTGCGCTCCGCAAGGGTTGCGTCATGAGGTTCCTCTCTGCTTGTCGCTGGGCTCGTGCTTCAGGGGCAACCGTGTACGAGAGACAGGGAGGAACACGAGGCGGCCGTCCCCCCTGGGGAGCCCCCAGCACCGCCACCCACCTCAGACACATCCTGCCAGCGAGGGGCGCCTTGGCCTGGCCGGGCCTTGTTTCGGGGTCGCAGCGTAGCTCAGCCCAACCCGTCTCGGACTCGCAGGCCTTCCTTACTCCATGCCGGGGCAGGGCCCGCTCCTCGCAAAAGCCGTCTCACGTTTCTGCTGGCTGTTCCTTCCTGACTTTTTCCTTTGTGTCCTAATTTCTTCTGTTTTGAGCTTATTAGAGTAGCTCAGTTTCCTACATGTGTTTCTGATCTCTTTCCATCTGTTGTTTTGCAAATGCTCTTTCCTTTTATATAATTAATTTCTCTTTGATTTTTTTTTTGACGTTCCTATTTAAGTAAGCATTGGTGAAATCTATTCTTCCAAAAATCTCCTTCGTTCGTTAAACATGGTAATATCGATCCAATGCCCTTTTGTTTTTAGCCTTCCCTAGATGAACAGAAGTGTCCTGTTTTGTTATTTTGTCTACTTAAATACAGTTTATTTTATGTTTTGATGGTGAAATTGTGCCAGATCTAAAGACCTTTTGCTACCCTTTGTCTTTGCTGGGTGTCATTATACTCTATTTTGAGATTTCCGAGTTGACCTTCTGTTTTCTCGAATTCAGAATTCAGTGATTTAGTGCTCTGAATGTTCTCGTATAAAACTTCATATAATAGGAATTTGTCAGGCTGACAGAAATTTGGATGTAGATTTTTTCCAAAGTTTTGTCATTTTCTCTTTTATTTCTATTTCGCTTCCTTTTAGAATCCATCACAAATTAGTATGGGTATATTGACTAATTATTCCAACTACATAGGCCGTTTCAGATTAATTCCTGTGTCAAACTGAAGAATGCTGTTAATGTGCAAGGTAAACTTGATGCTTTATTTGAAGATGTTCCTTATTGTCAGTAGAGATGATGCCAAAGGAATATATTTTTGATCCTTTGAAAGGCTGGGAAGTCAAACCTTTCAATGTGATTTGCACGTCTGAAGGAAGGAGATGCTCCAGTTACACACAAGGCCAGGTCAGGATATTATAGAGCGTGGACTAGCATGCTCCTTGGATCCTGAATCTCTCCTGCCACCTCCTGTTGAATGGATAACCAGAGTGTGTGTGGTGCAAAATTTTATTTTATTTTTTCATGCAAGGACGATTGGAAAGATCACTTGGTGGTCATTGTTCAAAAGGAGCGTTTGGGTAGCTGGGGAGGGTTGTGTGTCCAGATGCATTGAAGAATGAAGTGCTCACATCCCTTAATGGAACCACAGTATTGCGAGGGGTAAGTGGGGAGGGGATTTAGATGTTGACAAACGTCCTGGAGAACCTCCTGCGGTATCTCAGCCACTCTGCCTCAGGGGCCCAGGGCAGGTGTTGTTGTTGTTGTTGTTGGAGTGGGTGATCACATTGTTTATCTGATTGCTCTGTCAACCGTTTTTATGACCATGTTTGTTGAAAAGCAGTATATAAAAATATCATCACCTCCATATCACCAATCCACTATCACTAATAGTGATATCACTAATCACCACTATCATAAGCAGTAGCAAAAAAATTCACCTTGTGGTATGAAAAAATATTATGTCCTTATATCCACTTTGGATGAACATTTAATGAAACAGGAACAGTGGCGTAGCATGTTGCACCCGGGGCTACTTAATTTTTTTACATCCCCCCCCCGGCAATTTTTTTTTGGTTTTTTGGCCATTTGCTAGTATTAAAGTATTACACTCTGGGGGATTTCATAGAATTCCTGGTGAAATTCGGCATCCTACGGTATACAGCATGATGGTATTATTCCTTAAAACCACGCTTTTAAAAACCGCAATTTTTGCAAAAGAAGTTTTATTTTTGTTTTTTACTTTTTTGGCCATAACGTTTGCTAGAATAAAGATATTACACCCTGGGTTTCGCCATTGAGTTCCTGGTGAAATTCTGCATCCAACGGTATACAGCATGATGGTATTAATCCTTAAAACTGCGATTTTGAAAATTGTGATTTGTTCAAAAGAAGCTTTATTTTCAGCTTTTACGTTTTTGGCCATAACTTTTGACAGAATAGAGATATTACACTCCGGTGTTTTTCACTGAATTCTGGGTCGAATTCCGCATCCAGCGGTATACAGCATGATTATATTATGCTGTAAACACGCGATTTTAGGAATTTGGGGTTCAGTGGTGACACCCCTCTGAAGATGGCACCTGGGGCGCTTTGCCCCCCGCTCCACAGGTAGCGACGCCACTGGCCGGGAGAACTGCAGCATTCTTACGGTGCAATCCTGAGTGCGCTGGGACTTGCTCAGTGGTGTCATCTAAATGATTTAAGAACAGGTACTCACTTTTGATTGGCACGTGTCGGGACCCGCCCACCGGAAGTGACGTCATAAGCCGGAAGTGAGGTCGTGGCAGGAAGTGACATGAAAAAGCCCTTTTTGAGGCCTCAGATGATTTTAAACTGACCCAACAACGGCAACAGTATTCCACAGCACCCCCAGAACATGTGAAGGAGGCCTGGCATCATGTTAAAACCCCAGAGCAACTCATTTTTCAGTGGCAAGGCAAGGCAAGGCTCCGCTCGCTGCCTGCCTGCCTGCCTGGCTCTGAGAACATGCAGGCAACTCAAACATGCAGGAAATTCAAACGTTGCAGAGGGCGGAGTCGACAAGTGGGCGGGCGAATGGGCGGGGCCAGCTGTAATCCTAGAAACCGGTACTCGCGTACCCCCGCATACCCCCTGCATGACATCACTGGGTGGGAGGTTCGATCGGGATGGGAAGGGCAGTGATTGTTTCCTCGGTTTCTTTCTAAAAAGTTATTAAAATATTGTTGGGGGGGGGGGTTGTGTGCCGTAGTATAGCAAAGTATATATCCTGCTGTGCACATTATCTGATGGGAAACTTCTCAGTGCTCTCTTATTTATTTTATTTTATTTTATTTTATTTTATTTAATGTATTTTTATACCGCCTTTCTCCAGATTCCACTGGACTCAAGGCAGTTTACATGGGCAGGCTGTTCATAAACCCCATTTTTCAATTTAATTGGGTTTTTACAATTGTTGTTCTATGTACCATTTCTTCAGATGTTTCCCTTTCAATGCGTGGTCATGATCCTGGCTGCACTCTTGCACCTTCTGAGCCTTCACAGTCCACCACAGATCGCACCTTGGCCAGTCCTTTTGTCAGCTGACTCCTCCACACTCCTCCCACTCCTCCACAAGCTCTGTCAGTGACTTCCGGTCTCCCATCCAAGGCCAATCCAAGGCCGATCCTGCTTAGCATCTTCAGGCAAAGGCCACAGCTCAACCTCCAGACCACACTTCCTGCCCCTTATGAGCAAAGCCTTCCTTGGCATCCAGCTACACGACTCTCCCAGCATTCTGTATTGAGGATTAGACCACGGAGCAAGCAGGGGGCACAAGGGGCAGGTGCTCTGCAGAAGGGGCTCCTCTGGGCACTTTTCAATTCAGAAATCGGACTCCCAACCCTTTACGGCCAGAGCATGACACAGCCAAGCTGCCCAGGAAGGGGGAAAACAGTCTCTGTGTACTCTAGGCAAGGGTGCCAAATTACCAGGTGGTGGGAACAAGGATCTTCATTTGCTTGGCACGTTTGGTCAAACACCTAAGCCAAGGCTTCGATCAGGGGGGTCAGGAATAAGGCCCACAGGCCACATATGGCTCCCGGAGGCAAGTTATCTGCCCCCCCCATTATAATTGGGCTCTGACCTTGTGGTAGATGCTCATATCTTGATGTTATGGACAGGATTTGCACATTTTCTCTTCTGTTATTTGCAGCTAATGAGTTTCTGTGTGAGAAGAAAGTGCTTATTTCTGGCCATCATCTGCTCAATTACATCACTTCCTGCTTAATGATGTCACTTCTGGCTCTTAGCAGGCGCCATGAATGCTATTCAGTCCAATATGTGAAATGAGTTTGACACTCCTGGGTCAGATGATCCTGACTGAGCTTAGGATTGCCACAGGCTTGAGCACACTTCCGCTCCTCTGTGGGATGGAGAAGGGCAAGAAAGCGTCTCCGTTGGACTTCAGACGTGCAGGAGTTACATGCACCGCTGTGGCAAGTTTTAGCCGTGGCTTGTTTGAACTGTGACTTCAGATCCAGATTTGGAAACAGGTTGAAAAGTTAAAAAGAAGTAAAAGTTTCCAACGCTGGGACAGGATGTGAAGGTGTGACGGATCTCATCTCACCTCACGGAACGTGGAGGGGGCGGGGCAGGCTCAGGGCTGCCGGTCTCCCGGGCCCAGGAGTGGCCGTCTCAAACTGCTCAGCCTCCGGAGCCCTTTAGGCTCCCGAAACGAGTCTCAGGCCGCAATCCCACGCAGCACTGGAGTGGCGAGGCCGGCCGGCCAGCACCGCATCCGACGCTGGGCGGGGAGGCTGAAGGGCCCGTTTGCTCCCTTGCCGAAGGGGAGGCTCCAGCCTGATGCGCTCCCTAGCTCTGCTAAACAGCAGGCGCAGAGCTGAGGAGACTGCGCAGCCCAATTTGGGCCACGCGGCCTCAGGATGAGGCCTTGGATTTGGCTTATGGCCGCATCTAAGGCCTGCCTCCCTGCTGGCCCGCCCACATCCCGCCCCTGCCCCTCCCAAGTCCCTCCCCCGTCCAGCTGCTGGTGCTCTGGCTGCTGCTCTGGTGCTGGTGCGGGGTGCCACTCGGCGCTCCCGCGCTGGCGCTAATGCAGACACACCGATGCTACGACATCGCATCGGCGCAATGGGCAGCCCGGGATTGTGCTGCCTGGGAGCTCCAGAGGGCTGCGGAGTGGGGCAGCTCTAAGCCCAGCCCCGAATACTGGCCAAGGGTCCGTGCAGGAGGGGAAAGAGGAAGGGGAGCCACCAGCAGGGGAGGTGGGAGGGGCAGAGAGGCAAACTGGGCAGGGGGCAGGGGGCGGCCACTGATGATGGGCTCGTGGAGCCCCAGGGCTGCGAGGAGCATACTCCGCTGGGGCGGGCCGTGGTGGAGGGGCTGGCCTGAGCCCACCCGCTGGTGGAGTGAGTCTCCCCTCCTGTCTAATTGGATCAAGGGGGAGCCCATTGGCTGCTTGTGCCCAGATCAGGGGAGGAGCAAAAGCTCCATGGGGAGTGCCCCTGCACTGCCTGCAGACCTGCCCAGGCCCTGGGGTGGGGGGTGCTGGGAATGGGGAGAGCCCTGCCTGCCTTGAGAGCCTCTGCCTGTCAGCACTGGCACGACTCAGCTGGGTCGACCAAGGGGCTGTTGGGGGGTGTAAGGCGGGTTCCTCTGGTGCTGCAGCCTTGCTTGGGCGGCTGATTTCTCCAGCAGTCAGTCGGCCTGTTTCTCCTCCTCCTCCTCCTCCTCCTCCTCCTCCTCCTCCTCCTGCCTTTCTGCTCTCCCATCAGCCTGCCAGGGTCTCTCCCTACTCGCCTCCCTTCCCCAGGTGCTTCCTTGCCTGCCTGCTTCTTTGGGCAACTTCCCAGTGCAGGTGTGGCCCCCGTTGGTCCTCCTGCGGCCCTCAGGGATGCTCCGCCTGGCTGCCCCCAGCCTCCGCATCGCTCGTGCTCGCCTCCCAGCCTGGTGCTGATCAGATCCTGCCACAATCTTTACGGAGGCTTCTTAGGATCGCTCGCACCTCATCTGTCTTCGCGCTTTGCATTCTCAGGTGTTCATTTCTTCTTCGGAGCACGCCTTAAAATGAGGCGTTGTTCCTATAGATGGGCATTCAGCTGGAGGGGGGAAGGGATTGTCTGCACACCAGAGTGAAGCTTCTCAACAACGGCATTTTGGGAAGTCATAAGAGGCAGATGGAATGAGATGAGGTGGCGGCAGACATAAGGTGGGTGATATTTGCAAGAAAACTCCATAATTTTTAAAAGTTCTGCAAATGGAAACTGGGGTGGCAAGTAAAAAAATGTCGGAGCTGAAAAGGAAGAAGAGCTGCAGTCTGAATTCGGAGGGACAGAGGTTTTTCCAATGTGTATCTTTAGAATGAGGGATGAGCTGCTGGGAAAAAGGCTGGAGACACCCATGGCGCACACGCGATATTGTAACACAGTCGAGCAGTGTGACTGGGGGGGTTATTAACAGATGTTAAAGATTTGTCAGTGGTGTAAAACATTAAATCCGATTCGGGGTCGGCTGTGGTCATGCCTAGTTTCTTACCCATGGACAAAAATTCAGGGTTAGACCACTGTCATGCCTGACTTCCAACCAGCGATGGAACATGTCTGAATTAAGTAACTGAGGAACCACTTTGTTTTAACAAGAATACAAAGCCCCCTATATTTAACTTATTTTCATGAAAGTCGACTAATGTGAGATAATTTAGTGGTGTACACTCTGTTTCACATAGCCCTGCAAAGGAGGAATTGCGGCTGCATCTCGGCACATGTGTGTGCATGTGTGCGTGTGCGTGCGTACAGGGGTGCATGCATCCGTGCTTTTCTGGTGCACTGGTACTTAGGAATTTCGAGTCCAAAAGAAGAAAAGGGCTCTGCTTGGAGTGCTGCATCGCTGTCGCAGTGCCAAGAATTCTCAGAGAAGCTGACCATTACTGCTGCATTTAAATGAGAGCCTAAAAATAACTGTATTAGTCTAATGGTTGCCAAATCGATCCTGTAAATAAATAAAAAGTGAGATACTATCTTGCTTTATGAGCTTTCTGGGTGTTTGTGTTAGCAGACGTGACGCTGTGTTTTCTGGGCCTGAGAAACACGAGCCTCTCGGGGAGCAACGAGCGCCGTCAGCAGCGGGGGCAAGGGAGGCCTCCATGTTGTTCCTCGAGAGGACGCAGCAGAACTGCGGAAGAAGGAGCAACGCTGTGTCAGTCTCCTGCAGGGGGAGTGTGACTGGCCGCAGCCCCCCAGCTACCTTTTCCGGCCGTGGTCCAATGTGCACACCTTGCTCAACCTTTGTCGTCCTGCCTGCTTCAACGTTAACGTAAAACAGTTGAGGACTCACACAGCGCTCCGCCCCTCTCTGGAGGTACAGCCTGACTTGCAGGGCCGGCCCATCCCAAAGGCCAGCTGGAGCCATCGCCTGAGGCAGCGGGTTGGAGGGGGAGCCCATCGCTGCCTGCTTCCCGGCCTCCACTGGCCCTCCTCTCCTTCCACGCCCTGGACTGGAAAAGGAGGAGGGGCAGAGAGGAAGTATAGAGGGGAGGGGAGGGGAGGGGCGGAGTGATAACCGGGCGAATGGGAGGAGCAGGGCTGGTGCCTCAGCCGGGAAGTGGGCAGCATTGGGCAGGCCTTCTCCGGCCTCGGTCAGCAGCGCTCGGGCCAGACCTGGCCTCTTAAGAACCTAAGAACCTAAGAAGAGCCCCGCTGGATCAGGCCAAAGGGGGCCCATCTAGTCCAGCTTCCTGTATCTCACAGCGGCCCCACCAGGTGCCCCAGGGAGGCACGAGACAACAAGGTGCTTGCATCCCGTTGCCACTCTCGTGCACACTCCCCAGAGTTTGTGCCAAATACCAGGGGGCCTGGGGCAAAGCCCCCCCCCCCGCAGGGTGCGCTCCGTCTAGTTAGACCCTTTATGTAGCCTTAAACTATATGCACTGGTGGGTTTTGCAGTCTTCCGCACTAAGGGCCTGATCCTGGCGGCATGTCCCATTGGCTAAAAGTGTTGCAAATGTGCCGTAAAGCACGTTGTGACATTGCGAGTGGAGAGCGCCCTGGTGCTCGTTAGCGCCCAGCGAAAGGAAGGCCCACCGGCACTCCAGCAGCGCCGGCAACTGCTAAGCGGACTGGAGAGCTGGGCGGGGGAGGGGGGACTGGGCCCCCCTCCAGCTCCTGCGCGCCGCTTTGGGCCAGGCAGCCTGACTCGGGGCCGCCCCAGTCTCTGCCGGCAACGTAGCTGGCAGAGCCTCAAGTAGCCCCACTGCGGGGGCGGGGGCCTTCCCTGGGGGGCAAATGACCCCCCCCCCGAGGAGACTCCCGTGGCTGCCACAGAGCCTGTAGGATACCGAGGTGGCCATTTTGGGACCTGCTCCTCCAGTCCCCGAGCAGGTCAGGATTGGGCCGCAAGTCATATTATCCACCAACCACGTCCCCTGCTGGGTGCATTTCCTGTAAATTTAATAACAACTATATTGGATTGTGTCCTTGCGAATTCATATCGACTCACGGTTTTGTTTTGTTTTGGCGGGAGATTTGCAAGCGCTTTCAGTCAGAGATGAACCATTTCCCAGCCCCTTCCTTGCATGAAGAAGGGGACTGAGCATGGTCGTGTGTGAGGTGTGAACTTAATTGCATGTTATGTCTTGTTGTTGCTGCATTACGTTTCTAAAAGGTAAGTAAAAAAACCCTGCGTGGCGGTTTGAGAGAGCGCGCTGTCAGCTCGAGGCAGGGCCCGAAGTGTGAACAGAGCCCAGACACCTGGCCCAGGTGGGTCTAATTGCCAGTTTGTTCCTGAGAAACGGCCGTCACGTCCTGTTTGGTGAAACATGCGTAGATCTAGGAAGGTGTTTGGATGATGAGACATGCTAACCAGGGTCGCTTTGCCTTCTGGTAAAAACAAATTGGACGGGGTAATTGATTTTTGTGTGAGTGCAGCTTTTATGTTTGCTTTGAGTTCAGACTCCATCTTTTTCTTGTTATGCTTTGTCCCTTAGGAGCGTTTTCACTGTGGGGATCTCGAAAAGCAGCTGAGCAAAATTCACGCTTCTCACCAAATAGCCGTGTTTCTATTGCTTTCAGATTTCAACAGGCCCTGTTACTGGAAAAAAAAAATAATGGCAGAAAGGGTGAGGGGGAATTTTACTTAAACCCCATCACTTTATTCCCCTTCACCTGATAGTTTCTGGGTCTCATTCACAAAATCCGGTTTTTCTCCTCATCGCTGACACTGTACAAAAATGATCTTTTGGAATGTTTCTTGTTCAACATTTTTTTTTTATTGAACTATTAGCTAGAAAACAAATACTAGCAGGAACATGTTCAACTGAAATAATAATGAGGATTGTTACTTTTTTTCATCTTCAGTATAAATACATGTAATTTTTCAAAAAACAATTTTTGGAACAATCCTATCTGTGTTTTCATACATTTTGATACAGTATTTCTATTGTCTTGGAAATGTGGTTGGTACTCTTTATTTTCTGTAAAATCATATAATTACCATTAAAATACACTCTCTCAAACACACAACACAACACAACCCCAAAATCAGCATGGAAAAATAAATTGTGCATATTTTTTGGTCAATGTTCGGAGCACATTACTTTGTTAGCTACATCTTCCCTCTATACTGATCCTATGTATGTTTACTCATATGTAAATCCACCTGAGTATAATGAGACTTGCTCCTGGGTAAGCATGCACAGGATTTCAGCTGGAGGTTGACTGCATGAAATTATGGAAGTAAAATATTTGTTGAGCTCCGGTAAAAATGAAGAAATCCTGATCGATTCGCCAAAAATGCCCCCAGCTGTGCTGATCTCCAGCTACAATAAACAGAAGCTGATCATAGTTTGCTCTATTTTTCCTTTTTTCTTTCTTTCTAGAATCCTTAGAAAGTAAGGTGATTCTGTTCTTTCCCATTAAGAACATACGAACTTAAGAAGAGCCCCACTGGATCAAGCCAAAGGCCTATCTAGTCAAGCTTTCTGTATCTCACAGTGGCCCACCTGATGCCTCAGGGAGCACACAAGACGACAAGATGCCTGCATCTTGTTGCCATTCCCCTGCATCTGGCATTCTGAGGTAGCTTACTTCTCGCATAAAGAGGTTGCACCATCCATCATGGCCTATAGACTACGACGGACTTTTCCTTCAGAAATCTGCCCACTTCCCTTTTAAAAGCACCTCAGTCAGACCCCATCACCTCTTCCTGTGCCAGGTAGTTCCACAGATTAAATACCCACTGGGTAAAAAAGTATTTCCTTTTATCCATTTTAACTCTCCCAACACTCATTATTTTCTAATTTGACCCAAAGGCAGAATGATCAACTTCAGACATAAATCCAAGGACTTCACTTGGACTTTCCTTTTATCCTAACTGAAAGCAATGTCTGGATTTTGGAGATGCCACACAGCTATGGAGCATTTAACCCTTTGCTTTCATGCTGCAGGCTTGATGAAAATTCTTGTCTGCATGCACGCGCACAGACACACAAGCATGCACTCACACACAGTTTTGCTGTAAGCCCTGTGAAGGGAGCTTCTGTTGGTTCTTGTGGCTTCCACTCAGTGATGTCATGCAGGGGGTACGCGGGGGTATGCGAGTACCAGTTTCTAGGATTAAGGCTGGCCCCGCCCATTCGCCCGCCCACTCGTCAACTCCACCCCCTGCAACGTTTGAATTTCCTGCATGTTTGAGTTGCCTGCATGTTCTCAGAGCCAGGCAGGCAGTCAGGCAGGCAGCAAGCGAAGCCATGCCTTGCCTTGCCACTGAAAAATGAGCTGCTCTGGGGTTTTGGGACTGTTGGGTCACTTTAACATGATGCCAGGCCTCCTTAACGTGTTCTGGGGGTGCTGTGGAATACTGTTGCAACTGTTGGGTCAGTTTAAAATCATCTGAGGCCTCAAAAAGGGCTTTTTTCATGTCCCTTCCTGCCACGACCTCACTTCCGGCTTATGACGTCACTTCCGGTGGGCGGGTCCCGACACGTGCCAATCAAAAGTGAGTACCTGTTCTTAAATCATTTAGATGACACCACTGCTTCCACTGACAATTTTCAGCACTGCCCTGATCTTTTGGAGAGCAGAATCTTGCTGGACACTTTTAGAAAAAAGGCACTGGACTAGATGACCCCCATCCGTGTATACTCTTAGGGCCCAATCCTATTGGCAGATACACTGGTGGTTCTCGCAGTCTTCCAGCGCATCCTGCAGGCTGCTACCATTATCTGCACAAAGGCCAGAAGGCGGCACATGGGTGATAGTGGCCAGCAGATCAGCCGCCAAGCTGGGTAAGTTGGCGGTGGGGGCAGGTTGGGGTGGGGATTGGGCTGGGTTGGGGGCAGGTCAGGGGCAGGAGAGGACTGGATCTCGGTGACAAACCATGTCCACCAGGTTTGATGTTCCCACCCCAGGACCGACACACCCTCTTGGGCCTAGCAGATTTATGCCAGCAAAACAGTGGGCACAGATGTTACGCCACCCGATGGGGACCCCGGCAGCGGCAGAGGAAGTCAGTGGAAGTCTTCTGTACTGACCTCTTTCCACCGGCCTGGCCCCCAGCTGGTCCACGAGACGCAGCAGCCGTGCCGGCCGGTCGAGGATGGGCTTGGGCTGCTGGAGCCGGTGGTCTCCGGCACTTGTGCCGTTGCCCTTTCCCCAAGGGTCACCGCAGTGAGGCACCGCTCGGGCGTTCGGAGCATTCCAGTGGTCTCAAAACCAGAGCAGCCCTCTCTTTCTCCCAAGTGTGGTCAGAGGCTTGGAAATGCTCGAGGGTTGTGACTGAGGAGTGCTTGGCACGGTCTTCTGTTAGAGCAGAGCCACCCTCCTTCGTTGGAGACCTAAGTGCAGACAGGCAGATATCGCAGGCAGGCCACTCTAGACACATATTAGCTGAACCACCAAATTACTATCCTTGTCAGACTGTAAACATCCATAAATCTTGGTTTCAAAAGTAAACCAGCAAAAATGTCGCACATTAAAAATGAATTAGACATCGCCCACCACCCAGAAACCGTATCATAAACAGATCGTGGCCCTGCGGGGGGGGGGGGTTGGTTTCTGCCAATTCACTAGAGAAGCGCTCAGAGGCCTTCTGAATGACCTGCCGCATAAATCACAGGAGGCTCATTTACACTGAGCGCATGGAGCTCATTTCTCATGTGGGCCTTCTGAAAACCTGATGCGTGGCTGCATCACAGATTGCCTGAACGATGGGAAACAAAGGGCCCAATCCTGTCCAACTTTGCAGTGCTGATACAGCCGGGCCAATGGGGTATGGGCTGCATCCTGCCCGGGGGGGGGGGGGGAGTCCCAGAGGCCTCCTCAAGGAAAGGAAATGTTATTTCCTCACCTTGGTGCTTCATTAGTGCTGGAAGGTGGGAGAGGATTGGGTCCTCAGGGTGCTGACATCTCCTTATTCAGGATGGGTTAGAAAATACAGCTCAGTGAAATTCAGGGTTCTGAACCCCCCCCCCCAGTGGATATGGAAATGAGGGATATGGGGGAGCCCTATTCAAACAAGAGTCCCACGACCTTCCGTGCCTATTCCAGCACCTCGTTTTTTGTTTAGTAGCGCTGGAAGTGCTGGTGTTTTTCCTTAAACAAAGCAACATCTCCGCTGAACTGAAGAGCGCCGTGCAGGCAAGCAGCCTGCATGCTACAGGCAGGAGACTTACGGACTGTTAACAGGAAGCACTCACGCTTTTTTGTGCTGAGAGGAAGGCCTTGATGGGTTGCTTTTGAACTAAAAGCAGAAAATGGCATCGCTGTAATGGGCACATAGAAGATCAAACGAGGAGGTAGCTTGTGGTGTCAGCAGTGGCCCCCCTTCCTCCCTTCCAGAGCTCCTGCTAGCCTCAGGAACACAGCCGCAGCCTAGGCAGGCTAATGAGGGCCCAGGCTATAAAGGGAGGGGGAGCAACACCAGGTGGTTCGGGGTGTAGTTGGAGTAAAGGTAGGTGGAGAGAGGTGGAAAAGGGTTGTGGAGAGGAGGGAGGGAGGGAGGGGTCTGCGAAGTGTGATGGACAGAGGGTTGGACTGCTTGACTAACTAACGGATTGGATGAAGGATGCTTGAGGCTGCTGGGACTGTGATTGTGGTTGCTCTTGGAGACCGTGGGGATTGTTGTGGGGCTGCTGTGCCCCTGGAGCCACCGCCCGGAGGAGGAAGGAGGACACTGTGGCTGAGCAGGCCGGCTGACTGCATTTGACCTTCTCAGGGGTGGGGGGTTTAGTGGTGCCTTGTGTACGGCCAGGATGGTTTTGGACGATAGAAGGGAAGCCGATTAGCCTACTTAACTGCGGACCTAGGATTGCAAAGAGGAAATTTGGCACAACGATCACCAAATACTAATATCACGTTGTAAGAAATGTTGGACTGTATTTTAATCTGCATAATTGAAAGGTGTCTGTGGGTAAAAAGATGAAGTGATGGTCACGGGGGGGGGGGACGGGCACCCCCGTTGATGGCCAGCCCTGGCCAAACCTCACGACGTCTGCGTTGCCTGGACGTTCCGGTGGGTGGAGGAGGCAGAACGTCCCGCCCGGGGCCTGAAATGGGGCTGCAGCTTTTCATTAACCTCGAAACCTGCCATTGACACGGTTCGCAGCCTGGTCTCAGCTCACTTGGAGTGACAAAGGGTGTCGGGGGCGAGGGCACCGCGGGGGGGGCTGCTCCTCCAGGGCCGGCATCTGACTCTCCTCAGGGCCACTGTTTTAACTCCCGCCTCATTAGGCCAGATGCCACAGAGAGGGGTGTGTGTGGCAGGACCAGGTGGCCTGGAGCTGCTCTCTGGGTCGGCCACGCAGCCTGGCAGCATCCCTGGGATCATTCTGAGGACCAGGTCGCTTCTCCTGCGTCACCTGGGACAGCCCAGAGGCCGGCGGTGGGAGGAGCACCTCGGTCGCAGAGGCAGTGATCCGTCGGAGCAGCTAGGCCAGCCGGGGGGCACTGGACGCAGCGCAGGTCGGGAGCCGGCTGGGGCACAGCTCGGAGTTGGGGGCTTTTGTTCCCTTCATTCCGTGTCACTAGCCAGCCAGTCCTACAGGGTTACTTGGGTCTGTGCCCGGGATTTCGCGGGTGCAAATCCAAGCAGTGCAGTGATGCAGGTCAGGCTGGGGCGGGGGGCTCGGATCCGGCCTGGGTCATGTAGGCAGCCCCCCCTCCTGGGCTGATTCACCTCCCGGACTGCCCCCCTGCCCCCAAACACCTCCGTTCCGCCTTCCCGTGACCCACCCCCTACCCCGGCCTCCCCAGGCAGGCTCATCCCTGCCCTGTCCTGGCACTGCTGGGCCAGCCTGCTCCTGAGGAGCCCTGTAGCACATTTGCAATACTCAGGGGCTGGCCCAAGAGGCGTGCTGGCCTGGGGTGGGGTGGGGTGGGGTTCGGACTGTGCTGTCCGTGGATTTATTCCTGAATTCATACAGAAGAGAACGTCACTGTTCCTGAAAAGTGAAAAACAGGTGGCTCCAGCCGTGTTTTGACCGCTTGGTATTCTCGTTGTTGGTGCGCTCGTGCAAAGTGCTCCTGCTCCTTCGGTGCCCTGCCCCTGCCCTCGGCCATCGGGCTGAATGGCAGCATCCAGGTGGCATCGCTGCATAAGCAAGGAAAGGCCATTCGCCAGCAGATGACCATTAAGGCGGGCAGGGTTTGTTCCGTGTCAGTCAAATCAAAGGGCGAAACTGCCTGGGCGACACAGCCGTCCAGCTCCTGCCGCCAAATGGAGAGATCAGGAGAGAGGAGCTGCTCCCATGAGGTGCTGCGCAAAGGACCGCAAAGAGCAGCGCACAGAAGCCTGGCCAAAAGGCAGCCAGGAAGGAGCTAGAAGTTAAGCCTCTCTTAGCTGCACAGGCGAGGTTAAGAAAGCTGTTTGGAAGACATTGGAGCAGGATTGATGCAGCTATAGATTCCCTCCTTCGATTCCGAACGTCCCTTGAGCGTTTCATCCTTGCTGCTGAGCTACCCCGACATAGGCTGAGTTCCCCTTAGCCAGACTGCTCGGGACTGGAAGGCGTCTGGGTTTGGGATTTGTCTGGATTTTGGAATAACTGCATAAATATACGGGCAGCGCAATCCTAAACCCGCACAGCATCAGCGCAACGGGGTTGTGCTGACGCTGCGCCTTTAGTGCCAATGCGGGAGCGCCAATCGGCACCCCCACGTTGGTGCTAGCAGTGCCGGCCCTGCTGCGCCCACACTGAGCTTCTCTCGCGCTGATTGAAGCTGGTCGGCGTGAGGGAGGGTCCGTGCTGAGGCGGCACGGGGATTGGAGGGAGGGAGGCGGGGCGGGACTTGGGCGTGACGTGGGTGGGTTTGGGAGGTGGCCATATGACCACTTCCTAAGCCTGTCAGGGAGGCCACGTGGCCCCGATTCGAGCCACACGGTCTCCTCGGATCTGTGCCCGCTCTTTAGTAGGCGCAGATCCGAGGAGCACCTAGGGGAGAGACTGGGCGCACATGCTCCCTTGCCGCAGGGAGACTCCAGCCTCCACCTACCCAGCGCTTGAGAGGGCGCTGGCTGGCCGGTGCTCCTACCCCAGCGCTTGGCAGAATTGCGCCCTGTGAAATGCTCCCAGTGTTGTCACCCTACCGGTTCGCTGGGCGGAGTTCCGTCCGTTGCGGGGAGGGCTTCTGCGTTGATCGGCAGCGTGATCGCTGCATTCCATTGCGTAATGGCGGAAGCCCGCCCGCTGTAGCAGGTGTGCTTTCGCCATAACACAACCGGAGGCAGCGATCACGCTGCCGATCAACGCGGAAGCCCTCCCCGCAACGGATGGAACTCCGCCCAGCGAACCGGTAGGGTGACAACACTGAATGCTCCCCCTTGCCCCTGTCACCATTCCCCATTTAGGTGTCTGCTGGCCCTTCCCCGTTCTCAACACTGGCTCACACCACAGAGCAGGGAGTAGAACTTCCAGCCTGTGCATGGGACTCAGCACACGACCTTCTCGTGTTCACACAACAGAAAGTGTTTAAAACGTCTTGGACAAAAATGACTGGATTTCAGCTGTCCAGATAAGCGATCATCGACCTGTATTACGCCCCTACCGAGGGTTCCCACAACCCGCCACGTCCTCTGCAATGGGTTGCGATCCTCTGGGTAGTGCTGGAGGCCTCTCTCAGCCCAGCAACCCACTCAGCTTATGGGATGTTTAATAAATCCTGACTGGTAATGGGGGAAAGCAGAGTCTTTGGTGCAGCGTGTTCCCCTCAGAGAATTACCTCAGGATCTTTCTCTCTCACTCTCACTCAGTCTCAGGCTGTTTGCTAGGAAATAAATACGCAGGCACTGGTAAAGCTTTGTTTCAAACTTGTAACAGTTTACTTGAAACATATTTTACAGCTTCTGACAATCTGGTCAGAGGTATGCCTGTAACTTAGTATTAATCATGCCCTAGATAGCTGCATGATCTTGCATGCTAGTATGTGAGTCAAAAATGGCCGCTCTGCCTCAGAGCTTCTTAGTTGGCACATCTCACTGCTACGAGGACAAGCTGGAAAAGAGGGGTACAATGTATCCAGGAGACAGGGGGATAAGCTGTTGGTTAAGGCCACGCCTTCTGCTTAGAAATCACAGAGAGGAACATATAGAGGGGAAAAAACACACACAGGTTATTCATTTCCTTATCGTTTCTATATACTGCCCCCTCTGGACAGCAGACGGAGTTGCACATATCCCAACATCAGCAGGCCTCAGAATGGCCCTCAGAAGCCTCCGTAAGCCACTTCCAGTTTTTGGAAGCAAACTAGAAGTGGCTGTGGAGAAGGTCACTGGGCTGAGAAGCCTCTGCTAAGTAGTGGGACTTCTGGAATGGCTCCTACTTGGAGCCAAACCAGCACAAGGACTGGAGAGTCCAGCTCATGACCCACGTCCTTGTTCAGGAGTGCAGTGGGATTCCCCGGCCCATAAGAAGACCCATGACCACCTGAGGGGTGTATAGTCTGCATATTGTTTGCCAGCATGAGTGAGCAACACAGAGCAAACATGATCTGGTGACTGCTGTAGTTTTTAAGACTGCTAAGAAGAGCCCTTTTGCTGGATTAGGCCAAAGGCCCATCTAGTCCGGCTTCCTGCATCTCACAGTGGCCCATCAGATACCTCAGGGAGCACACAAGACAACAGGCTGCCTGCATCCTGTGGCCACTCCCTTGCACCTGGCAGTCTGAGGTACATTCTGAGGAAAACGCACTGGTGGCCAGTCAAGATTCTCCACAGCATTTATCTTTAATAGCCACCAGAACCAGATACTCCTCTTCAGACATGCACTTGTAGGAACATAGGAACAGCCCCGCTGGATCAGGCCAAGGTTCCAGCTTCCTGTATCTCACAGTGGCCCACCAGATGCCTCAGGGAGCACATGAGACCACAAGATGCCTGCATCCTGTGGCCTCTCCCTTGTATCTGGCATTCTGAGGGAAACTTCTGAGGGAAACTTCTGAGGAAACATTGGCTGCAGTAGCTGAAGGAAGTGACACCACATTCCACGACACGAACATTCCATGATGCAGCAGTTGCAACCTGTCAATCAACAGTGACAGTTAGCCATGACAGTTGAACTGTCTCTACCTGAACTTCAAGAGATGGATAAGAACATAAGAAGAGCCAGGCCAAAGGCCCACCCGGTCCTGCTTCCTGCATCTCACAGTGGCCCTCAGATGCCTCAGGGAGCACACGTGACAGCAAGATGCCTGCATCCTGTGGCCGCTCCCTTGCACTTGGCACATACCCATCACAGCTTGTCATTTGAAATCTGATGCAGCAGCCACTACCCCAGGCTGGAAAACCTTCAGGAGCTAAGAGGAGCAGGAGGTAGGAACACGACTGGAGGGTGCACATTTCAGCAAGGCTATTTTAACGTGTGGCTTAAAACGGAGAGAACTTGCTGGACCTCCCTGTGAAGTCCATTCAAGTCGAGGTGCTGCAAAAGGGAGGGTTCAGTTGCTTCTTGTCTTCTGTGCCTCAAAAAGTGCCGGGACCAACAGCCCCCTTTCCTTATCCTACCCCCTTTCCTGGGCCTGGCCAGCCGGCATGGAGCAACTCAGACTTGTGCCCACAATATTGCTGCTTGACCTGTGGTGGCCACTTACCCCAGGAAGATCTCCAGCCGCCGAAATCCCCTCACGGGATGCAGCCGAGCCTGTGCTGGTCCCACGTGGGAATTGGGTTAGGACGGGGCTGCCCACTGGCTGACTAGAACGAGGCGGAAGGAGGACAGCATTTAGAATTTTGCATCCAAATTTGGAAATCATACCTGCTTAAAATGCCAGGCGTTTTACATTAGACCACTTTCCATGTCATGTGGGTAAGAATATTGACAATTGTACAGAAGCTTCCTGCCTGAATGGCTCATAAATTGTTCCCCCTGATGAGTTCTGTGGGAGGAGAACAACAGTCTGGACCCGTCTCCCCCTGTAGCCGGGCGGGCAGGACGATGTTGAGCCCATTCTGTGTGGACAGAACATTCTTCTGTCTTCTTTGAATGGGATATGGGAGACTATTTCATGTAAGTGCTAAAAAGCATTTTGGGCTTACTTTGAAAGAACCCTTTGCATACCTGGGTAGACCCTTAAGTGAGAATGTCTAAGTTCGGGTGATTTATCTCTTTCCTTTCTTGTTCATTCACCTTTATCATTTCAGCCATTTTTGCATTTTGCATTATATCAGTTGACATATTGTAAACACTTACCTGTATGTAGCATGTTTGCAGCTCTGTGCAAAGTTCTGGCGAGATAAAACGTCTCACATTTTCTCTGCAGGAGGTCTGGCTCTTTCAGCCAAATTTAATAGGTATTTATGCATTGCAAAGATCTTATCTCCTGTCCTATTGGTTCCGGGTCATTCCTAGGCTCACATTATCCTGAAAAGAGGGGAGAGCAAATGAGCAAGTAATTTGTTAATGTCATAGAGGATGAACTTGGTTAGGAAGGGAAGTGTACGCTTTATAATAACACAAGTGTTTCCTTGCTAATCCCTTGGCAGGTTCATTATCTGCAGAGCCTCAGGCAACTGTTGACCTATCGTGACAGAGAAATTTAACCCACAGCATGAAATTAATCCTCAAAGACTTGTGTCTGCCCATTCTAAAAATAATAAATCTAAAGTGATTTTCTAATTCCCTTCTAACTTTAAGTACAAGTGTTAAATTGATATCTAAGCTCCATGGCACATGACAAACTGTTGATTTATGGTTAGCTATGAGAATGAATGAATGAATATTTATTTGAAGAACATATACCCCACCTTTCTCACGCTGAAGCAAATGCCCAAGGCGGCTTACAGAGAACAAAGTGCAATGTAACCACAATAAGTAAAACAAGGATTAAAGAAAACAACAGCAGCATTAATGGGAACAATGAGAGTAACAAGAATAAAATTAGACCCAACTCTCCATATCAGGTCGTATGGGGGTGGGGAGGGGAAAAAACATTTGACCGGGGAGTGAGCAAAACTATGACAGTATTCCAGAGGGACAGAGGGTAGCCAGCCAACCACCGTCCAAAGGCCAGACTAAATGGGTATGATTTGAGCCCTCTCCGAAAGGCCACGAGGGAGTGTGTAGTTCTCAGTTCTTCTGGGAGGGAATTCCGTATTTGTGGAGCCTCTACAGAGAAGACTCGTCCCTGAGCTGCCATCCCTTTCACTTGGGCCAGTGGGGGCACTTGAAGGAGAGCCCCTGTAGATGACCTAAGAGGGTGAACTGCTATGCATGGGAGGAGGCGGTCCTTTAGGTAGGCTGGGCCTGAGTCATGAAGGGCCTTGAAGCTCAGTGCCATCATGTTCAGTTGGGATCGGGAGTGAGTGGGCAGCCACTGCAGCTGCTGAAGGAGGGGTCCTGCTGAGCCAGACCGTCTCGCCCCTGTAACCCCCCCAGGCTGCTGCATTTTGTACTAACTGTAGCCTTTGAACTGTTCTCAAGGGAAGCCCGGCATACAGCGCGTTGCAGTAGTCCAGCCTTGAGATCACTAACGCATGAATCACTGTGGCCAGTAACCAAAATACAAAGGCTCTCTCTGTGTGCATGTGTGCGCGCACGTGTGTGTGTGTGTGTGTGTGTGTGTGTGTGTGTGTGTGTGTGAGGGGTACAAAAATGTGTTCAGCAAAATGTCACTTACGTTGATTCACAAAATTCCGCACAAAACGCATGTTTCATCATTTTTGTGCATTTTTTATAAAATTCGTAGGTACGAATAATTATAAGGTGCAGTGCTGGAGTTACAGTATAAACTTATATATTTGGCTTAATGGTTGTAGAAGCAAATGGTTATGAATCCATCTTCTTTTCAAAACAAAAAACAATTAACTCAGGCAGAAACAAGCGGACCAACCTAGTTTTTCTTCACTTTTACAATGATATGAATGCATTTTACAAATTATGTTCCCGTGTTAATCTTTTTGGTGGATCCTTTGTGATGTTTTACAAGAGAACATTTTTTTCTGTGCTAGACGCTTGAGCCCATCACTGGAAATTTCTCACAGGAGCCTCTGAACAAAGAAGGGTGATTGAAGCGTTCTTGCTCTCCTTTGCGGTATGATGTGGTCCTTGCAAAGGAGGGAGGGCCCCTTCTCTTCTCGGCCGCTTATTTCTTCTAACGTGCTTATTTCTGTAAATGAGTTAGAACCCGCCTTTCCTCTGAACAAACAGAGCACTCATTGCTATGGGTCCTCACATAAAAAATGCCACATTACTCATCCATCACTTCATCTGCCGACACATCCCCTTTCTAAAAACCTAAAGAAAACCAAACCATTCTCACGTAACATTGTCCTCTATAAAGACAAAGGAAAAGATTTTCATTTTAATTGGCTCAAATGTTACTGAGGAGGTCTACACAATATTGCTTCACACTCCTCCTTCCCAAGTAGTGGAAAGTTTCAAACCTTTGTGCAGAGGCATTTCTACAGGGAGGGCAAAGCTCTAAGTGTTGCAAGAAGCCTTACCCTGTCACGTAAATCCCTCCTCTCCCTTGCTGCTGTAGCCAGTAAGCAACACCAAGATGTTGCTGTTCCCTGTGAGGATTGGCTAAAATGGTGCAGGAGAGGAGTGATTTCCACTGCAAGGTGAGGCTTCTTGCAAAACTTAGAGCTTTGCCATCCCTGTAGAAACGCCACTGCCTTTGTGTCTCATTCACAGAGTCAGAGAGGCCAGCACACAGATGTGCACCATCTTCCCTGACTCCGAGAGTGGTCTAACACGCTTTACAGTGGCCCTTGTGCCGGCCCAAAGTTGTTGGCCTGACTTTAGGCTAGGATTGCGCTCCTACATATGTAGCACTGTATGTGTGGGTGGGCAATTGCTAGAGAGAATCACACTGTGACAAAAAGCCACTTGCCCGGCAGTAAAAAATCACCTTTGGGGCACAATCCTCACCTGCAGTTAGGCCAGCACAGTTAGGGCAGCACCAGGGCCACCGTGATGCGTGTTTTGACCACTCTCAGCACCAGGGAGGTTGGCGCACGTCTGTGCCGGCCTCTCTGACTCCGAGGGTGGTCCAAACATCCTTTACGGTGTCCCTGGTGCCAGCCAAACTGTGGTGGCCCAACTCCAGGTGAGGATTGCACCCACATGCATGTGCACCTGCATGCACCTCAAAGCACACGGGAGCCACTTTGCTGGTGACACCTCACTTACGTTTATCATTTTTAACTTTGCATATAAAAATGACATCCAAGCATGTCAATTGCTGACAATCACACCTGAACATGTTCTGTCTTGAAATGTCACCCATACATTTCTACTGGCCCAATCCATGATGAAATACATTTTTTTATGCTGAGCAATACTGTGAGGACACAAATCAAGGATGTTATATCAGTTGCTTGGGTTATGTGCATGAATGGCCATCTCCCCCCCCCCCCAAAAGAAAAGAAAACACACCCCCCCCAAAGGAGAAGGATGGGCCAGTCTCAATTGGGGAAATGTGGTTTGGGACACATTGAATTAGATGTGACAAAGGTCCAGATTCTGGCTGTCCCAGTTATGCCAACTGTCCACTCACTTTAATCTTCACGGAAGTGAATAAAGGCATTATAGGGGTCAGTTACCTGCCAGCCTGGGATGAGTGAAGAAGTAAGTCTTAAAACGTCTTTAAAAGACTTGGCTCTGGGAAGACCAGGAGGGGGGAGCTGGTGGTGGTGTCCTGAATTCCAACTGATGGTTAAAATAACACTTTTTGAATTCCAGGGGTGAAAGAAGTATTCAAAGTTGTGAACAGGGCCTTAAGATCTTTCTTTGATCTCAAGATTTTCAAGAGGTTGGAGACAGTTATTTAACAGGATTATTCCCCTTCCCCCAATAATCTTTTTTTGTTTTGTTTAAAGACATAAAGCTGCAAAACAGGCAGTAAAAATTGGTGGCAAAGTCTCTGCCTCGTAGAAGGTTGTAGTGTGTCTGCTGCCCACAACCTTTGGCTGGTTCCCCTTTAACAAAAAGTCATGTTTGGTAGCTTTAAAATTATCAGCACATTGAAAAATCTCGTTAAACCTGAAAGAAGGCGTCCTGTTTCCCTTTAGATTTCACATTTCAGATGCTGATGAAAAACATAAAAAAAAGATGTGGGGAGGGACTCGCCTTTTATTCCTGAAGTCAGTAAGAAACATTATGGAAAACTGTGTTAACTCTCGCAAATCCCTCTACAGCTATAAACGTACAAATGAGATTGTCCCTGCTGTTTCAGCCAGGCCTGTGAACTTCAGAGCAATAGGATATTTATAAGAAAATTCCAGACATAGCCAGGCGCTGTGATCCATATGACCCAAACTTTCCAGTCGTTGTCTCTCCTCTTGTCTTTAAGGAAAAACAGAGGGGCATAAAATAAAAACTTGGACAAGCACAAATCATTGTTATGACTCCTTATAATGAATGATTTGCGTGCTGCTTTATAGAGTAGTTAGGCTGCACTTTTAAAGGGAAAAAAATATTTAAACCAAATTTAACCACTTTATGTTAATTCTCAAGCAGCTCTTGCTTTTTTCCTGTCTTTCTCCCCTCCCTCGGCCCTGTTGCAGCTCCATCCCCCACCTCTGCTGTTTCAGCTGGGGAAGTGTGGGGTGACTTCACACCGCCGTGGGGCTGTGTGGGTGCCGTTTTGGCCCTGAGCCCGCTTGCCAGGTGGTTATAGCTACTGACCTGTCCCCCAGAGGGAGTTTAAGCCAAATGTCAGTAAATTTCACAAATAACTCTCTCTCTCTCTCTCTCTCTCTCTCTCTCTCTCTCTCTCTCTCTCTGTGTGTGTGTGTGTGTGTGTGAGTGAGTGAGTGAGTGAGTGAGTGAGAGAGAGAGGGGGGAGAGAGAGAGAGAGAGAATTTGCTATACTTCGTGTTCATTTGCAGCTCAGAACGTCTGTCTGTGTGGGGCGGGCATACATTATGTCTGTATTCTGGTCTTTGGCAAAGGGTCATCACTGGATTCAACCACACACTAATTTTGCAATCAACTTCATATTTGGGGGGGGGCAGGGAGAAGGGGTTTGCATGTTGCCCTATTTTATAAGATAAAAAAACTTTCAGGGACACGCCTGTCACAAAAGGGAGGTTTTAGAAGCTAAAAACAGGTTTCTGGGCAAGAACCCAGAAAGTTTATCTCAACTTTTGTGCAACCCAACCTGGACTTTTCAAGGTAATTGTTTTTTGTTTTTTTTATATATTCCTTTATGCACAGCGGTGCTTGCCAAGTCTGTTTCTTGGCATTATACTGAGAAAGATGGTGGGGCACCCTTGCAAGACATGTTATCCCAGTGAATCAGAAGCCTTTCCTCTAGAATCCCTTTCCAAGGTGTTGGAGCTGGGGTTCTCCAACCTTTTAGCACCAGGAGCCACTTTTCAGAATGACAAATCTGTCCACTGGAAGTGATGTCATTAACCTCGAAGTGTTTTCATTAACCTGGAAGTGATGCCATCAAGGCAGGAAAATTTCAACACCCCCATGCACCAAAATCAAATCAATTAAACTGACAGTTCATAAAAAATATAAGTTTAAAAATTTATTTAAAATAAAGAACCTCCTTCGCTCTCACGAGCAGTTGCTGATCTGCTTTAAAAAAAATTCCCACACATGCCAAAGGCTGTAATTCTATGGACACTTACTCAGGAGTAAGCCCCATTGACTATCATTGCTAAAAGCATATACATAGTAGCCTGTTAAAAGTAACATTTCCCCAAATGCAGTAACATATCATGGTAGCATCAAGACTAAACATAAAATACACATTGAAATGAATGGAGACCCATCTGAAATTGGCTTGCAACCCACTTAGTGGATCCTGACCCATAATTTAAGAAACATGGGTGTAGAGAACCAGTCCCTGTCTTGAGATGGGCAAAAATTTTCAGGTTTATTTGCTCTTAATAAACCATAGCATAGAAGGTTAAGATCATCAGTTTTAACTTGCTATTTTACTGTCCTTTGCTGAAGAAAGTATTAAACAGGCACTCACTTCTAGCTGATAATCAAAACCATGTATGTTTAATATTGGGGCACAGTGGGGGATGAGAATATAGCTATTAATTCAAAATGTTCCAGCTTTCATGAATTCTGTTTAGAACTTTAATGGTGTTTTAATAGTGCTCTCTGTGGCTTGGCCATACACATTATAGCCAGACATATCAAACAAGCAGTATTTTTTTTTCTATGAAATACAGATCTGTTGTTCAAAATGCTGATGTAACTAAAGACATAATCTGATATTTTTCTGTACTTGATCTTAACCAAAAGGCCAAGAAGTGTTAATCTGCTATGTTCTAAAGCAGAACATTTTCCCAATATTGGAATGACTTTTTTCTTTTGGGTGCACATATAGAATCTGAGATGAATAGTTGGGCTGTATTATAGCTAACCAAACTTAATGAAAGTCAGGAAGCCAGCAGAGAGTGCCCATGAACATCAGCATCTACATAAATCCAAGCAAATAAGGCAAAAAGGTGTGGCACCTTAGTTAAGACTTGTATTGGTAATAGGTTCCAAGGGATTAGGCAGGTTGAGTTGTCAACAATACAATCCAGGTCCATCACAGTAGGCAATCAGATGTTTCAGGTTGTGGGGGAATGGGCAGCCAAATGGCAGATGCGTTACAACATAGACAAATGTAAAGTGATGCACGTTGGGGCAAAAAACCAAAACTTCACCTATAGGCTAATGGGTTCTGAGCTGTCTGTGACAACTCAGGAGAGAGATCTTGGGGTGCTGGTGGACAACTCAATGAAGGTATCGACCCTGTGTGCGGCAGCAATTAAGAAGGCCAATTCCATGCTTGGGGTCATTAAAAAAGGGGTTGAGAATAAAACAGCCAATATTATCATGCCATTGTACAAATCGATGGTAAGGCCACACCTGGAATACTGTGTCCAGTTCTGGTCGCCGCATCTCAAAAAGGACATAGTGGAGCTGGAAAAGGTGCAGAAGAGAGCGACAAAAATGATTACGGGGCTGGGGCACCTCCCTTATGAAGAAAGACTGCAGCGTTTGGGGCTCTTCAGCCTAGAGAAAAGGTGCCTGAGGGGGGACATGCTTGAGACATACAAAATAATGCACGGAAGGGATAAAGTCGATAGAGGGATGTTCTTTTCCCTCTCTCAAAACACCAGAACCAGGGGGCATCCACTAAAATTGAGGGTTGGGAGAGTTAAAACAGATAAAAGGAAGTACTTTTTTACCCACCGGGTAGTTAATCTGTGGAACTCCTTGCCACAGGAGGTGGTGATGGCATCTGGTCTTGATGCCTTTAAGAGGGGATTGGACAGATTTCTGGAGGAAAGGTCCATCGTGGGCTATAGGCAATGATGGATTGTGCAACCTCCTTACAAAGGTGGTGGGCTACTGGTACCGGGTGCAAGGGAGTGGCAACAGGATGCAAGCATCTTGTTGTTTCATGCCTCCCTGGGGCACCTGGTGGGCCGCTGTGAGATACAGGAAGCTGGACTAGATGGGCCTTTGGCCTGATCCAGCAGGGCTCTTCTTATGTTCTTATGTTCAGGCAGTAACAAGTAATTCTACAGGAATTTTGTAGGATTCCTCAGTGGAAGGAGGTTGCACAGTCCATCATTGCCTATAGTCCACGATGGACTTTCCTCCAGAAATCTGTCCAATCCCCTTTTAAAGGCACCTAGGCCAGATGCCATCACCACCTCCTGTGGCAAAGAGTTCCACAGATTAACTACCCACTGGGTAAAAAAAATACTTCCTTTTATCTATTTTAACTCTCCCAACCCTCAGTTTTAGCGGATGCCAAAACTATATATATATATTTGCCACATATATTCCAAGTCCATATATACTGTAACACACTGGTCACAGAACACAGCAGATACAACCTAGCAGATAGCAGATACACTAACTCTCACACACTAGAGCACACACTAGCACACACTAGCTAGAAACACACTGTCTGGAGAGAAGCTTCTAGATGCTGCTTATATCCATCACAGTGGTAACTCACTTCAGCGAGTGCTGTCCTGCGATGAAGTGCCTCGTCCGCGACCAAGTGCCAGGTAAATAAGCATGTTACGCACCTGTGCGAGGAGAAGGCGGCGGGTGCAGGGGGGGGGAAGGGGGATCCTTGAAAAGATAAGGTAAGTATTCTTCTCACCTGTAAATCTACTCTAAGATTAGGTTTAAGGTTGAGTTTATTTTAAGGAAAGGTTAAATTTAAGTCTGAGTAAATTTTCATCTTAAAGGTAATTACTGTAAATCCACTGTATGGCTAAACAACTTTAAATTTGGGTAGGAGTGAGATTAAGCTGTGACCTTAAAAGTAAACCAATTAACTAATTACACTAAATTAAACTAAAGTTTCAGTGTTTTAAACTATTTGGGGTCTAAAATACACTTAGCCAAAAGCTCAGGCATAAGGCAGCATAAAGTGGAACATTAAGGAGTGCAGGAACTAGGCCAACTAGGGAGTGACCCCCTTTCAGAAGGTGATTGTGTTACCTTCAGAAGGTAATTGTGTTATCTGAATTCCTAGGCAGCAATCAGCCTCTATTGTCCAGGTGGGGCCAGCCCTTTTAAGGCAGGTAGAAAGGAAGAACTTTCTAGCAAAGGAAGGAAGGAAGAACGAACAAACAAACTTCCTATGTATAGCAGAACCTTCTAGCGAGTGGTTCATGAGCAGCGAATGCTGTCCTGCAATGAAGTGCCTCATCCATGACCAAGTGCCAGGTAAACAAGCATGTTACGCACCTGTGCGAGTGAAGCAGCAGGGCGAGGAAGCCAGGGCCCCAGACTCTGCCCTTTCTCTAAGAAGCAGGGAAGCTCATTCCTAAACAGAGATGGAGCCAGACAGCCAGCAGTTGGGTGGGGGCTATCCAGTGCTTTGTACAGTGCCACATGTATGACTATATGCCTCTGGGGCATAAGTATGTCCTTGGTGCAAGGAGTTTCAGGGACTCAGGGAATGTGTCTGCTCCCTGGAGTCCTTGGTTGCGGACTTGGAAAAGCAGAGGCAGGCAGCGAGGGTCCATGGTGAGACATCTGGGGACTTGCATGCTTCGTCCAACCCTCAGATGGGCAGCTCCTCAGCTGCTGGGGAAAGGAGTCTCAGGGCTGGAGGACGTCAGCCTGGAACCAGTGGCGTTTCTACAGGGATGGCAAAGCTCTAAGTTTTGCAAGAAGCCTTACCTTGCAGTGGAAATCACTCCTCTCCTGCACTGGTTTAGCCAATCTTGGCGTGGCTTACTGGCTACAGCAGCAAGGGAGAGGAGGGATTTACATGACAGGGTAAGGCTTCTTGCAAAACTTAGAGCTTTGCCATCCCTGTAGAAACGCCTCTGCCTGGAACAGAAGGAATCAATCCCCAAGGGGGGACCCCTTCTTCCAGTGATGAGCCCGGATCCAGTCGCACTAAGGATGCTCCTCGGCGGGAGGGGGGTCGTGGTCTCCTTGTAGTGGGCAATTCCATAGTTAGGAATATAGAGAGGGGGGGTCTGTGACAGATATGAGGACCGCACGGTGACTTGCCTGCCTGGTGCGAAGGTTGCAGACATCACGTCTCATCAAGATAGGCTGGTAAGGAGTGCTGGGGAGGAGGTAGCGGTCGTGGTGCATGTTGGCACCAATGACGTGGGGAAATGTAGCCGGGAGGTCCTGGAAGCCAAATTTAGGTTGCTAGGCAGGATGCTAAAGGCCAGGACCCCCAAGGTAGCGTTCTCAGAAGTGCTACCCATTCCACGCGCAGGGTCGGCTAGACAGGCAGAGCTCAGCGGTCTCAATGCGTGGATGAGACGGTGGTGTCAGGAGGAGGGGTTTAGATTCGTTAGGCACTGGGGGACGTTCTGGGACAAGCCAGGCCTGTACAAGAGGGACGGGCTTCACCTGAACCAGAATGGAACCAGGCTGCTGGCACACAACATTAAGAAGGTGGCAGAGCAGCTTTAAAACTGATCCTTGGGGGAAAGCCGACAGGAGCCGAGTGGCGTCCGGTTCGGAACTCCTCATCACTACAGGAAGAGGAGGGTGGAGGAGTACCAAAGAGTAATGGAGGAGTAGGAAATAGAACTTCAAACGCAAGTGTAACTGACAGTTTGTCCAGTAGAAAGAGAGGTGAGGAAAAGGGATCAAAAAAGAGTCCCTCCTTAGGGAACCCCCTGTATGGGTGTTATTATGCGAATGCCCAAAGTCTCCGAGCAAAGATGGGAGAACTGGAATGTTTGGTGACTAGGGAAAAGATTGATATAGTAGGCATAATGGAAACCTGGTGGAAACCATGAGCGTGCCTGCATGGCTGACAAACAAAGTTAGAGAAGCTGTAAAGAGCAAGGAAGCTTCTTTCCGTAAATGGAAGTCTTGCCCCAGTGAGGAGAAGAAGACCATAAACTCTGGCAAAAGACAAGTAAGAAGGTGATACGGGAGGCCAAGAAAGAGTTTGAGGAATGCATGGCTAGTAACATAAAGGGGAATAATAAAAGCTTCTTCAAATATGTTAGAAGCAGGAAATCTGCCAGAGAGGCGGTTGGCCCGCTGGATGGTGAAGGAGGGAAAGAGGCGATAAAAGGGGACTGGGAGATCGCAGAGAAGTTAAATGAATTCTTTGCATCCGTCTTCACAGCAGAAGAACTTGGGCAGATACCGCAGCCAAACAACCCTTCCTAACTAAGGAATTAAATCAGATAATTGTCAATAAAGATGTTTTAGATCAAATTGATAAATTACATATAAATAAGTCACCAGGCCCAGATGGTCTACACCCAAGGGTTATTAAGGAACTAAAGAACGAAGTTGCTGACTTCTTAACTAGAGTATGCAACTTGTCCCTTCAAACAGCCACGGTGCCAGAGGATTGGAGGGTAGCCAATGTCACACCAATCTTTAAAAAAGGGAGAAGGGGGGACCCTGGAAACTACAGGCCGGTCAGCCTAATGTCTGTTCTGGGTAAGATGGTGGAAAGCCTCATCAAAGATAAAATCCTAAAACATGTAGAGGAACAAGTACTGCTGAAGGAAAGTCAGCATGGCTTCTGTAAGGGTAAGTCTTGCCTCACGCAGAGGCGGATCTAAGGGGGGGAAATCTCTAAGTTTTGCAAGAAGCCTTATCTTGCAGTGGAAAACACTCCTCTCCTGCACTGTTCTAGCCAATCCTCACAGGGAACAGCAACATCTTGGCAACATCTTGCAACAGCAACATCTTGCTTACTGGCTACAGCAGCAAGGGAGAGGAAGGATTTACATGACAGGGTAAGGCTTCTTTCAAAACTTACAGATTTGCCCCCCCCCTTAGATCCACCTCTGGCCTCACAAACCTTTTGGAATTCTTTGATAAGGTCAACAGGCACGTGGATGTGGGTGAACCTGTGGATATCATATACCTGGATTTTCAGAAGGCGTTTGACACAGTCCCCCACCAAAGGCTGCTGAAGAAACTTCACAGTCAGGGAATAAGAGGGCAGGTCCTCTTATGGATTCAGAATTGGTTGAGGGCCAGGAAACAGAGAGTGGGGGTCAATGGGCAATGTTCACAATGGAGAGAGGTGAAAAGCGGAGTGCCCCAGGGATCTGTCTTGGGGCCAGTGCTTTTCAACTTGTTCATAAATGACCTGGAGACAGGGATAAGCAGCGAGGTGGCCAAGTTTGCGGATGACACAAAAATTTTCCGGGTGGTGAAAACCAGAAGGGGTTGTGAAGAGCTCCAGAAGGATTGCTCCAAGTTGGGAGAATGGGCGGCAAAATGGCAGATGCGTTTCAATATAAATAAGTGTACAGTGATGTACATTGGGGCAAAAAATCAAAACTTCACCTATAGGCTAATGGGTTCTGAGCTGTCTGTGACAGCTCAGGAGAGAGATCTCGGGGTGCTGGTGGACAGTTTAATGAAGCTATCGACTCAGTGTGCGGCATCAATTAAGAAGGCCAATTCCATGCTTGGGGTAATAAAAAGGGGTTGAGAGTAAAACAGCCAATATCAAGCCATTGTCCAAATCGATGTTGAGGCCGCACCTAGAATATTGTGTACAGTATCGCCGCACCTTAAACAGGACATAGTAGAGCTAGAAAAGGTGCAGAAGAGAGCAACAAAAATGATTACGGGGCTGGGGCACCTCCCTTATGAAGAAAGACTGCTGCATCTGGGGCTCTTCAGCCTAGAAAAAAGGCGCCTGAGAGGGGACATGATTGAGACATACAAGATAATGCACGGAAGGGATAGAGCCGATAGAGGGATGTTCTTTTCCCTCTCTGAAAACACCAGAACCAGGGGGCATCTGCTAAAACTGAGGGTTGGGAGAGTTAAAAAAGATAAAAGGAAGTACTTTTTTACCCACCGGGTAGTTAATCTGTGGAACTCTTTGCCACAGGAGATGGTGATGGCATCTGGTCTATATGCCTTTAAGAGGGGATTGGACGGATTTCTGGAAGAAAAGTCCATCGTGGGCTATAGGCCATGATGGACTGTGCAGCCTCCTTACATTGGTGGTGGGCTACTTCAGAGTACCGGGTGCAAGGGAGTGGCAACAGGCTGCAAGCATCTTGTTGTCTCATGCCTCCCTGGGGCACCTGGTGGGCCGCTGTGAGATGCAGGAAGCTGGACTAGATTGGCCTTTGGTCTGACCCAGCAGGGCTCTTCTTATGTTCTTAGGTGAGTGTGCCTGTCCACCCATGTGGCTCTCAAACATGTCTGGGATCTGGTGTGATGTAGTGGCTTGAATGATGAGCATCGTCTGGAACGTCATCTGGTCCAAATCCCCACTTGGTCCTGATGCTGAGTGAATGACCTTGGATGGGCCCCTAAAGAACGACGGGGGTGGTGGTGGTGGTGGTGGTGGTGGTAAGCACTGCCTTGCAAGTTTGTTGCAGAGAACATACAAGTGGGGGGGGGGGCACAATGTGTGCCTGAGTTCCTTGGAGGCAAATGGAAATAAATGTGATATTTTTATCCAGTTTAAAAATCTTGGAGGCAATTTCTTCTGAAGAATAGAAATCAAAGCCATGTAGACTGATTTGTTTTTGTCCACAAGGCCACAAGGAGAGGCCACAAATTAGGACAGACCAAATGGTAATGCTGATCTTGGACCATTCACAGCTCTGGGATTTTAGTGGGGCAGAACCTGCCAGGCCTCTAAGAAGTCCAAGCAAAGCTGGCAAAAAGCTGAGCCACGTTCTCACTTTCTCATTGAGCTCAGCGGCCTGCCTGAGGTCTCTAACTGGGAGTCAAACAGTGGCCCTGCTCACTAAGTGGATGACTTAGTTCTGCAAAATGCTACTTGCGATATTTATGGCTTGCGTTGTGCTCTGTTGTGAGACTTTTTGAGAGAGGCAGCCCTAAGGAGTTATTTTGCAGATTTCCACGCATCTGCGCCACGGACAAGTCCAACCTGCTCTTGGGCAGCTTTAATGGATGCATCTCTGGCTTTGTCAAGTGTTCTGAGTGTCTTTTAATTATTTTCACACACCAGGCCGCGTTCTGTGTTTGGAAGGCGACGGTGTTTTTCCACACATTCTAAAGATGAGGGGAAGGAAACCCAGTGAATTGGTGGGTAGGGGCAGCCCAATCCAAAAGTGGCAGAGAGCGGAGTGGGGGAGGAGCCGGCCCAGGAGGGAGGGGGGGCTGGTGGCAGCAGCACATGCGGTAAGCACATGACCCCCACTCCCAGGCCTGGCAGACGGACGAGAGCTGCTTGGGTCAGCGCCAGTTATTCGTAGCTGTCGCAGATCCAAGGAGCCCCATAGGGCACACCGGGGCGTTGCCTGGGAAAGGGGAAAAGGTCCCCTTATATTGCCCCGAGGAGATCACCAGCCTGCTCCTAACTGGTGCTGGGGACAGCACAGGCCGCACCTGAGACGCTCCGTGACATACAGGAGCCTGGACTAGATGGGCCTTGGGCCTGACCCAGCAAAGGGGCTCTGCTGAGGTTCTTTCGTTCTGAGCGAGTGCGTTATTTAGGAGGGACAGCTATGCATTCACTCTCCCAGAAGCTTGGTTACCTCAGGATACAGACTCAGGGCGCAATCCTGTACCCCCGCTGCGCCGACGCAAGGCCCGTTAATTGCGTGCCGGCGCAATGCGTGCTTGGGTGACATGGAGGAGGCGTGCCAGGGGTGTGCTGGGGGCATGGCCCCGCCGGGCACGGCAGTGCCATATACAAGCCCCGACCAGAGGGCAGACAGGCCCCCCCGGATGCCCGGCGCTGCTGCACCCGCTCTCGGGCGAGGGCAGGTCCGAGGAGCCCCACAGACCCCGTGGACACGCTGCCCCCGTGCAAGCGCAGCCGAGGCCCCCCGCCCACCGCTGGACCACCCAGGCAGGCCGCAGGGGGTCAGCGTGAGCCCGGCCCGGCCCTGGAGGCTGAGCTGCTGCAGGCAGAGACGCAGGTTGCTGCCCTGGGCCCATGTTGACAGGGGGTGACATCGGGGCAGGGCAACTGGGGTGGGAGCCAGGGGCCAGGGTGGGATGAGCGCGGGAGCGGCCGGGGCGTGGGGAGCGGTGCCGGGCATCCGGGGGGGGCCTGTCTGCCCTCTGGTCGGGGCTTGGATATGGGGCCTGGGTGTGGGTGCGGCTGCTGTGGGGTGAGCAGGGAGGTTGGACCGTGGCTACCACGGGGGTGGCTCAACACCTGCACTGGCCTTGGGCACAGCCCCCTGGGCCCCTGAGCTGCGGCTGTGGTCAGGGGGCACCAGTCCCACCGCTCATGGGCTCCCCTCTTCTGGGGGCGGCCGGCAGGGAGGTCCGGAGCCGTCCCAGGGTGGCCCTTGTGGCACTCCCGTGTCTGCCGCCCCTGCAGACCCCCTGGGCCCCTGAGCTGTGGCTGTGGTCAGGGGGCACCAGTCCCACCGCTCACGGGCTCCCAGGGGGTCTGCAGGGGCGGCAGACACGGGAGTGCCACAAGGGCCACCCTGGGACGGCTCCGGACCTCCCTGCCGGCCGCCCCCAGAAGAGGGGAGCCCATGAGCGGTGGGACTGGTGCCCCCTGACCACAGCCGCAGCTCAGGGGCCCAGGGGGCTGTGCCCAAGGCCAGTGCAGGTGTTGAGCCACCCCCGTGGTAGCCACGGTCCTCAACGGCGTGGCTGGACGCACCTGCTGTCGGTCCCCAGAGGTCGTGGCACAGCAGGTTGGTAGATGGATAAAGGTTCATTCCGATCAATGGTTCCGCTACAAAGGCTCACACGGCCCACAACACACACAGCATGCACATGGGGGCCCACTGTGGGATGAGGGAGTTGGCTGTCTGGTCCTGCCTAGAGCATCCCTTGCCCTGGATCCCTGGGGTGGCCCCCAACCCCTGGGCACAGAAGCATAGAGCTGGCAGGGACCCACAAGCTCATCTGTCCAACCTCCCTGCTCACCCCACAGCAGCCGCACCCACACCCAGGCCCCTAGGCAAAGTACTCCGCGGCCACACGGTCATGGATTGCCACCCCCCTGGGGTCCTGCCGTGGCTGGCGTGGGGGCTCCTCAGCCGCTGGTGGAACATCCATGGGGCTGTGGCCCTCTTCCGGGTCGAGTACTGGGGTCTTCCGGCGCACGCACAGGTTGTGCAGCCTGGCACATGCCACAAAGGTCTTGGCAGCAGCCTCTGACGTCTGCATCAGGCGGCCCCCTGAAAGGTGCAGGCATCGGAAACGCATCTTCAGCGGCCCAAAGGCGCGTTCAATGGCCAGGCGGGTCCTCCTGTGTGCGACATTGTAATTGGCGTCCCCGGGATGTGGGGTGAGGAGGTACGGGCGCAGGGGATAGCCACGGTCACCTGGGGGTGGGGGAGGTGTGTCAGTGGGCAGCAGGGCGCCCCCCTGCCCACGCCCTGGGCCCCTGCTTACCCAGGAGCCAGCCCATGCCCTTGGGTCACGTGTTCAGTGCCACCCGGAGGCCGAACCCATCGTGGACGCTGATGGGGAACAGGGCCAGGCCACTGGTGAAGAGCCCCTGCGCATCGCAGGGGGCCTGTACGTTCGTCGAGTGCCGGTGGTGCCAGTTCCTGTAGAGGCCTGGCGCCCTGGTTGGGGCAAGGATGCCCACATGGGTGGCTTCCACTGCGCCAATGTCATTGGGGAACCCAGCCTCAGCATAGAGTGCCTCCCGCGCAGCTTGGCCTCCTCAGTGGGGAAGGTTGTGAGCATCCAAGAACGCATCCACGCACCAGCTGGCAGAGGACTGGGAGGTGGCATGCCAGTGGGTGACGTCCCCCTGGAAGCTCCCTGTGGCCAGGCAGTGCAGGCCCATCAGGACCTTCCGGAGGGCGGGGGTGTTCCTCCCGGAGGCCACCCGGGGCTGCAGATGGGCCCCAGGAGCTGGCAGACCTCCTCCGTTGCACCCCTGTCCAGCCAGGAGGCAGGCGGCATCGTTGCCAGGCACTGGGCTGACCCCGGGTGCTCCAGGATGGGGAGGAACGCCTGCAGGACGTGGCTGAGGGCTGGCAGGGGCCCCCAGGGCAGGACGGCTGAGGCAGGAGGGAGGCCGCACCAGCGTGTGCATCGCGGCAGCTGCACAACATCACGGGGCGGGCACAGTCCCTGGCCCGGCCTGGCATTCCTTTCGGGGGCGCTGGTCGGTCTCGGTTGCTGGCCTCGCTGATCAGAGGCCGTGGTCTGGTCCACCTACTCGTGGGCCGGGAGCTGTTGCTGCATGGCAGCCCAGGGGCCCCCCGAGGGGGTTCGGATCCAGGGTAGGTGGCCCCACGCTCTCCCCTGGATAGAGCGCGAACTCCTTTGTCTGCACCAGATGGCTGCTGAGACTCCCGTGCTGGCCCTCGCCTGGGGGAAGGGGGGGACCCGGGCCCGGAAGGCACGCTCTGCCTCCTTTGTTCGTGTTGCTGAGGCCGTGGGCACCCTGGGCGTCAGCAGGTGCACGGCTGCACAGTGCCAGAAGCGCCTGGACCAGTCCCTGCGGGGGCTCCGGAGAACTGCCCGGGAAGCTGCCGCTGCGCAAGGGGATGTGGGTGCTGCGGTCACCGCTGACGCCGGGCAAGTGGACGCCCGCCAGCTGCTGGAGGTCCAAGCAGCACCTTCTTGCTACGCGGCCCCAGGAGGTCTCTCAGGCAGGGGCGGGCCGTGCAGCTGCTGGGGCCTGTCAGAGGGACCGCAGTTGCCGGCCCAACCTCACCGCCAGGCACGTGATGCCTCCCCACCATCAGAGGGCGAGCCCCCTGCCCAGGCGCGGGTTGTCACACGGGCGCAGACCAGGGGGCAGTCTGCTCCTGGCAGGCAGCCCCGCGGTGGTGGGAAGCGGCCCCGGTGATGGCCTCCCCTGCCCCCCCCGTCCGCCATCTGCCTTGCCCTCGGAAGCCGTGCCCGTTGCCAGGGACGCTCTCCTGCTGCCCCAGACCGGGTTTGGAGCGCACGTCCACATTTCCGGCATACTGCTGGCGCAGCGGCACGGCCTTCCTCCTCTTCCTCCTCCCACCCCACCTGTCCCCTGCAGCGCCCACGGGACCTTCGGATTTGGCCCTCCCTGCCTCAACGCTGCTGTGCCTAATGCCTGCACCGGCATTAGGTAGGATTGGGCCGGCATGTTCGTTTGTACCTGTAAATATGGAAATATACAGAATACGGAAAAAAATATTGTGTGCCTACAGACAAATGGCACAAATTCAGCTGAGAGTGCTTTTGAACATACCCTGGGAAATGGTCACCAGGTTAATCTGTGCAGCCAGAACTCAGACCGTTCTTTCATCATAGAGAACAGCCCCGCTGGATCAGGCCAAGGTTCCAGCTTCCTGTATCTCACAGTGGCCCACCAGATGCCTCAGGGAGCACATGAGACCCCAAGATGCCTGCATCCTGTGGCCTCTCCCTTGTATCTGGCATTCTGAGGTAAACTTCTGAGGAAACATTGGCTGCAGTAGCTGAAGGAAGTGACACCACATTCCACGACATGAACATTCCATGATGCAGCAGTTGCAACCTGTCAATCAACAGTGACAGTTAGCCATGACAGTTGAACTGTCTCTACCTGAACTTCAAGAGAGATGGATAAGAACATAAGAAGAGCCAGGCCAAAGGCCCACCCGGTCCTGCTTCCTGCATCTCACAGTGGCCCTCAGATGCCTCAGGGAGCACACGTGACAGCAAGATGCCTGCATCCTGTGGCCGCTCCCTTGCACTTGGCATTCTGAGGTAAATTCTGAGGTAAAATCCTTAGGGAAATATGATGTAAATAAATATGATGTAAATAAAACAGAATCTCTAAGAACATCGGAAGAGCCCCACTGGATCAGGCCAAGGCCAGTCTAGTCCGGCTTCCTGCATCTCACAATGGCCCACCAGGTGCCTCAGGGAGCACACAAGACACAAATTCCCACCAGTGTATAAATAAAGCTGGAATTTTTTTTTTTAAGTGCAGTGTGCGCTTTATATTTATTTACATTGAACTGAATTTGCCATTTGGTTGCCCATTCATCCAATATAAAGACAAAAACATAATTAAGAAAATGCAGCAGCCTGTCAGAAGTACTACAGAAGTCAATTTGGGTACAAGATCATTGACAGATCCAATGGAAAGGAGATCATTTTCTGTTTCTATACTGTTTTGATCTCCTATATTCTCTGGTACTTAAAATATCATTTCTGCTCTACAGTAGTTAAAATATAAATCCCTGTATTGGCAGAATTTATATTGCTGGCTTAAAATAATTAGGTATTTGTTTTGAATTCTAATGTTCATTTTTTCAACAGTTTATGCGATTTGAAAGATTTACCCTTCAAATAAACGGCAGAATTATACTCTCCATTTACTTATTATCCTTGGGAAGTAATATAAACAACCTGCAAATTCTGTTCCAGATGGTGGAAGAAGTTATCAGTGTTTGTTTTGCAATAACTAAGCTCCTAATGAAATCTAGGCAGGCGGAATGGCGCACGCACTGTGTGTAGGCGTGCGGGGGTGTGGATTGTGAACCAGAGGCGTCTGGGGAAGCGCTCGCGTTAAACGCGACCGCTTAAATTATATTCGAGGGCAACCATGTGAGCCACGAAGTTTGTGCCTCCAAGTATCTGCCTCGTAATGGGGTTATGCCGCTAGGAACAGGGGCTGGGAGGCTGAAGGTCGGCAGGGGGCTTTCTTCCTGTGTAGCCCTTCCTACTCCCGAATGTCCAGGCCCAGAAGCTGCCGGGGGCCGAACCCTTGTCTGTGGCGTTTGCCATAGAAAGGAAGGGTGTTGACAAATGTGATTAAAGCTGCCACTGAAAGCACACTCTCCCGGGAGGAAGTCCAATTGGACACAGTAGGGCTTCCTTTGGCGTAGTCGTGCTGGCTGGCTGGGGTCCGGAGCCGCCTGCCCCCTCCCGCCAGCTCAGCTTCCTCTCTGACGCCTCCGGCCTCGTGCGGCGCCTCTTCGGGGCCTGCGCGCTGTGGGGGCCGCTGTCGTTTGCCCCTATTTCTTGGCTGTGTGAACGGCGAGGAGAACGTCCTTCATCGATGGGCCCAGCTAGGCAGAGGGGGGCGGGCTGGGCGTCACAGGCCGCGCAGGGTCCCCTTTGAGCCACGGGGTCATCATCCGCTGGGGTGCAGGGACACATTGCTTGGGGGGCCAGGGCACGCGCTCCGCGAGGGGCCTCGTTTGTCCTTGTGTGTGAGCTGTTCGTAGAGCCAAACAGCCGATGTCTGGCAGGGAGGGAGGAGGGTCGGCTAGAGCGACGGCATGCCAGGAGGGGCATTTAGCCCTTTCCTGCCACGCTGCAGCCCTGCCAACAAATTCCCCCCCCCCCGAATCTGCTGGAGCCCTGGAAGCAACAGTGCCTTTGGCATGAGCAGTTTGGGTTTCGGTCGGTTGATGGAGCGTTAGTGACCGTTGCTAGAGGTCCTTGACTTGAAATCATGGACAGAACGAACCATTCAGGCAAACAGTGCCTTTGGCCCCAAAGTCCCCAGTGTCGGCCTGCGTTCTTTGGCCCCGGCTCTCCAGGGTCTCAGGCCAGCGTCTCCCTCCATCTCAGGTAGTCGGGGAGGCCAAGAAATGTCCCTGGGACATTCTCTCTCTCTCTCTGCAAAGCATCCCTTCAATTATTCACCGACGGCTCCTTCCTCTTGCCCCTGCTTTCCTCCGCCTGCACTTTCTGGTTTCACCCTAAACGCGGCAGCGCGGAGGGCTCAGCTGAGCAAGTCCCAGAGCAACTGCTGAAGGCGACTTTTGGGCTCCTCCTGCGCTCTCTTCCCAGCATCCTGGGGTCTCCGTGGGAGAAGGGGATGTCCGGCTGTTCTGCAGTGGAGACTTGAGCTGCCCCGTGTTGGGCTGCCTGGCCCGAGGCAGGGGGTGAGGTCCGGCAGGGAAAGCCACTGCCCACCCCACCCCCAGCGGCCCGCTCCTCCCCTTCCCCACTCAGGCTCTCCCCCGCCCCGGGCAGCCAGTCTGGTTGGTGCTGGGGCCAGCTGCACACTAGCGCCAGCCCAAGACCACCACACCCTCCTCTCCAGGTGTCGCAAACATGCTTTATGGCACGTTGGCAACACTTTTAGCTGGCAGTGCACACAGCCTGCCGGCAATTGGGACATTAGGATTGGGCCCTCAGGCTGTGAATCAGTATATGCTTACCGTGGAGTAAGTTGCATTGAATTCCATGAGCTTACTTCCAAGCAGACATGCCTAGGCTTGCACTGCCAGGTTGTAATTGTGGTTTAAAAATTGTCCTTACAACACAGAGCTGTGCAAATCGACTCAGAAGTCAGCCCCATTACATTGTGTGCTGTGAGGCTGACTCTCAGGAAACCAGCCAAGGCGCAGCCTCCTCCCATTCGGGCCTGCTGCCGGGTGCCAGCTGGGTGAGGTTTCGACAGCGGCCTGGCCTGGTCAGCCAATGCCCTCCCCCTCCTGGCCCCGCGGCCTGCCCTGCCCCCCCCCGCCCCTTGGGTGAGGCTTCGCAGTTGACACTGAAATGTGCTCCGGGGGGGGGGGGGGGCTACTGGGCAACCAGGACAGCGGCTGCACGTCCGTAGAACCCCCCGCCCCCTCCAGCACCGTTCTCCAGGAACAGCAGGTGTTCCGGGGGGGGTCTTGCATTTGGGACTAACATTTCCCAAGCCCTTCTGGAAGCTATTCAGGAGGAAGAGACGAGGCTTGGAATGCAAAGACCAGGCCGCCCCATCGCCTTCAAAGTAGGAGAGCCACTCAGGGTGAGTTAGGCTGGCACAGCTAGCCATCAAAGTTTGGCCGGCACCAGGGCCACCGTCAAGCGCGTCAGGGCCACTCTCGGAGTCAGGGGGGATGGCGCACGTCTACGTGGTGGCCTCTCTGACCCCGAGAGTGGTCCAAACAGACTTTACAATGTCTCTTGTTCTGGCCAAACTTTGCTGGCCTAACTGGGCTGGCCCGACTCCAGGTGAGGATTGCACCCTCAGAATGTGCTACTTCTGACCTGAGCATCGATTTACAAACCTTGCAGTGCAACCCGATTCGGTGGGTGTGGCTGCGGCCCCAGCCCCGTGTGTTGCAAGTGTGCCATCAAGTACGTTCGTGGCTACTCGAGAGTCAGCTGTGCCAGCTGGGCTGCAGACAAAGGAGCAGCCACTGGCAGAGTGCCAAGCAGCAGAGGGGGGTGGGGAGGGGTGGAGAGAGGACTGGAGGCAGGGAGGGGACACGTCTGGGCAGCGTGGGGTGGGTCGGCGAAGAGGCGGGACTGATGGACGGACATACCCTGTGGTCCCTCCTGGGCCTGGACTCCCTACACGGGCCTGCTGGATTTGTGCCAGCAACTGGAAAAATGCCCCCTTGCCCTGAGCAGCCCTTCAGCCTGCTCCTTACCTGTGCCAGACACTGTGGCCCCCCCTGCCCCACTGCACCAGCCTGACTTGGGCTGCCTGTCAAGGATGGTCAGAAAGTCATCCTGCACATCCACTCTGGGCGCAGTCCTAGCCCACTTTCTGTCACTGACCCAGCTGTGCCAGTGGGGCACGTCTACTCAGAAGTCAGATGGTGCAACAGGGGGGGGGCAGGCAGGGGGGCCGCCTCAAGGTACGATGGGAATGTCCTCCTGTCTGCTCCCAGCATCTCCCCCGTTTCCCCACAGCTCATTTCCAGTTCCGCCTGGAACCTCCTCATAATAATAACGAGTCCCGGCCATCCGTTAGCCAGTTCATTAGCAAGTTCTGCCCGATTTTATTGTGCCTGGCAGCTTCCTATCAAAGTCCTCCATGCACAGATCTAGATGGCAGCGCCTAATTGGCCTGTAGTTTAGGGCTGCTATTAAAACTATAAAGCTGATTTACTACGAGAGGAAGGAATCCAAAATACCACAGGAAAGGAATGTACTATATGTTGCACCTTATTCAGCAATGGCACTAATGGCTTGTTCAAAACTGTAGAGTTTTTATCTCTTATGAGAAATAAAACCAGTTTTCCTTACCTTTCTGCTCCATTGAATTGGGGCCGTCCAGGTGAGGCACTTTCCAGCACCTCTGATGGCCGCCATCGATGAAATGCTTCTTGGCTTAAACGTGCTTTACATTCCTCATGTCAACTGTTTTGCTATGGGTATGTTTACAACTTTGAGGATCAGGGGGTTCTTGCACTGGGGTAGCTACAGTAGGTGTATGCGTGGAAAGGCTCCATCTCCGAGAGGCACAGTCAGGGGTCCGTGTTCCACCCGGCGCCCAGGGCAGTGACATCACGATGCCACCTGGCGGCATGGCGTCACTTCTGGGTTCTCCCTGGAGGGCAGGGTCCTGCTGCAGCACAGCCACGCACCCTGTTCCACGTGCTTCCCCCCCCCGCCCGCTGTGTGCTTGGACCGCTCCTAAGTGGCGCGATTCCAGGTGTGGGAAGGTGTGGCTGGGCAACGCACCGGGCGAGGGGCCGTGCTGGGGGTGCGGTGCCATTGGCCCGCCCCAGGCATGCTGCAAGCCAAGCACGGCTCTGCCAGTGGCTGCTGCGAACCAGCCGACGGTTCCCAGCCATTGCGCTTGTGGCCTCACTGATGGAGCAGGATGTCCTCGGGCAGAGAGCGCCGTCCGCCAGCCAGTGGCCCGTGTGGGTAGAGGGATGGGCTGCAAGCGGAGTGAGCCAATTTCCCTGCCCTCAGCATCCTGCTCCTCAGCTCCTCCGCTAGCGAAGGCCGGGCTGGCACTGGCTACTTAGGGGCAGTCCCGTGAACACCCACAGCCAGCCTCCCGCCTCACCGTGTTTCCCACTCACCTGTGCTGGACACCCACCACCCGTCACCTCAGCCTCCCTCTTCTCCCTCTTCTCCCCTCTGAGCTCTGCTTTTCTTCCGCAAATCCTCCGAGTGGATTTTGGGCACATCTTACATCATCTTTGCAGCTCCAGCAGGTTTTACTAACCTGCTTTTCTCCCGCTTTTTTACACCAATAAACGCTTTTATCCACTCCAAGACAACTTTTGCTCCACTCCCTGCTACTTTTAGTTTCAGCCATACTCTGAAAGTGAGAGCTGCGAAATCAACACACGGAGATCAGCGAGGTGCAGTGTGGGGGTGGCAGGTGAGGCAGAAACCCCCCCCCCCCAAGTTCTTTGAAAAGTGCCTCCAGTGCTGTGCAGTGTCTGTGATCCTGCAAACACTTACAACCCAAGGACTCCAGCTGCTCAGTGGCGGCACATTTCAAAGAGGTCCGATGGGGCGGTTCTGGCTCACCTGCCCCCCCACACACACACACCACACGTCGCTGATCCTGGTGTATCCTGTGCACTTCTGTTTTTTCAACAGGCAGCAACATTTCAGCATCCTACTGTGGCTACAACAGTTGTGCTTTGTGAAGTGTCACTGAGACTTTTAGCTTTCCCAAGGGCCTTCTCTAGAAATGAAAAAAGATGTCCTGCATCAGTTCTCATGCGAGCGAAAAGCTGCGGAAGAGTCTTTGCTGCTCTGCCAACTTGGCCACAACTTTTTTCTCTAGTAAAAGAGGTTACCCTAGACAGGAATTCCAGATGTGTCAGAACTGCTTTTACTAGGACTGTGGGAAGGGGTCCAATGTAAGTGTATTCAAAGGAGGTGTGGACTTCCTGTCATAATTGCTCCTTGGATTTTATTACATCACAGGAAATTTGTCTCTTAGAGCTTGGAAAGTGGCCACACTTAAAGATTGCTTAGGAAATTATGGGCAACCTAGAGCCAAAGTGGGGTCCCTTTAAGCTCTTCCTATGTCAATAAACCTGTCGTGGTGACATCTGTGGGATTTAGAAGGACCCAACTTTGGGTCGATCAGGCCAATCTATTTTAAAATGTCTTGTACTTAAAAAACGAACCTTGTACAATCAGCTTTCCTTATGGATGCTAAGAAAGCTTTGGCATAGTATTCACACTATCGTATTTTTGCACAGAATTTATTAAGTTGTGTGGCCTCTCCAAAGACACTGTCCATATGTTGAGCTCCAGTGTAGCCATACTGAGGCAAATGGGAATGGGAACGCTCTGTGTGTGCACTTGGTCATGCCGCAGAGGTAGGTTTGCGAAATAGATTCATAGGGCAGCATTCTGATGAGTACCACTCCATGAAGGCACATTCCATTCATGGCGGGGGGTGTCTGCTCAGAGGAGCCCCTGCCATCCATGGCCAATTTGGATAACAAAAAAAATCTTACCCAGCCCTCATGATGAGTGACCAGCTAATCTCAGACTGGACATACCCATCATAGCTTATACCTGGGAGTTTTGCTCCGTTCATCTGTCCAATTCCTTTTAAAGGTGTCCAGACCAGATGCCATCACCATGTCTTGTGGCAAGGGGTTCCACAGACTAATTACACACTGGGTAAAGAAATATTTTCTTTTGTTTGTTCTAACGCTCAGCTTTACAAGATGGTTTCCCTGGTTCCCTGGTTCTGGTATTGTGTGAGGGGGAAAAGAGAGCAATCCTAATCTGGAGTTAAGCTGGCATTGTTAGGCCAGAAAAGTTTGGCCAGCCCAAGAGACACGAAGAATGGTCCAAACATACTTTACAGAGTCAAAAAGATCAGCACACAGATATGCGCCATCCTCCCTGACTCCGAGAGTGGTCCAAATGTGCTTTACAGTGGCTTTTGTGCCAGCCAAACTTTGCTGGCCTAAGTGTGCAGGCTTAATGCCAGGTTAGGATTGTGCCCTCCTTCTATCCATCCCCTGCATGATTTTGTACATCTCAAATCATGCCCCCCCCCCCACTCAGGCACCTTCTTTCTAGACTGAAGAGCCCCAAAGCTGTAATCTTTCCTCAAAAAATTACATCTCAGGACATGGAGTAAACTGCAGCCTGTGTTAGTGAGCAAAAAACTACGTGCTGTTCAATATTTGTCTGTGAAATTCTGTACGTCTTTCTATAAAGTGCTTACAGTAAAACAGGCTTAAAATTATTTGAGCGAAAGCTGCAATCCTACACACAGTTGCATGAGAGCCAGCCCCCCTGAACATAGTGAAACGTACTTTGGGGTGGGTATGCACAGGCATGGACTCGTGCTGGGGTGTTCTGTGCGGAGCCCAGTGACTCAGCACTTCCGGGTCATGACCTCTGAATGCGCCTGGAACTGTTCTGAGGACCGCAGAGGCTGCACGCAACCTCTGCAGGCCTCAGAAAGCCCCCTGGAGGTGTTTAAAGGACACTTCCGGTTTCGGGGAAAACTGGAAATGCCCACTGAACACCTCCGGATGGGCTTCCGAAGGCCAGTACAGGCCTTACATGGCCTTCGCGGGCGTTGGAAATGCTCCGGATGCCACCGGAGGACATCTCTGGTCATGTCTGGGAGCTCAGGCGCGGCTCAGCCTCCCCTGACTGCACACCCCTGCGTGCCCTGAGCACCGTTTCAAAACCATGCAGAACGGACGCCCCTGATGCTTTTGGCCCTGCTCCACACTTGCCCCGTTGGCCGCAGTGAGCAGAGAAGCAGTGCCGGGTCTTGCTGCCCACCTCGAGCCGGAGCGTCCAAGCAGCAGGGGGCTCCCAGCTGCCCATCACCCTCCTTCGATCGCTTCTGCAACTGGAACGAGGCCGGGTGGTCAGGGCTCCTGCAAGAAGAAAACCGTGTGTCAAAATCTCCCCTTTGCTTTGTGGTTTGATAGTATCCTGAGAGAGGCAAACAAAGGAGAAATGTAAACTCTGTGAGGAACACGACATGGGACAGGGTGACTTGAAGCTATGTTTTTTTAATTGCAGAGTTGTTGTATTGCAGTGGTATTCAAACTTTTTGGACTGGGACCCAATTTTTAGAATGGCACTCATGTCGGGACCCACCAGAAGTGATGTCATTTACCTGGAAGTGGTGGTGTGGCAGGAAGTGACATCATCAAGCAGGAAGTGCTGTCATTGTAACATAATCAAATGACACTCCTGAAATGGAAACTGGCCTTCTTGGACAGCAGCAACTGCACAACCATGAAAGATCCCTGACAGGAAGCAAGATGAGGACCAAATATTATGTTACAGCACTGTACTAAAAACAATTTTTTTTAAAAAAACCCTCACTTGAAAAGTCAAACTGTTAACACTCACAAAAGGGATATAACAAGGGTATGGTCTGCAGTTTCCAAGGTGGCTGCTCCCAGCTTTCCGCAACCCACCTGAGATTTGGTCTCGACCCACCACCAAGTGGGTCCCGACCCACATTTTGAATAACACTGTTGTATTGTATGGGACAGTCAATGCTGTACTGGAGGCGTCTTGTTGAACTTGGCCTCAGACATGTGGGAATCAGGGCCCATTTGCTCCGGGGACTGGTTGCGTGCAGTCGGCAAAGGAGTCTCAACGTCAATGCCTCCATTGGCAAACTGAGAATCCTGTAATGGTTTGCAATCTTGGTGGTGCTATAGAAATACTTTATGCAGTCACTACAGGAGAAAGTCCGGCAGAATGACGAACTCTGCGTTCTGTGAAGTCAAGTCCCGGGATTACTTCTGACTTATCTTGAATTACTTTTATAGGTTCCAAATTCAAAGAGGAAAAACCGATCCAACCAGTTACAAGAGCCTGGGAGACAGTTTCAGGACCATATTCCGAACAGAAGGGTAAGAGCATATGCAGTAGTTGCACTGAAGATGCGTCGTAAAGAAAATGTTTTTAAACTTCCCCAAACGTCTGTCTTTTCCAGACCTCTCTGTCTTTTCCTCTCTGAAAGGCTTATTGGAGGTTTGTGGCCAAAAACAAGTCCCTGCAATTCCATATTAGAACACAATCCTAACCTGGAGTTGGGCCGGCACAGTTAAGCCAGCCAAGTTTGGCTGGCACAAGGGCCACCATAAAGCACGTTTGGACCACGCTTGGAGTCGGGGAGGGGCTGTGTGCTGGCCTCTCTGACTCTCAGCGCGCGATCCTGTACTGCGCTGGAATGGCGAGGCCAGCCGGCCAACGCCACATCCTAATGCAGTACAGTGGAGGCTGGAGCCTCCCTGCGGCAAGGGAACGTGCACGCCAGCCTCCCCCATGCGCTGCTTGGATCTGTGCCTGCTAAATAGCAGGCGCAGATCCAAGGAGACCACGCGGCCTGAATCGGGGCCGCACAGCCTCCTGGATGGGCTTAGGAGGCAGCCGTATGGCCGCCCCCCAAGCCCACCCTCGTCCCACCCTCGTCCTGCCCACAATCTCCCTCCCCTTGCCAATCCCGCTGCCGCCTCCGCCCAGAGCCTCCCTTGCGCCGTCTGGCCTCAGCCGACTCAAGAGAGGCTCAGTGCAGGCACAACAAATCCCGTTGCTCGAGTGCCAACACGGCGATGCCAATCGGTGCCCCCTCATCGGCGCTCCACCCCTTTCGTCGACGCTATGACCTAGCATCAATGCAACGGGCGCAATAGGCTTGCGCTGTCAGAGTGGTCCAAAGGTGCTTTATGGTGTCCCTTGTGCCAGCCAAACTTTGGTGGCCTAACGGCGCTGGCCCACCTCCCGGCGAGGATTGCGCCCTCCGTGTTTATGCCACATTCCGCCTTCCTTGGGTTGGGGGGTGCCCGTTCCTTCCACGTCCTTGTGGGAAGGGCCACCTCTCTTGTTGTGTCAGGGCCCACCTTCTGGAGAAGTTGTTGGATGTCTGTAAGATTAAAAACAGAAAACTGATATTCTTGCCAACGAACTCCTGAGTGTGTAAAGCTGAAAAAGCCCCCACCAGTATCTGGCGTTTTGAAGGAGCCGAGTTGGGAGGAAGGTGGAAAAAGCCGTCCTGGGGCCTCCACTCCCATTCGCCTGGTTTTCCACCCGCCGAGGTGCTCCTGGCGTGTCACCCTGAGCACGCGTCCGACGTTCTTTATGGGACTGGGGTCCGAGTGTTTCACATATTTCCCAATTAGCTATGAAAAGGACCTTGTTTTATGGAGTGTTACTGAATGCGGCCGAGTCCTGTGCCAGGCAGGTGCCGGAGGTCGGGCTGACACAACGAGAGCGAGGCTGTGCCGCAGGAGGCAGGAAACCTTCGGCCGGCTTCTTGTTGCAGGAGATGAGAGGTCACGATGACGTTTTGCTTCCTTGCGTTCCATGAGATGCGCATTTTCCTTCGCTGGCGTTACATGAAGCCAGAAGAGCACACAAAGTCAGCACACCCTGGAGGAAGCGTCCCCTGGAGTGAGGAACCAGCTCTGCCTGCAGCCCGGAGCCCCTCCTTCCCGCCGTCCCCCGGAGGCGGCCCCTCCCCCTTGGCGGTCAGCAGCTTCTCTTCAGGCTGGGAGCAGAGCATGGCGGCAGCCCAGATCCGGGGGCAGAGGCAGGCCGAGGGGGGGTCACAGCACCACGCTTGGCAAGCAGCCGCTCCCCCGCCTCTTGGGAGCCATCGGGAGCCCACTCTAGAGCCTCCGTGTTGCTCTAGCCGCTGGGAAGGGCTCTGGAGAGGAGGGGGTGGCTGCTTGCAAAACCTGGTGCTGTGACCCCCTCTTGGCATGCCTCTGATAAAATGGCTGTGCTGCTACAAATACTGACTCCTCCGTATGTTTCAGAACAACAGCCAGTCCTCTCCTCTCCTCTCCTCTCCTCTCCTCCGCCACAGTGAGCAGCTCTGCCAAAATGTGCTGCCTGCTATGGTGGGGTGAGCGGGGCAGATTGGGAGGCTCGGGAGAGGTCTGTTCCCTTACCGCCCTGTAATCCACCTGCTCACCAATGGGTCTCCTCAGACGTGTGCCAGCTCTACAGCTAGTGAACGTCAAAGGAGAGAAAGGGGGCGTGTCGGGAGGTAAGGAAGGGGACGGCATCTAGCCCAAGTCAGCCACCCCCTCCCGACATGCCTCCCACCCTCTCCTGCCCCATCCCACCCACCCCCGATGCACCATCGCCACTGCAGGCGTCCCTGTTCCTCAGGGAATGGGAGCCTGCTGCGTCCCAATGGGGGCCTGTTGCGGGCCGCAGGCAAAGCCCCTCCAGGTGCACTTCCTCATGTGGGTTGAGCAACATCCGTGTGGGGTGAGCGGCCCTTTGCTGAGCTCCTGCGCAGCCCGGGAGGGCCCATGTGCAGTGCTTGCCCCGCGAAGGCCCCGCGCACACGCCTCCCGCTAATCCGGCCTGAGTCGGCCGAGAATGGCGGCGCCGGGGCTAGCGACTCGCCACGCGCTCATTTCACAGCTGACATCACCATCTTCAAACGGTTCCCCAAGACGTTCCGATTTCTTCTTCTAACCACAGTAATTTGTCAGCCTGAACACAAAGGACTCCAGGCGAGGGATTCTTCGTATCGGCAACAACAGGCGGCCTTTCAAGACAATGTGAAGAAAGCCCTGCCAGAGCTCAGTACGGCTGAGGACGACAAGGCCCTCCTGGAAAGCCTCGCTCCTCCTCTGTCAACACCCCAGATTAGCGAATGCAACACTTGCTCTTCAAACGCGCTTTTCAGGGGAGCCCTTTGGTGGGCTGAGCGGCTGCCAGACAGCGAGTGAAAAGCGGGTGTTAAGCCGAGCGAGAGACGATCAGACCGCTGAGCCCCAGCCCTGGCAGGGAGCGGCACAAAGGCGGCTGTTTTCTTTTCCAGTGGTGGGGCTTGCCATTCGGGGGGAGGGCGGGGCAGCTCGGCACTCCCCCCAGTGTTTTCTTTAGGAAGCTTTGGGTGAGATTAAGGGGACCACTCAACAGGAGCTTAGACTGGGTTACCTGATCGTTTTGCATCTGCCACCCTAAGGTGGAATTGGAGGCCTGCCGTGTCGCCAGTTTCAACCAAAGCCTTTTTATTTCCATGGACGCGTCCAGCCACCCTCCCTGAGGACGGCTCCTGTGGCTGGTCTACTGGGGACCGGAACATTAGGGAAGTCTGAGTACTGGCAGGCAGTGGCGGCCAGGAACGGGGCCTTCTCGGTGGTGGCTCCACAGTTGTGGAAGCCCCTCCCCTTAGAATGCTGAATCTGCCAGAATTCACATCGCTTCGTGATGTGGTTCGTGATGTGGCTCAAGGTTCAAGGTTGGCTGCCATGTTTGTTTGCCTTTTAGACATGTTAGAACATTTCTCATATTGTGATCTTCTTTATTATTATTTTCTCGTAAGCTGCTATGGGTAGGCTATGAGGCAGGGTCCAAATCTGAAAAAAAACAAAATGCATTTGGACAGCTCCATGCCAGGCTGCCTCTTCAGAGCTCTGCACCTTGCCTTGCCTTCTCTCAGTCCCAGTGGCAGAACTCGCGTGGATTTCATTTGCGATAGAAAGTGCTGACAGTTATTGACCCGTCCAGCGAGAGAGACCAAGAGGCCACGAGGCCGTGGTGAGGACAGCGCCTGTGCCGGAGGGGTGCAGCAGCATCTTCCACCACAGAATGGGCGAAGCAGGGCTGTCCTGCTCTAGAGCCAGCTCTCCTCTCTGGCCTGGCCGTGGGCCTCTGCAGATCCTCGCAGCCTCCCATGGAGAGTCTCCGGGAAACTTCGCAGTGACTGCTTTGCATGCAAGAACACCCCACCCACGCCTGTAGCCCGACTGGCCGCTTTCCCCTTTCAAATGAGTCCAGTGGTTTCCCCCCACGTGCGCACTTCCGAACTGAGTTCTTATTCAGAGCACATCTTACTTAGCTATCTGCAGCCAAGTACAAGCGTAAAGTATCACGTAGCCCTTCACCAGTTAAAAGAAAGTATGAGCGTCTTTGTTTCTTTGGAGTGTCCAGCCAAGCTAGGACACTCTGTCCACTACAAACAGCACCACTCTCTTGACCAACCTTCACAGGACAGCCCTCCCCTCCCCTCCCCTCCCCTCCCCACTGACAGGTCCGTTTCCTTTGACGTTAGACCCCTTTTGGCCAAACAGCCCAACGCAGACTTTATTACCTCTGGATGCTCATTAAGCAGACACTTAAAATGCAGCAGCGCTGCCCAGTTTTTCCAGCTGGCTGTCTGGAAGCACAAAGTGTTGCGCTGTGGCTTGTACCGGCACCTGCTCTGGGGCGAAAGAAGCTGAGGTGAGGCAGTTGTTAAGAATTAAGAGCATTTCAGTTGCGCAAACATTCACAACCAGGGTTGAAATAACACGCAACGAGGCAGAGCTCAGCAGTCTCAGAGCGGGAGCATTCTGGGAGCCACGGCCTGGGCCCAGCCCTGGCAAGTGGTCCTGGCTGAGAGGCCGGCAGGAAGCCAGGGGCTGACCTTTTCCTGGGGACTGACCCTGTCCCGCGGCAAGCAGGCCCCTTTGGCCCCAGAGCCTGCCCGGCCCGGCCCCCTCTCTGCCGTCACAGTGCAGCGCAAGAGCAGGCATCGCGCACGGACACAGAGCGGGACGTGGGCGGAGGAAGCGGCTCTCGGTGGAGCCCAGCCCGGTGGGAGCGGCCAGGCCGCAGCGCTGCTCCAGGGTGCCCGGAGGCCTTTCCCGGCCCGGCCCGGAGACTGGCCCTGGCCAGAACCATTTGCGAGCGCCAGACCCAGCCCTGCTGCAGTCCCTGTCAGGCCCAGTGTGGAGCTCGGCCCCAGAGCCCGGAGTCGGCTGGGCGAGGCTGTGGGAATCGGCAGCTCCCAGTGCGGGAAGCAGTTCCGGGGAGGGCGCCCGAGGGGGCGGGAGGGGGCGAGTTGAGGGGTCACTGCAAAGAGGCCGGATGGCGACAAGCTTGGGGGGTGGGTGTGCCGTTGCTTTCCCAGCGGGGGGCCAAGCACTAGGTTTTTCAGGTGTCAAGCTGCCCCCCCGCCTTCAGAGCGCCCTGTGCTTTGCTCTCGTAGTTGCAAATGGCTCTGAAGGGGAGGGGGAGGGGCTGCTCCACAGCACTTCAGGCGCCCGACAAGCCCAGTGCTTCCCCCCCTTCTGGGAACCCCACTGGGTGCGTGGAAAGGCCGGTGCAGGCCGCAGGCTGCAGGCCAAAGACACGGCAGGTGAAACTGGCGCAGGGAGGGGGTGGATGGTCAGGGGACAACCAAGCAGATGAAAGAATCCACAGACAGAACGGAGGGCCAAAGGACTCGTTCAGGGTGGCGACGTTGAGGTCCCCCCTCTGAAATGGATCTGACGCGGCCAGGGGCGTGACCAGTGGTGGGATTCCAATGAATTAACAACCGGTTCTATGACATCATAGCTGGAGCCAAAAAAAACCCGAAGCCAGCCAAGGTAAGCGAGTGGGCGGGGCCTGGCCATTTAACAACCAGTTCTACAGGACCTGGGCGAACCCCCTGAATCCCCCCACTGGGCGTGACTGTCCTGGCCAGAACCTCTGACCTCGCACACAGTCGGCTGTAGACCCCCCTGGCTCTTCCCCTTCCCTCCAAGTCCTTGTGCCCTGCCCGTCAAACCACACGGTCGCTTGGCGTGCCTTCCTTGCCCTTCGTGGTAATTGCAGACATGGCTGGACTCGGACGGCCTTAACTGAGCGTTCCTCTTGAGTGGAGCCGAAGGCGGCTGCTCTCTGTGCACAGCAAATGGTGCTCTGCCATGTATGTAACGTATGTCGAAATATGTGGTCATCAAGCCCTGATTGAAGGCCAGGAACATGCAGCTGCACCGCTCTCCCGCCCCCACCCCCCGCGCTGATAAATACCACGCTGACAGTCCTTCCCATCTGACCTGTCTCGTAAAAACGAAGCTGTGCACGGAAATAAAATAGGAACCATCTTTTCTTGCAGGCCTTTGAGGCCTCAACCCCCTCTGGACTTTTTTCTTAGATGCTCAAATGAGATACAGAAGAGAGGGCCACATGGATTTGTCTCTGTTCAGATTGCCACACTGCTAATTCTCTGTGAGTATTTGCAGCATTAAACCCCTTTTCTCTGCACAGTTTCACTCCCCACCTAGCGCATCGAGTGTGGGAGGATGGGGGGCCCAGCCCCAGTTGACATGCCTTGGGGGTGATGTGCATGCCTCCCCAGCCCCTGTGGAATGGAGGCCTGCGCCACAAGTGCTGGCGGATGGGCCCTCCCACCCTCCTGCCCTCCCTGTGGCCAGCCGTCTTGGAAGTGGGGTGTGTGCGTGCCTGACTGTGACAACGTCATCGCATTGCCATCCACTCCCTTCTGGGTGCTGGGCCATCAGTCCGACGTGTGTGTGTGTGTGGGGGGGGTGTTGGTGCAGTATGGGGAGAGACGCATTCAGGACATCACCAACTCCCCACTCCTGAGAGTATCAGTGGGATCGTGTAAACTCTTTGCTTTGTTAGATGCAAGGCAACGTATAGAGCCAATAACATATAATACAACCCGTTTACTACCATTGGTGAATTCACCCGCCAATTAATTTCAATTAATGTTTTAGAGATTTTCAAAAAGTGGCTGCACCAAATTACCTGAAACTTGCTCTGTAAACAGTGTAAGGATAGACCTTTTTAGAGGTACAGTTGTTTTGACTGTCCACCCATGTCATCATTTAAGAAACAGGGGCAGAATTTTGGGTTTTTTTGTTTTATGGGGTGCCGTTTCTGAATCTGATTGGGGCCCCCCCAAATCTGAAATGAAAGTTGCCATTTTAGCTTCCTGTGTTAGGGCAGGGGCTAACCTTTCTCACTGAGTCAACTTTAAAGCTTTCAGGTACAATTAGCACCTGTAATAATTTTTTTAATAATTGGCGGGCAAATACACCGATGGTAGGAAACGCGCGTACTTCAATTCAAACTATGGGCTAACTTTGTAGAGGCTAACTATCTTTTTACTTTGGGGGACAAGTTAGGTGAAAACATAGACACATATCTCCTAATTGTCCTGTGTTATTTTTTAATGTTCTGATGTCTTCAGAGACTGTGAATGAATTATTGCATCTGGCAATAAAAAATGTTTTTTATACTCCACAAAACTGTAGAAGGCAGCTCTAGATCAAATATCATAAGGCTGTAGGCAATTTACTACCATGTTTACCAGAATAAAGCATCTCACTATGAAGACAGGCTTCATGAGGACAATTACCAGAAAGCTGCAACATGCATTCCTACAGAAGAAACTTGATCACACCTATTGAGTCCTCTAATCACTGACACGGACACGACTTAGCGACTGAACAACAACAACAACAACAACAACAACAACAATCACTGACAATTGCAGAGCAATTTAGAAAGAATCTGCATTTTAGAGTGAATAGTCACTAATCACTGAGATTTACACAAAGCCATTTAGAAAATAGGTGACCTCTGTGTTACAAACAAACAAAAATAGGTTGTTGTTGCCTTATCAAGGTACAGAAATACACACAGTCTACTGCTCACCTGGTTTCTCTGAGCAGATTTGGGTCTAAAGCAATTGATCTAGATATCTCACTGCAGACACAAAGCTCACAAAGCTGATTTCTCACAAAGCTGATTCATGCTGTGAGGGCCATCCTGTTCTTGCACCATGGCAGGAAACTTTACTGTGCCATAGCTTTACTGTGCCATACTTCCCCACTGCAGGGACATACTAGCATATGTAATGTACACAATCTGTAAGGCATCTTTGCTTTCAGTCATCAACTGTAGCTTTACCTACTAGCTGAAGGGAAAACAAAACCCATGATGGTGCTTGTGTGTGTGTGTGTGTGTGTGTGTGTGTTGGGCTGTTGGCTCTGTGAGAAGAGGCATTTCATTTCACCATTTGCCTGTGGAACTCTCTGCTGAGTGAGACTATATACAATTTGCCTGTGAATAACCAGAATTGGCCAAGCCAGAGGCCTTCAGTTCCTTTGTGCCTGGAGGGCCAACCCTATCCAATTTTTCAGAACTGGTGCAACCTTTCTAATGAATTGTGCACTGCACATTTGTGGACAGGTGGTCAGGGAAGCTTCTTCAATGAAAGGGGATATTTGTGGTCCCCCAGGAGCCTAGAATTGTGTGACCTTTCAAGCATTTCTTCTCCCATTTTCAGAACCAGGGAAGAGGGGCAACATTTGTGAAAAGTAGCTGTCTCAGAACCTTGCCAGTATTTTCCAAAGCAGACACTGAATCAAATAAAAATCATGTAGCTGTCCTCTCTCTGCCCTGGAAAACTGGATCCCAGTCAGATATTTCTGTCTCTTTGTGTGTGTGTGGGGGGGGGGAGGGGCTGAGACTCTAGCATCATTCAGTTATGTTTGCAGAGATGGTGGGCTATTAGCCCATCTATTGAGTCCTCTAATCACTGAGAAATTGGCAAGCAATTTAGACAAATTTGCATGTAGAGGGACCATTCACTGTAATCACTGAAGCCATTTAGAATATCACGTGACTCAGTGCTAAAATCTCAGTGCCTTATCAAGGTACAGAAATACACACAGTCTACTGCTCACCTGGTTTCTCTGAGCAGATTTGGGT